>OY294069.1:103595641-103991859 GCA_958510875.1 Endomychus coccineus | reverse complement strand
ATATTGATTCCTTTCCAAAATTGGGATCTGCAGGGAAATCCGTTGTAAGACGAGAGCACTCGGAACATTTTCGCAGTTAAGACATCAATGAACGTGGAACGTCCCAGATATGTCATTCCATCATTTCGAAGGAATCTAAAAAAATTATCATTCTGAACATAGCAGATACTGAGGGCTACCTGTATGGAGCAATGGAATCGAATCTTGACTATTAACAATATGAGGAAGTGTACCAAATGTACCACGAATCACACGAATCATTTTTGAATGAAATGATAAGTAAGCCAATGATAGACCTAAGTCACAGAAGGTCACAGATCACGAAACCATAGAATAAGGCGTCTGTATGAACTGTAATGGCGGGTATATATCAAACGATGAACTGTCATGGCCGATCTATGAACTGTCTCGAGTGAATCTATGAGCCGTCATAGCTGTCTGTGCGCGCCATCTATGGTTGTACCGAAGAACCAGAGGTGAAGCCTGTCAACGTCGAATATGAACTGCCACTTATCATTCGTTTTGTGAAGTATGTAGACAGCACAGGTAATTTGTAATGAGAGGGCGTACATTTGAAATACAGGCTGTTTGTAGACGGTGTCTATCACATGCAACTATAGCTATATGCGTATCTTATGAATGGTCCTCGACGCGTGAAGTATGCATTTTTTTATTTTTAGCAGGAGATTCCTATATGGTGAATGTAGATGGAAGTAGGGGTGGCGGCACCTTGGGCAGCCAGACAGAGAGCCTTATCAGATGTAGGCAACCAGTGATACACTCGTGCATGCGCGGTATGCCCAGACAGGTATCGGTAAGTACTGACCCTGTATTACCGTCCTGGGTAGACGGTTAGGGTGTGGTCTCGCCTCTAACATCTAGGTGTTACCGGGTAGACGGTTAGGGTGTGGTCTCTGACCGCTAGGGGCCCTTCTGCTATGGTTGTATGATGGAGACCGAGTAGTGGTAATCAGCCTGTATATACAAGATCGCTCAAGGTAGACAGCAAGCAATATGTGAGGTTAGGGAGAACTTTAATGTAAAGCAGCATCAACATATTTTTCTACACACGGGAATCGAACCCGAGAAATGAAATCCAAAGCCAGCTCCTTAACCGCTCAGCTATGGAGGAATTGAGAACAAGTGATTTTAATGTTGTAGATATAACCGCAGGGTATCCGGTCTGAGTGATAAGTGCGAGTATATTGCAGTCTATATGATGCAGGTAATTGTTTTACATGACATCAGTCATGCAGGTATGTCACGTAGCCTACAGCGAGGTATGGAAGGTGAGGCTTCATAGCGTCAGTCCTAGGGTCTTGAAATAGTGTTGTTTGTACATGTCGTCAGTCACGTAATTTTTGAAAGAGACCGGGGCTTCATCGAGGTATCATGGGAGGGCTGCTGCTCCTTGAATGTATAGATGGAATGTTATATAGTACGGAAATGATATCTTCTTCTGCATTCTCAAACGCGATGTTTATAAGGAAATTACTTTCAAAAACGTTTATTCAAGCTGTCTGTACCTTACTTGATTGCTATATTACAAAATTCGATTTCAATCATCTTAAACATATATGGAAATTATTTTTAGTATACAAAATGGAGTTGGGAGACTTCAATGGGGTATGGAATGTGAGGTTATACAGATTGTTTATGTATGACGTTAGTCATGTGAATTTGAATGAAGCTGGCGCGATCTCCAACGAGACAGGTGTGTATGTGAGGTTATACAGAGTGTGCAGGTATAATGATGTCTATCACGCAGGTCTTCATCGAAGTATCTACCTTGCAGGAGCCTTCAATGAAATGTGGGGTTGTTTGTACATGCCGTTAGTCGCAGGGTTTTGTCTGAGTTATAATGATATCGTACGCGGCGCATTGTCTACCCCCCACAAGTCTTCAATAAGGGGTCATAACATCTAACATGCGATAGTTTACAAAAAAATGCTGCTTCTCATAATAGCAATATTATGAAGCGTTTGCAGAAATAACTATTAAATCATCTAAGGACATTTTGCTTGATTAGTACTAGCGAGTACAATATTCGTTATAATATTATAAGTATGCATCATTAGCTTACTTGTGCGATAAGGTTGTGCTAAATCATGTCCAACAGCAATGTATTCAACTTGGAATTATCGTAATGATGTGCGCGATCCTTCAATGTTAAAGTAGTTTCATAAGTTATCCGAAAGTAATATGAATATATAAAATGTTTTTCCAAAATTAGTTCCGAAGTAAACATAATTCGCTATAATATTCATTCATGTATGTTTCATAAATTATCCGATGTAAATCAAATAAGTTTATGCTAAATTTGTGCCAGGTTGAACAATATTCACTATCATATTTTGCGGTAGAGCTACAGCTGGTTCGAGAGATAAGAAAGTTACGCCAATCACCTTCAAACGCGATGAGAATACTTTATTTTAAATCACACTCATGTAGTATGTATATATTCGAATCATATTGATTGTAAATCGCATAATATGACCCGAAATCTAGCTGCTGCTGGGTGTAGCCCAATACCTATACAGAATCTACACGAAGCGGTGTTACGCATCACGATGATTATTCGAACTGTCTGTACAGCTCGATTGCTATATAACAAAATACATTTTTAATCATCTTAAACATATAGATGTGCTAATATAGTTTTTTCAGTATACAAAAATATACTAATAAAACATTTTTCATCGACACACATTTCTTCATAGGATAGTTAGTTTTTATAAAATTCAATCGATTTCAATGGGAAAACATATATGCGAGGGAGTTTTATAGAGATCGAACTCATTTCCCCCAACCACCCAAGAGGTAGAACTAGGATGAGGAATAGATGTGGATGATGATAATAATCATATGAATATCTTCATAAGCGCTAATCTATATGACATTCAAACACATGCTTCATAAAAGTCTGAACATTGAGTAGAGCTATAGTATCTTCATAAGCGATCATTATCAACATTCAGACACTTGTTTAGCACGTGATTCAACAGCCTATGACGTCACCATCGTTCACGAACTATGATGGTTCGATGAGGACTCAAACATTGAACAGATGAATCTTTGAGGTTAAATATCTGCTGTAGAAATTACCCCACTTTTATTACCTTTTATTTGAGAATATCGATATTTCCCATGTAACGGATTATTGCCTAAAGCTATTTTGTATGCTACATTGTTATCATTTGCGAGCCTACGAGGGCCTGTATGTTAGAAAATCTAAATGAATATATTTGACTATTATTACCTGTAGATTTATTTGAGATTCTTCAAGTTTGAGATTGATAACCCACATGAAGAAAGAAGCTTCAACGATTTGATATCAACGAATATTCGTTATTCTGAATGTGACAACTTTATCAGCTTCAACACTCGAGATAAGAGAGAATATTTACCGCTGATGTAGGGAAAATCAATATGATGCATACAAATTGGGGTGGGTGAGAACATCAGACTATAGCTTTATGTGTATCGAAATACATAAGGATTTTGACGAGTAAGCGGTGTTTTATCGAATTGAAGATCCGGCGACCATCGTTCACGAACGATGATGACGTCACTGCTTCAAGCCAATGACAGTAACTGATTCAATCCGGCGACCATCGTTCACGAACGATGATGACGTCACTGCTTCAAGCCAATGACAGTAACTGATTCAACCCGACGACCATCGTTCACGAACGATGATGACGTCACTGCTTCAAGCCAATGACAGTAACTGATTCAATCTGGCGACCATCGTTCACGAACGATGATGACGTCACTGCTTCAAGCCAATGACAGTAACTGATTCAACCCGGCGACCATAGTTTACGAACGATGATGACGTCATCATCGTTCACGAACTATGATGGGCTAATGAGGAATAAAATGTGAATAATCATAACGTTTGTAATACATTCATGCACATGTTTTATCGCATGATTCAACACATGCTTTAACATTCAGACACGTGTTTCAACATTCAAACACGTGTTTCAGACACGTGTTTCAACATTCAAACACGTGTTTCAGCATTCAGACACGTGTTTCAGCATTCAGACACGTGTTTCAGACACGTGTTTCAACATTCAGACACGTGTTTCAGCATTCAGACACGTGTTTCAGACACGTGTTTCAACATTCAGACACGTATTTCAGCATTCAGACACGTGTTTCAGCATTCAGACACGTGTTTCAGACACGTGTTTCAACATTCAGACACGTGTTTCAGCATTCAGACACGTGTTTCAGCATTCAGACACGTGTTTCAGACACGTGTTTCAACATTCAGACACGTGTTTCAACATTCAGACACGTGTTTCAGACACGTGTTTCAACATTCAGACACGTGTTCCAACATTCATGCCTATTTAACATGTATTTGATACCTGATTTTGACAGAAGCGTAGAAGTAACCGCGTGATCAGACATACACAATATAACATCATCATCTAGTATATAAACAAATGCTTATTAACATATGTTCCAGTATGATTTCGATTCGCCTTCAGGCATGATGAAGATTGTTAAGCAAAAAGACTCGTTGAGTATTATGAACTTAGGGTCAAGCAATGAGAATGTTGAACAACCACAACGTCACAGCTCTTTGCTGCCTAATACTCTACGAACAATAATCTGTGGTTCAAGTAATTGTGGGAAAACAAATGTGATGTTATCTCTATTGTTAGATGCTAACGGCCTGAAATTTGAAAACGTGTACATATAGTCAAAGTCTTTACACCAACCAAAATACCAGTTACTAAAGGAGACATTGAAGAAAATTGAGGGGCTTGGATATTTCCCTTGTACCGAAAGTGATGAGGTCATAGACCCCACAGAAGCGAGGCCTAATTCAATCATAATATTCGATGACGTGATGTTTGAGAAACGGCAGAAAATTCGTGCTTATTTTTCAAGAGGGAGACACAACTCAATTGATAGTTTCTATCTTTGTCAGTCTTTTGCTAAATGTCCAAAACATGGATTGCGCGACAATGCCAATTGCTTGATTATTTTCAAACAGGATGAACTCAATTAGAAGCATATATTCACCGATCATGTAAGTACCGACATGTCACTCGAAAAATTCAAAGAGATATGTAGCGTATGTTGGAAAGATAAATATGGATTCCTTATGATAAACACAGACTGTGATATGAACAAAGGACGTTATCGCAAAGGGTTTGATAGTTATATATACATCTAACATGTATATATACCTTCATTTGAAATAGACAACCCGCTCAGCATGGACGTGGATGTGAGAAACATGCTGAAGGAAAAACAACAATTGAAGAAAAAAAATTTGGGAGTCAGCAAACATTGTGAGGAAAAAATATATGGCTGTGAAATTGGGTAAAGCTGAAAATGATGAGATTCTAGATAATATGTTCAGGAATGTATCTAAACCTCTGGAGGAAATTGCGAGAAATGCTGAAATAATCAAACAAAATTCGTTGGTTAAACCTAAAAGTATTGTTTCTACAGCAACACAAATGGAGAACATACCAATCCCAAATATTGTAACTGAAGGGGAAGAGTTCGTATATAACCCTCAAAATACTGAGGAGGATGTGTTCACCCTCGAACCTACTATCGATCAGATTCGTGAAGAATTCAGAAAACATCAGAAAGATAATGCAGGGGCTACAGAGGAGTTTCTGCAACAATACCCCACATTAGCACGTTATTACTCGGAAGGATTCCTATTGGATGATGATGTTAAGAGATATGATGATAAAATGGGTTTGCAATATAATTCAACTTTAGACAAATGGTTCATGGGTAATCAACCTATAGAAATTGATAGTGAGAGTAATATAATTATCAAGGGTACTCCGTTCAAAGGTACCACAGGACTGTATAATTTGATATTTTACAGAGATGTTCTACCTGATACTTACACTGTGGAAGATGGGAAAAATTACAGTCAAATGATGGAAATGACTAGTGCCCATAGACGTTATAACGATCCAGCTGATCGAATAAGATACACAGTAAAATACAAACATGTACTGAAACCTTTGATTAATTCCATGAAAAGACCCAGAGTCAAAACATACACTGGAAGTGCATATATCAAAAATGATATGCTTGAATATAACGAGAAACCTATCGAATATGTTTATTGGGATGACGTTAACGAAATGGTGGATAGACTGAGACTTCTTGTTGCATCCTCACATGCAGGTAACCATAATGAGATAATCTCTATAATAGAAGAATTGATAGAGGCAGGGGTAATTGAACAAAAACCAGGTGTAAGACAAATTCATCACAGTTATAAAGATGGTTTCAATGGATAAGTTTGGCAGAGCCTCCTCTTCCATGTGGATATATGATACAAATGTATTTAATAATAATTTCAAACAAGTTCACGGACAAGGATTATTCCTAACGAGCGATGGAAGTTATGATATGGAAAATCGTAGATTGTGCAACGTAAAATCACCGAATGATGATGGAGATGTTGCAAATAAAGTGTATGTTGATAAATTAACACACAAACTGAATCTGAAAACGGAAACCAGTCTTAAAGATACCTTCAATGTTAGGGTTGATAATTTGATCAAAGATATCAACAAGGACCTGGATGAACATAACTTAACGAATGAAAAGGTTATTCTCAACATTGATGAACATCTGATGGACATTCAGAATAAATATAATGAAATGAGAATCTATATAAAATCAGAGTATAAAACAATCAGTGATAGTGTGAGGGAAAACAGAAATGAATTGAAAGAGATCAATAACACATTTAACAGTGTGAACATGCGTCTAAATGACATTACTAGTAAAGTGGAGGCGTTAGAACGACGGATGACATCTGTGGAACCTTCTAAGAAGAGACCCTCATCATCCACAACAACAAAGCAGGGCTCTGTGAAACGTATATCTCCAAATCCTGTGAATATACCCAAAAAATTAATTCTACACTAGATTCCCACATTGATAAGATGAGTAGAGAACAAGTTTTGCATGAGCTTCATGAGCACAGAAGAAAGAACTTTTACCAGCGTCGAACATACATAAAAGGACTTCAATATAGGTGGGAGGGGTAGGAATATGCAATACGACTAGGACGATGAATCAAGAGTCAAGATTGAGATATTTGAAACATATATTGTTAAGATTATACTTAAGTCTTTTGTATTGAGAAAATTATTAGAAAAATTATTTTGAGATCTTTGGTCTTTTTCCCGCCCCTCTTCAAATAACAGTGCAATCTTGAATTCTCATCAGTCTGTATGGAAGCGTACGTAGGAGGAGGTGTTCCCAATACGCTTATAAACAAGCTCCCGTTTGAACTTCAAATCAATAACAGAGGCAAAACTAGAAGAACGGTTGAGGAGATTCAGGGTATCAATTCATTCGATAAAGTTTGCAGTCAACACGATATTCCATGCAATATAACACTTATTATTGTAGCCAGTTATATTTGGAATTCCTCTCTAACTCTTCAGTTGTGGTCGATTAGCATTTATTAGTATATAAATAGATTGTTCATGAAGTTTTCATCAATCATGTCTCAGACGTTCACTATCACGGGTAAGAGCTCCCGCTTATCTGTAGATTTTCACCCACCTATAGAACTAGATCCTCATTCATATTATTCTGTCGCACTTGTTGGTTTGCATACGTACAATAGCATTCCGAACATTGAAGAAGGTTCTAATAAATTTTATTATGAAGATGTGAAGGGTGAGGAAAAAGTAGTTACTATACCTTCGGGGTCCTACGAGTTGACAGACATCGAAGATTTCATACAAAGTACAGTTTGTGGGATAGGAGTGAAGCAAGAAGAGCGTGACCGGAAATTATCAATAAAATCTAACAACAACACTCTACACACAGAGCTGAAGAGTGATTTTAAAGTGAATTTTATTTCTAAAGATAGTATAAGCGAACTGTTGGGATTCAGCAAAAAGAAATTGACATCTCGTGAACTACACGTATCTGATCGACCTATAAACATAATCAAAGTTCAAACTATACGCGTAGAGTGTAACTTAACCGCAGGAGCATATTATAACAATAAGATAGCTCATACGATATATGAGTTCTCACCTCTTGTACCACCTGGGTTTTCCATTGATATAGAGCCGAAGAATCTTATTTATCTACCGGTCATCAGCAAGACTTCCTTCGATAACATCACGCTGAATATTTTAGATCAGAATTGGAAACTGGTAAATTTTCGTGGAGAAGAAATTATTATACGATTGGAATTGAAAAAGATCGCTAGGGATTATGGCTCACAACAATAAATAATAATCCAATACTCACCACCACTCATTATATGAAAGGAATTCAACTGAGAAGGTTGCAGTAGCCATCACTTGAAAACATGGTTTGGATTTTAGCAATAAAAGACATCTCCATAGTGGTCATCAGTCATTATCTACAACGAGCTCGAGGGAGAAGGTTGCTTCTGCATCACTGTCATTGAAGAAGGAGAAGGTTGCTTCTGCATCACTATCATTGGAAAATATAAATTTTTTGAAGTCCCTTGGTTACAATGTCGGAAAAACTTCAAATATTCAACGAGCCAAACTTCAATGAAGACATCATCCGAGAAGAAACTCATACCTACTATCCCCACACAACATCTTTTGGCAACAGCGATGAAATTGAGATATTAATCAATCAACAAGATGTGTTGGTAGATTTGGCCTCGTCTGCTTTATTCATCGAGGCAGAATTCCAGCCAGAAGCAAGTGGTGATGGTGAATGTAAACTAACGAATAATTTCGGAGCGTTTCTCTTCGAATATATCAGTTATGAATTGAATGGAAAAGAGATAGACAAAGAACGTGATCCTGGTATTGTCAGCACCATCAGAGCTTATCTAACATATGCCAAACATGAATCTATACCTCTAGCTATTTCTGGATGGTCATTTAAGGATGCATTGAGTTCAGTCTACAATAATAAAATCAATTTATGGATATCGTTGAATTTTCTACTGGGCCTATTCATTGACTATAACAAAGTCTTGAGTGGAAAACATAAGCTGCGCTTGATAAGGTCTCGAACCGATAACGATTGCTACACTAATAGCACAGGCACGAAAACGGCTAAAATAAATATGAAGACGATAGCATTAAAAGTGCGACATGTGTTTCCAAGTGATCAGGTTAAATTTCAAATGTTGAAGAATTTGAGTGCTGAGAAGCCTATTTTGATTCCATTTCGCAGCTGGGATCTGCATGAAAATCCGTTGATGAAGGAGAGCACTCGTGACATTTGGGCTTTTAAAACATCAATGAATTTGGAACGACCCAGATATGTGATTTTAGCTTTCCAAACTGATCGAAAAAATAATCCTGTTAAGCACAGTGCATATTTCGATAATATAAACTTGCTAAATGTAAAATTATACTTGAATTCAGAGTGGTATCCATATGAAGCAATGAAATTGAATTTCACTGACCAGCAATACGTGGAAGCATACCAGATGTACTATGATTTCCAGAAATCATTTTCAAATAAAATAATAAGCGAACCCATGTTGGATTATATAGCATTCAAGAATAGAGCAATTTTTGTGATTGACTGTTCAAAACAAAACGATGCTATAAAGTCATCAACAGTTGACGTCAAACTAGAGATGGAAAGTTTCCTGAATTTCCCCAAAAACACCAGGGCTTATTGCATCATCATTAACGATCGTATAATGGAGTATTCTCCAATTACAGGATCAGTTCGGAGTTTAGTGTGAAGAACCATGAATCATAATGTTATTATTTTAATTCTAAATGTATTATTTTTCTAAATAAATGTTATTATTATTATTTTTGGTATTTTATTTCTCTCACTTTCCCGCAAGACATCACAATAATGAACGAGCCGTTTGGTAAAGTACAGTCCCTTGGATCAACCCATCAGGATGGTAATCTAAATTATAAATATCGCTTCAGAGTTAGAAACAAAAAAAATTTATGTTACTATCTAATTAATAAATATAAATATACTTTTGTTTTATTACATGTTTACATATAATGTTCCTCAAAAAGTGATTCAGATTATTATGTTATCTTTTCAATTATTATAATATGTAGTACCTAGTGGTTATAAGACAGTTTGCGGTAAATATTCTCTCTTATCTCGAGTGTTGAAGCCGATAAAGTTGTCACATTTAGAATAACGAATATTCATTGATATCAAATCGTTGAAGCTTCTTTCTTCATGTGGGTTATCAATCTCAAACTTGAAGATTCTCAAATAAATCTACAGGTAATAATAGTCAAACATATTCATTTAGCCCCGACCAACACACAGGCCCTCGTAGGCTCGCAAATGATAACAATGTTGCATACAAAATAGCTTTAGGCAATAATCCGTTACATGGGAAATATCGATATTCTCAAATAAAAGGTAATAAAAGTGGGGTAATTTCTACAGCAGATATTTAACCTCAAAGATTCATCTGTTCAGTGTTTGAGTCCTCATCGAACCATCATAGTTCGTGAACGATGGTGACGTCATAGGCTGTTGAATCACGTGCTAAACAAGTGTCTGAATGTTGATAATGATCGCTTATGAAGATACTATAGCTCTACTCAATGTTCAGACTTTTATGAAGCATGTGTTTGAATGTCATATAGATTAGCGCTTATGAAGATATTCATATGATTATTATCATTATCCACATCTATTCCTCATCCTAGTTCTACCTCTTGGGTGGTTGGGGAAATGAGTTCGATCTCTATAAAACTCCCTCGCATATATGTTTCCCATTGAAATTGATTGAATTTTATAAAAACTAACTATCCTATGAAGAAATGTGTGTCGATGAAAAATGTTTTATTAGTATATTTTTGTATACTGAAAAAATTATATTAGCACATCTATATGTTTAAGATGATTAAAAATGTATTTTGTTATATAGCAATCGAGCTGTACAGACAGTTCGAATAATCATCGTGATGCGTAACACCGCTTCGTCTAGATTCTGTATAGGTATTGGGCTACACCCAGCAGCAGCTAGATTTCGGGTCATATTATGCGATTTACAATCAATATGATTCGAATATATACATACTACATGAGTGTGATTCAAAATAAAGTATTCTCATCGCGTTTGAAGGTGATTGGCGTAACTTTCTTATCTCTCGAACCAGCTGTAGCTCTACCGCAAAATATGATAGTGAATATTGTTCAACCTGGCACAAATTTAGCATAAACTTATTTGATTTATATCGGATAATTTATGAAACATACATGAATGAATATTATAGCGAATTATGTTTACTTCGGAACTAATTTTGGAAAAACATTTTATATATTCATATTACTTTCGGATAACTTATGAAACTACTTTAACATTGAAGGATCGCGCATCATTACGATAATTCCAAGTTGAATACATTGCTGTTGGACATGATTTAGCACAACCTTATCGCACAAGTAAGCTAATGATGCATACTTATAATATTATAACGAATATTGTACTCGCTAGTACTAATCAAGCAAAAAGTCCTTAGATGATTTAATAGTTATTTCTGCAAACGCTTCATAATATCGCTATTATGAGAAGCAGCATTTTTTTGTAAACTATCGCATGTTAGATGTTATGACCCCTTATTGAAGACTTGTGGGGGCAGACAATGCGCCGCGTACGATATCATTATAACTCAGACAAAACCCTGCGACTAACGGCATTTACAAACAACCCCACATTTCATTGAAGGCTCCTGCAAGGTAGATACTTCGCTGAAGACCTGCGTGATAGACATCATTATACCTGCACACTCTGTATAACCTCACATACACCCCTGTCTCGTTGGAGATCGCGCCAGCTTCATTCAAATTCACATGACTAACGTCATACATAAACAATCTGTATAACCTCACATTCCATACCCCATTGAAGTCTCCCAACTCCATTTTGTATACTAAAAATGATTTCCATATATGTTTAAGATGATTGAAATCGAATTTTGTAATATAGCAATCAAGTAAGGTACAGACAGCTTGAATAAACGTTTTTGAAAGTAATTTCCTAATAAACATCGCGTTTGAGAAATGCAGAAGAAGATATCATTTCCGTACTGTATAACATTCCATCTATACATTCAAGGAGCAGCAGCCCTCCCATGATACCTCGATGAAGCCCCGGTCTCTTTCAAAAATTACGTGACTGACGATATGTACAAACAACACTATTTCAAAACCATAGGACTGACGCTATGAAGCCTCACATTCCATACCTCGCTGTAGGTTACGTGACATACCTGCATGACTGATGTCATGCAAAACAATTACCAGCATCATATAGACTGCAATATACTCGCACTTATCACTCAGACCGGATACCCTGCGGTTATATCTACAACATTAAAATCACTTGTTCTCAATTCCTCCATAGCTGAGCGGTTAAGGAGCTGGCTTTGGATTTCATTTCTCGGGTTCGATTCCCGTGTGTAGAAAAATATTTTGATGCTGCTTTACATTGAAGTTCTCCCTAACCTCACATATTGCTTGCTGTCTACCTTGAGCGATCTTGTATATACAGGCTGATTACCACTACTCGGTCTTCATCATACAACCATAGCAGAAGGGCCCCTAGCGGTCAGAGACCACACCCTAACCGTCTACCCGGTAACACCTAGATGTTAGAGGCGAGACCACACCCTAACCGTCTTCCCAGGCCGGTAATACAGGGTCAGTACTTACCGATACCTGTCTGGGCATACCGCGCATGCACGAGTGTATCACTGGTTGCCTACATCTGATAAGGCTCTCTGTCTGGCTGCCCAAGGTGCCGCCACCCCTACTGATGGAAAACACATCAAACTGATGAAACAATTGGAAAACGGTCAAAACGAATGAAGAAAAGATTGAAAAAACGGTTGAATAAATTTTAACTGTAGAAACGATCGTTTTTATGGTTTTTCGCGATTGTGAGCCAAGGGTGGGGTATAGATGCGCAGTGTCTCAAAATCTATGAATGATTCTTGTTCGAGATGAAGACTGTTGCGATTCATATTCAGTGCATCCACATTTCCCCCCAAGCATATAGTCGAAAAACTTGCCTTGTTAAATTGTGAGGAAAAATTAGAGGAATGTTTCCTATTCTAACTTCCTATTTCGTCCAACCAACTCTTTGGAGGAAATTCTGAAGGGACATATCGATCCAGATGGTGTCACATATATCAGTGGAATAGAAATATCCAAATTATTTGTGGAGAGTCTGGAAAGAATGGAGGTTACATCGAGTCAGAGTGGAAAATTTGAAAGATAAGTTTCCGAAATTCGTGCTGGGAAATTGTTAATTTATCTGTCTTCATCACTCTCGTGGTAAGACTCCTATGACTTGCAGTGCGAATAGTTGGGAATTATACGGATTTCTCACGAGACAGAATGTTCTAAGTATTGCAGAATGATATAAGTTTCGATATGTCTTGGAGAGAATACACACGTCAACTGAAGGAATTTCATCTGAACTGATGAGTGGAGACATAAAAATTTACGGAGGCAAAAATATAGTTATAAGATAACTGAGTAATTCATATGTTGGGGATGGTTGTATTGAAGTTCAATTTCATAATCCTGACCTCAATTTTGAACATAATCTTGTATATAAACGCCCCACATTTAGTGGAACATATTTATGTATGTCCCAGCAAGAATTTCAAGGAATGAATGTAACCGAACAGAATGACAACCGATGAATTATCAGATGATCAATGAGAACCAACCAGAGGTATTTACATATGACATTCTCAGAACGATGTCTATGTTTAACTATAAGCTCAAGTTATTATTCCATGATATCACTGAGGGTAACATCATAAATCGGCGTACTGACCACAAGCAACAGAATGATTGATTATCAAAGTGGAGCGGCACATACTCAACCGCCACGGGAAGAAAATGGAATGTATGCAATGTAATGTTTTCACCCTAGCGTCTTATCAGTTTTACAACGAGACTTAAAATGTTCATTAAAAATGTAAAGAAACGTATTAGCAAATAATTGTTTTTATAAGTAAGTGGTGTTCCATCATTCAAAAATTTGACGACCGTAGTTTACGAACAATCATTATGTGACTTCTTGAAACCAACGATGGTGGGATAATTATTAAAAATATGAATAATGTTAATAATATCAATCCTAAAAAATAGATATTCATTCCGGTAGTATTATATTGAGAAACCACTGTGAATTGAAAACATGCTGAACTGCACACATATATTTTCCCTATTTTTGCGATGATTCAGGCAGCTCAACTTGTTTGTTTGATCAAATTCCCCAGTTTAACATTGAGTTTTGTCAAAACTACATACATTTACGATGTGCGGGAAAACATCCAATTTTATACACTTCCTTCGAAAAATTCTGCTTCTTGTGGACCACGAACATGAATAGAGTCTACTGCACACAGGAAAATCGATTTCATAATATTATTTATTTCTTCATATTCCACATTTCCTGATGCATTTTCTAGTTCGTGGCAAAATTTTTCTAAATACCATTCAGATGTTAAGTCCCTTACATTTAACGATCTATGATGCGTCTGGTTTGAACGATGAATATTGGCGTTTGAATCCTGTCTGTATAGATATTAATTTGTTTCGGGTGGGAGACATCATCGATGACCAAGCCCTGAATATCGGACAATTCTACTCTCGTGATGTCCAGTCAAATAAGACTTCTCCCGATTTTGGTGAGGGATGAGTACTCCATTAAACAATCATGAATGATGATGCAATATGCTCTCGTATTGACGGGAAATTCTTTATCTCCTTCGATTTCCAACCGTACATCAACAGCATCCCTCTATTTTGAGCAATGTATTACGTAGAGTCTGCCTTTATTGAAATTAACGTATTTCGATATGGGATGTTTTGTTATGGAATTCGTGTAGCTCGAATAGAATGAGTTATAGTTGTGGTGAGCGAGAAGGTAATCATTTTCAGCATAATCCGAGTTCATTCGCTCGTTGAAGTAATATTCACCATTCAGAGAGCGCGAATACTTGAAATATCCATATGATTGCATACTGTAGGATTAGCCTTCACATTATTTCATTTACGTACTGAGTTCAGTGAGGCTTCTCTCATATGGCCCCCAGTGCGTTCATCACTATTTAAAATGTCTAAAATTTATCTGAATATGTATTTGAGCATAATATAAGACAATTTATTCTCAATCAGTAGTGATTAATGGGACTAACAGAGTAATTTATGCTTTGATTAATTATTCTTGAGAACCTTATTTTACGCTCAGAATTATATTATTTGAGTTACATATTACTTATCACGCTACATATAACTTGTATCCTTGTTGATTACATTGTTCATTATGTTATTTATTTTTTCTGGAAGGGTGGAAGATTGACTAATTGAACTCTATCAAGTTATGTGAATTTTTGTTAATTCATAATGATGTATAATGTAATATAATATAATATTTTCATGGAAAACTTACTCACTTACTCACATTGTTCCGTTCATCGGTGTGGAAGGATACTACGACATAATGAGGTTTCTCGACTGCCGCACTAGTCTTGACAGCCCAATACCCTCTCTCCACATTGGTTAATATGGCAGGAAGTTCATGACATTCTCATTTCTTGAAAGGATTGGCGAATCTTTGTTGACCTCTCCCAGAAGCTTCTTCCTAAATATATCGTTGAGGAAGATATACTTTACCCTCAATTCCATACTGTCGATCAACAATTTATCTCCGGTAGCAGCATTCTCCGTGACAATACAATCGTTATAGTTTGAGGCACTCACTAATCGAACAGTCTATCGCCCGGATGCAATCATCCAGTAATCGTTGAAAATATTGAATATATGCTTCAGCGGAATTAGTGAGCTGAAAGACTTACTTTCATCTAAGAATACTGTGATGTCAGTAATCTCTCCAATAGCGGACACTAGTTGATGTGAAGAATCTTCCGGTCACTTCACAATTCTATACCCCGAGTCGTCGGAAATGGTAGATCATATGCGCAAGTCTACCTCGGTAGAAGGCTCCCACGGTAATGTTCGAATCAAAGCAGATGTTGATAATTTTGCAGATGTTAACAGATATATCGGAGACGTGCACCATGCCCTGTTCAATATATTACAATTCTATATCATACGACGGTCTATCGGGCAGCTATATTTGCGAGTGTTTTTCCTGCTTCTTCAAACACAACACAAATCCACCGTTGTCTATTGTATTAGCCATGGCACTCGCAACTTTGGCAACGGAACCAGGACCCCTAACGTCCCCAAAATTGGTAGTTATAGCAAAAGAAACTCTCCATATTCAGATAGTGGTATTATCTGCGTTATCCTGATACGTTTCCTACCTCCAGCCCGCTTAATTACTATTCGTGCAGCCTTCAATGCTCTCATAGAGAACTTTCTCAGTGAATGAGATGTTTCCATAGACTTGGAAACACTTCCTACTATATTTTTCCGGAAACAACATCCTCCTCGACTTTTCTCATGACCCATTCTCAGCTTACTTCCATCCCGCCGGCAACCGATAGACTTGCGGATCGTTCACCTGCTTTTGCGTCTTGAGATTTTACACTTCACCAAAAAGCGTCCTGTAATATCTTAGCGGCCTTATGTCACTTCTCTGGATTTGTTTTGGGAATAAACTATATCGTTTCCATGACAAGCCGAATCAAACAGATTGACTCCTTTATCTTCTAGTCCTTTCTCGAGCGTGATACCAAGACCACAGAATTGGTATGATGGTATACCCAGCAAACAATTTCGGTCGGCATGATTCTGGCCCAGAATATGTTGGCCAGATTAGGCCAAAACGGCAAGATTCCTGTAGCCAGTGGAGGGCGAGTGAAAATAGGAGACACCGGCCATCATTAGGGCCAATGCCTGTATGCCAGTGTTACAGTGCCTTTTGCATGACGGGCCCATGAAGGCAAAACTGTGGCAACCATTGATAGCCTTGTAAACAAATTCAATGTTACCTACTCAGAGGGTTAGTACTGGCCCACTATGAGTTTTATGAATAGGAATGTAGGCTTTCACGGCTGCCGTCAATGTTTGGTTGGTTTCTGGGTTTTGCAGTGGTCTTCTTTGGTTAAAATCTCCAAACGTTTCAACTGCAACAGTCATCTTCAGTGGCGTGGTCGAAGAACTCTTCTTGACGTAGTATCACTGAAGATGACTGTTGCAGTTGAAACGTTTAAAGATTTTAACCGAAGAAGACCACGGCAAAACCCGGACACCAACCAAAACATGGATGCATGATAGAAGTAAAGTTTTCTAAAATGTACACTCATTTTTGTGACCTAATTAGTAATAAAATAAACTTTGAATTCGTAGAAATGTGGTTGGAAAAAATGTTATTAAGAGGTAATTTTATATTAAAATATATAATTTAATGAGATTAATATAACATAACATAAAAATAATTCTTTGGTAAAAAATATAAAAAAAAAATTAAATTCTCACAAACACTTTTTCAAAATAGTTTATGTAGCAGGAGTACCATCTTTTTCTTCCTCTGTCGCCTTCGTCCTTCTTTTATTTCTCCCACCTTGTCTGTCAGGTGCGGTTCTTAGCCAAACTTTTATTATGCCAGCAACTTCAGCTTCTGTGGCATTCCTTGTCAATGGGTTTTTTCGAAGACACACTGAAAAGAAATAAACCAGTCAAGTGAAATGAAACCTGGAGTTATCACTATAATTTTCCATTAAGGTTTAAGTGTAGTTTTAGCATGCCTATTTTTTTCCATTTTGCAGTATAGTTTCCCAGATAGAGGGGAACATATTTTCAGCAATACATTCATAAAATAATGAAGAGAATATTTTTCAGATTCCTGTCAAATTATACTACACACCAACTGAAAGCATTTTTTTTTCAAATATACCTCACTTCTCCTCCCCAACATTTCAAAGGTCTTATTTTGAAATTCGATATAACTATTGAAAAATATGGAAGTCACTTTATAAACCTTATTTTCATGAAACATTTCAACTTTCTACGTCAGTCTTAGAAAAATTACTGTAAAGTAGAATCAACAATATAGTAAGGTTGTAAATCAATATTAGCCGACGACCCTCATTATTACGCATTGTTCGGAATACAGATAAGTTTTTCTTAACCCAATATCATTATACCTATTTATTTACATACAAAACAAAATTGAATGGTTAGGGCAGGTAATACAACTCTGCGTAATATGGACGGCCTGACCGCCTGCTGATATCTCAAGTGGTTGGTGATTTATGACCTTCTTATAATTCTGGTTGTACTATACCAAATGGATAGAATGACAAACTGGTGAGTTTCACAAAGGTTTTCATTTTAGACTTTTGTGGTAAGTACAAAACAATAAAACTACTTTTATTTATGAATGAAACTCACCCAAAATCATTTTCAGGACGTTTTTGAGGCCCATGAGTTCCTTTTTACCCCTTCCAGTCCAATTATATTGAAGGGACAACTCATGGGAAATTAGTTTGACCAATAATCTTCTTGTAGTATCTGCAACGTCTTTGCCACCGATACTTGACAAGGATGCAACCTGAAAAGACGTTCATGAACCTCCAGTTCTTGTATTACAAATATATATGTATATATTGGTACAAGAGTACTTTTATTCGTGACAATATTGAAAATTGTTATCATGAAGAGTTGTTCACAATTATTAATGATGTTCATATACTCAATTATATCTATCTACAAAAATAACGATTTTTTATATTTTTCTCTACAGAACACCAAGTTTACCCATTTCTACAGAAATTTGTATTCAAAACTAGCTGAGCCTGCTGCTTTGCCAGCGAATATTCTCTGTCCCTTTAGATGAAAATGATTGCATATTTGAATGTGGTATTCAATTCTGAACAACTTTTCATAATCAAAATTTTCGATATTGTTATTAATGAAAGAACTTTATTCTTGTACCCAATTCATATTTTTTTTAACAACGGACAAATTTTAACATTTGATTATTAAATATTGGGTTCTAGAACATGCAGAACTTTTTATTAGGAATGATTTTTTTTCAAAACAAAAAAAAGTTTTCCATATTAAGTGGACACACTGTATATATAGAGCATAGTAACAGTAATAATATTGCTACACTGAATCAAAATACATACCATATTTCGTAGAAAATCCTCATCTTCCAATTTTATATTGAGTTGAGTCAATTCACACTCTTGATTAATCGGTAGTGTTAAATTTCCAGGGGTCTGCACATCTTCACTAAGGGCATTTCTTTGTACTATTTGTAGTAAGAATTTGACATCATAGGCAAGTAAATCGATTTTTCTGATTAGAGACTCCAGCTTAACTGAAAAATAAAATACGTTTTAGTTTACTTGTCTATAGGATCAATAACTCAGTATAAAAACAGACAAGCTCAACTAATTACCTTCAGTTTTCTTGCAGTTACAGCCAGAATTTTGTAAAAATGGACGATGTTCACTCATTTTGATGGTGTTGTCCAGTTCAGGGTCAGTATCAGACTGGATAACTCTGCTGTTTTTTTTTTAATCAAGGGAGGGGAGAAGGTTGGAAGATCATCTTCTGACGATGATGTGTCATATTTTCTTGTTGAGCTTGTATGTTGGGAATGTGGCTTGGTTTGAAAATCTTTAAACGGTAAATTTGGCTTGGATTTTCTTTTCGACCTTAGTTCATCTTCGGAATAACTCACCATAGAGGATGATGATTCTGACCTTTCAAGGCGTTTAAGTTTTTCAACTGCTTTTTCATAAGAATCTGAAAAATATAAATCATGCAATTCATCTCTCATGAAGTTACATTTCACACTTTTGTATTTCAAATGAGATAAGTTACTCACTTGTTTTGTATTTTACCACTATTGGGCAAGTTGTACAGGAGTCAGGTTCAAATTGAATTTTTTTTATTACAGCCCTCCTTCTCTCGTCATCATTCTTTAAATTGGGCCAGAAACAAATATTTTTCTTTAAAGATACCCACACCTTAGGTACCACAGATAATGGAATTGAATCTCCGGCTTCATCTGGGAATTCCACTATTAAATAGTCTCTGAAAGTAAATAAAGTATTGAATTCCTGACTGTTGCTACTATATAAATGAATACCTGAATGAGTCAAAATTTTCTAGTTAAAAAAGGTAAATGTTTTGCTTGATAACTGGAAAAAGAAAACCGAACCAATCAAAACTATGAAATTCTTTTCAACAGAAATAATAATGGGCAAATAAGATGTGATAAATTTGACTTGCTCAGAGTTGAATATGGAAATTGACTCATCATCAATATTCCCAACAAGTATTTTTTTATTTATCCCAAAAATTAGTTCAGACTAAAATTCAAACCTTTATGAAAAATACACCTGAGTATACCAAATGACACTCACAATTTAATTTTAAGTAAACATTTTAATTTGAGTAATGCTAACAACAATAAGGTGTAAGATAACAGTTCACTGTAAATGAATGAGTGGGAAAAAAACATGGTTGTTTTTGTAGGGCAACACTACTCCTTTATAGAGAATATTTTCAAAATTGAAAACTTCTAGACAACCATGTTTGAACACTAATTCATAAATAGACAAAAAATTGGAGTTTGTGAGATATGTTGAGAATGGACCTTTAACATAACACTGTTTTCCGCAAATTATTTTTTTGTCAGAGTTAGTAGCTATGAAAAATACTTTTATAATTTTTTCATTTTTCATCATCAAAAATTCATCACCGCCTTTAGTAGAGATGATGTAATCATTATAAATCACTTTTCTCCAGAATTTATAGTCAGTATATTGTTCCAAAATGTCTGATGATTCACAACTAAGGGTAATAGGGTTTCCTATAACACGAAAATTTCCTTTTTTATGATCAATGCCATGTCCCAGATTTTCCGCTTCATATAATCTGTTCACTACTTGTTGCAAAGGATTATTAGATTTTCGGATTAAACGTTTCAGCGTTTGCAGATAGTTTTCGAATGGAAAGCAGTTGACAACATTGAGACTTCTGAAACATTCAGCATCTTCTGGAAGGTGAATTAATGAATGTGTGTTATATATACAGAAATCCTTCCCATACATATTTATGGAAAAGCTGACAAAATTAACAAGTAATTTTTTGGCATATGCATTATAATCTTCATTCAACTTTTCGTTCAGTAGGATCGTAATTGCAAACTTCAAGAGCATAAAATGGTCATACATTTTCTTTGGCAGTTTTTCTCTCAATATGACTGGCCCCACATACAATAAAAACTGCCTCAATTCAGTTGCTTTCCATCTTTCCAATTCCAGCCAAGATCTTGGTTTTCTATTGAACTCAGAAGGCCAACAATCATGAAAAGCTTTCATGTCTGATTCTACCTCATTAATATCCAATCTGGGAAATTTATATTGTCTACTGCCATCTCGCCATATAAAAATTAATTTTCTCATGATTCCCAAACAGACAGAATGCATATAATCAACGGGAAAGCTAGAAATCAATCCCACTCCTAATGCACTCAGAGGTGTTCTGCCTCGATGATGACTTTCGTCAATATTATTGTGGAAATCCTGGTCAGTACGAAGGGGTGCATCCAATTTCAAAAAAAGCATCCTATGGTTGCAGTAAACTCCTTTGTCTACACATTTGTCACAACCGCTGTAACCATTGTGTGATTTTATGTTTTTCACAAAAGCCCTAGCTGGGGTATCACAACAGAATGCTCCTATTTGAATTTGTATTACTTTGTCATTCACATTCAATCCATCATTTCTCAGAGACACCAGCTCACTAACGAAGGCCTCCAAGAAACAATCTAGATCAGGTTTTTCAGGACCATAAAATATGGCTACAGCAAATATATTGGGATCTGGTGAATTTCTCACTCTGCATAATATTGGCCAAAATGAAAAATTTGTGCTTTTATGGACAGGGAGGCCATCAATACCAAAATCTAAAATGAAATGTGGCAGATTATGTTTCTTTCCAATTTGTAACAGTTTTTCCCTCAAGCCAAAATAGTAAAACTGTCTAGACCCGAGAACTTCATACTGCAATTTAGTGGGGGTTTTCAAGAGTGTACGTGCATCTTTCGGAAGATTTGTGATATCTGGTTTGCTTACAAACCAAGATAAAAGTTCAGAAATGGCTGTGTGAGTGATATTGTTTTTCAAAGACCATTTAACCAAAAAATCACTGGAACTAATTACATTATCAGATTCTTCTGGTAGGATTGAAACACTTGAACTGGATTCATCTGGTGATTCGTTCATTGAGTGATCTGTATCACTATCCGATATATCAGAAGAGTCCTGATTAAATGTGGGCTCGGTGGCCTCGGTGGCAGAAGTAGATGGGGTGGGCTCGGTGGCAGAAGTAGATGGTGTGGGCTCGGTGGCAGAAGTAGATGGGGTGGGCTCGGTCGCAGAAGTTGACAAGGATGGCTCACATGAGTCTAATTGAGCCCTAGAATCAGATGTGAGCGAATCTGAACCTTGACTTCTGTACTGTGTTCCGTTCAATTTAACACATTTTTTAATATTTTTATTTATAACCTTGTACTTATAACTTCTGCAGTAATTCTTGAACATTTTCGTACCTTTCCGCTCGAAAATTTAGCGGTATACGGTGTATATAACCTCAAAAATATAGACCGTTTATTATAAATACAAATATTTACTCACCTCATTTCATCGGGGGAAGTCAGCAATTTCGACATCTTATTTTTTTAAATATAAACCCTAAACTTGATACACAAATCTCTCACACTAATCATAAACCACACGTTGCAAATATTGAAAATATTGAAATACGAAATACAATACAAATGAAATATGAAATTGATGTGTCAAATGTCAAAAACAAAAAACCTGTCGACGACGGCTTTGACCTGGAGTTTCAAAGTATACGAATTCAATTTTGTATCTCTCTTTAACTCGCGGTGCTTGTATCGCTCCATGTCATTTCGAACGTTTGAAAATTATTTCGCAAGAACTCTAATATAGATATGTAGTAGTCATATGGTACCCGCATGCTGTATTCGGCTTATGATTGGTTAATATAGATTGATGTTAATTTGAATATCCGAGAAATTTCATGTTTTCGGATTGGACGTTGGTTTGTAACCAGTGTAACCACCGACATAGTTTGTAACTCATCTCATAAGCTTCATTTGTTTGATTTGTTAGCAAACTGAATACGTTTATCACAATGAATGGATTATGGGCTATGGGCCATTACTGGCTGAATTCCCAACATGTTTCGAGCTGGAAGTAATCAGCCATTACTAGAATGGCGCTGGCAAAAGTTATTTCTTTTAACTAGTTTTGGGCCATTACTGACATATTAACCGATGCAAGATTACAGATTGGCCAGCATCATTTTGATAATTTGCCGATGACATCCCGCCATGGCCAGTACTTAGCCGGGATGTCCATCATTGGCCCGGATGATGGCCAGAGATTATATGTTTGTTGGGTAGGTACTTCAGAAGGGAACTTGTTTATGATCGAATTCAACAATCCTCCACCCTGATATACCAACATTGTACTAACCTATCTTGAAACGTTTCTATTCATTTTCAGCCATCAGGTTGAACATCTCACAATATGGAAACCGTTCGACGAAAGAAGACGCTATCAATCAAAAATTTGAATATAGAAGTTAAGTCTTATTATGTTGGTGAACATGGTGAATTGTTAACAGACTCTTTTCGTGTTGTTATGTATGGGCCAAGTGGGTGTGCAAGAACGAATGTGATCTCATCGCTATTATTCAATCCAAGTCGTGCAACGCTTAGAAACGTTTACACATACTCGAAATCGATGTATCAACCCAAGTATAAGTTGTTGCAAGAAGTATTGAAACAAGTTAAAGGAGTTGGTCATTTCCCATACAAAAACAACGAAGAAATTAGAAGTTCAAACAAGGCCAAGGCGAATTCTATATTGCTTTTTGATGACATAGCATGCGGATGTCAACAGGAAAATTGTGAATAAGATTTATTGTTCAGACATGAGAACGATGCAGCATATCTCGGAAATACCTGAGCCATTGATTCGAGACAATTGTAATATGATAGTCTTATTTAAACAGGATGAAATCAATCTGAAGTATGTTTTTGGTGTGTACGTATCTCCATATGTTAATTTTAATCAATTAAAAAATGTGCTGTATGTGTTGGTCGGAGAATTTTGGTACTTTGAGGATTGCGGAAGATTTCGGTTGAGCTAACAAAAAAATCAGATATAATAATGCCCTGCAAACTATACGAATAAAGATAAAGCTGCATACGAAGATATTTCGGTAATAAATAGTGCACATAAAAATATAAGCATGCATCTAAGAGGAAGTACAACACCAAAGTATTGAACTATTATCAAACACTTGGTTATAAATGGCGATGGTTCCACCTCTGGTAGTGGGATCTATTTGAGGTATGATGATGATGCTGTTGAGCATATTTTTTGGAATTCTCCAAACGAGCTAGTGATACGTTTAGGATTTTTGACTGCATTCCAACAGACTGGGAATAGATAGCACCACAATGTGATTGTCGCCAAATGGAAGCAGATATCATATATTAGTCGATAAACACTAACGTTCACAACAGCTGGATAATAAGTCTAGGTATGTTCGGTAGAAGATCTAGGAAGCTGATGTGGGAACGTTGATATACTCCAACAACATTCTGCGTTTGGAAATGTTCTGAAGCATACACCCGACGAAGATGTAGACATGAAAAATTCGAAAATTTGAGACAGCAAAAGTCCTACATCAAATGATGATGTGAATAAGCAGTATATTGATAACGCTATCACTGAAGTGAATACAAGTTTTACGAGGTCCTTGTAAAGTATGCAACGATTTATTCAAATCCTAATAGCGTCATGAATTCTTCAATTCCGAGTTTAACGCGACGATGGATGGATGCATTTCACAAAGATTTTAAGAGCATCTACATCGATATACACTAGTATAAAAATCAAGGTGATGCTAACTCGGCAGCCATATTGCGAAGTACGTATGATGAAATGGGTGAATGCAAGCTGAAAAATTGCCGAAAATCTTGAAAAAATTGAAGCTGTGTATATTGGTGGAACCTTCAGAAAATTATGATTTTGCAACATACCACAGAGGTCAAAGCGTTATTTTGCAAAATTTTAATATAAACTGGAATAACATCGATGTAGATTATACATGTACTGTGGATATACAACTAGAGCGTGTTAGTGATAGAATGCTCGCTTCAAAACCACGTATGACGACAAATTCTACGGAAAGACCATTCACAACAACAACAACAACAAAAAAGCAGGGTTCTGTGTAACGTATAGCTCCAAATCTTGTGAATATACCTGAAATTCATCATAAACTAGATTGCTGCATTGATAAGATGAGTAAAGAACAAGTTGTGCATGAACTTTATATACCGACCAAGAAGATTCTCAAACGCCGAAGAACAATAATAAAAGGTTTGGATGACTCATGAAAAATATCATAGACTAGCTGACCATTGATTCGTGAACCATATTATATCATACCATAAACTTCTATGATTGCCCAGATGTAAAATTGCGCATTCGCGATTGTGAATGACCTTGAACGGGACCGAAAATGGCCAGAATGAACGTTAGAGTTCCTTATAGGGATTTACATGTAAGAAAGGTTGATTTTGAGGCCGAACTGTCATAGCATATTGACTAATGCCATTTCCATCAAACCCACATCTGCCGGAGGAATATCCTCATAAACTATTGTAGCCTCAACAACTAACCTCAATGTTAGTATTAGCGCATGCAAAGAAGCCATTTCCGACCCATTAGTACCTCCAGTGGGAGTTATCCGATTTATCCTCTTTAACACATGATTGATTTTTGAGAGGCTGTTTAACAGCCGGGTCAGCTTATTCTGCAGATTCAAGTCCTTCCAGTAAAGACGTCCGTTCATTGTCGCAATCTTTCTTGTTCTCTACAGATGTGTTAGATGCAGGATTGGTGATGCTATCCTCTGCCTTTTCCAGGCAGAAAATTCGTTCTTAGTTGACTCGAATACCCGCTAATTCACCTTCTGCTACACCTTGTATCTTCAACTCGTAAAGGAGATCATGTTGACTCAACTCAATCTTGATTGAGGAAACAGTGTCCCACAATTCACTGATACAGTGGACGAGTTCTGCGCCAGGAAGTGACGTCATCGACCGGATGTTGCGCGCGCAGCTTCGGATGTGACGTTACTAACCCGCGAAATTCAAACGTGATTGACGATGATAGTAGTAAAGGCGTTGCTTAGGGCAGACGGTCTTATCAGATGTCAGTAAGTATTGTCACTGTATTACCGGCCGGGCAGAGGTTGGTTCAAAACTTTGCTGAATGTCCGCTAGATGGCGAGGTGTTGGTCGAGGTGTCACTCCTGTCCGCTAGGGTTTGGTGTCGCTTCTAGCCGCTAGGTGGCTAGGGTTTGGTTTCGCCTCTGCCCGATAGGGGTCTATGGTCTGGTGTCGTTTCTACTCGCTAGGGGTTTGGTGTCGGTAGTCTATGGTTCTTCCAACTATGGTCTTGATAATCTATGATTCTCCCAACAATGATCTAGGTTTTTCCAATCTGCAGTCTGTGAACTAGTCATCTGTGTACTCGCATTCTACTGAAATGAATATTTCATTTTCTACACACCAGATTCGAACCCGAGAAATAAATTCCAAAGTCGGCGCCTTAACCACTCAGCTATGAAGGACTTGAAAACAAGTGATTTCAATGTAGCATATATAACCTGAGTCACTTCTACTGAAAGTTAGGTGGCTTGACCGCTCATCTATCTAGGACTTGAAACAAATTTATTTCAATGTAGTATATAACCTGAGTCCCTTCTACTGAAATGAATATTTTTTCTCCTACACCGGATTCGAACCCGAGAAATAAATTCCAAAATCGGCACCTCAACCGCTCAGCTATGGAGAACATGATGACAATCATTTTTAATGTAGTAGATATAGCTCCGGTGCACCCCAGGTTTGTTACGTAAAAGGTGTGTCTAGGCTAATGTCACCTGTTTCACCTTGATTAAAGGTAAAAATGAGCTTAGCCTTGCTAATAATAATTCCAAGTAAGAAGAATGTGATTTTCATTTTGTGTCACACAATTAGTTTGAGAATAGTAATTTGAGACTTGTTATTTTCTCATCTCTGCTGACGTCACACACGCAGGTAAAAACGTCCGCCATTGCTGAGATTGATTTGATAAGTTTAATCTCTCTGTTCAATATTCGACACTCACCAATATGAGGTTCATCGTAATAGATGTACAAGGCTTCAAAGTGCCTGAATTTAGAATAAAAGAAATGTGTATTACGAATGGAAAACAATCAAGTCACTACCTATTCAATTATCTCAAACCATATAGCGAGTTAGATGAAAACTGTAAGAGACAAATTCGATATCTCGAGAGGAATCATCATTGTATTCCATATGTTAGTGGGTTTATCGAGAATAGGGAATTGAAGAATATTTTAAAAAAACATACAGTTGAGATGAATATCAATCGTATATATGTTAGAGGAAAAGAAAAATCGTTAGCCATAAGACAACTTTTGGAAGAAATTAATGGAGGTACGATAGTTGTTATAGATTTAAAAACGATGTCGACTGTCCAAAACTGATAATGGGCGAACCTCTTTGTTTGAACAATCATACTTCGAATAATTGTTACTGTGCTGTGAATAATAGCTTACATATTCATAATTATCTTATAAATTTACTACCATTGTAAACCGATGATAATAAATGATATAAATGATAAATTGATTTTTCATTTTAATAAGTCTATATCCTCATACGAGAAACAAAATGATGAAGCTTTGTGGAATTTGTGATAAAGAAGAGATTAATACAAGTTTTATCCCTTGTAAACATAGATTGTATTGTTCAGAGTGTATATTCAATCTAAAGATTATATACTGCTTTGAGTATGCTGATAAGAGGAAAATAATATCGAAACTATCTATAGGTAACTATCGTGATATTGTGCTCCATCCCTACTCTTCTCCAGGATAATTAAATGGATGTGGTGTTAGAAATATATCATTATGAAATATGTATTCATGTAGTATGTTACTTGTACAGTTTGTGTAAGATTACTTCTCGGAACTTTCTCATCGAATATAATATTATATTCAATTCTTATAATGGAAGTGCATCATTATATCATAATTTAAATCGAAGTGATATGAGACACGTGCTCCAAAATACGGACACGTGTTTAGCACGTGCTTCAATATTCAGACACGTGCTTCAACATTCAGACAAATTTAACACGTATTCGATACTTGCTTTTGACAGTCACATGGTAGAAGTGCTCAACCGTGTGCTTCGACATACACAATATATCATCATCAACTAGCATATAAACAAATGCTTATTGACATATATTTCAGTTCAATTCCGATTCGCCTTTGGGCATAATGAAGAATGTTAAGCAAAAAGACTCGTTAAATATTATGAACTTAGGGTCAAGCATTGATACTGTTGAACAATCACAACGTCACAGTTCTTTGCTGCCAAATACTCTACGAATAATAATCTGTGGTCCAAGTAATTGTGGGAAAACAAATGTGATGTTATCTCTATTGTTAGATGCAAACGGTCCTAAATTTGAAAACGTGTACATCTATTCAAAGTCTTCACATCAACCGAAACACCAGTTACTGAAGGAAGCATTGAAGAAAATTGCTGGTCTAGGATATTTTACATATACTGAAAGTGATGACGTCATAGACCCCACAGAAGCAAAACCTAATTAGGTAATGATATTCGTTGATGTAATGGATGAGAAACAGGAGAGAATTCGTTCTTATTTTTCTAGAGGGAGACACAACTCAATTGATAGTTTCTATCTTTGTCACTCTTTTGCTAAATGTCCAAAGCATGGATTGCGCGACAATACCAATTGCTTGATTATTTTCAAACAGGATGAACTCAATTTGAAACATATATTTACCGATCATATAAGTACCGACATGTCACTTGAGAAATTCGAAGAGATTTGTAGCGTATGTTGGAAAGATAAATATGTATTCCTTATAATAAACAAAGATTATGATATGAACAAAGGGCGTTATCTTAAAAGTTTTGATAGTTATATATATATCTAACATGTATATATACTTTCATTTGAAACAAACAAACCACTCAGCATGAACGTGGATGTGTCTGACAAGTTAAAAGCAGAACAATTGGAGAAAAAAATTTGGGAGTTAGCAAACGTTGTGAGGAAAAAATATATGGCTGTGAAATTGGGTGAAGCTGGAAATGATGAGATTCTAGATAATATGTTCAAGAATGTATCTAAACCTCTGGAGGAAATTGCGAAAAACGCTGAAATAATCGAACAAAATTCGTTGATTAAGCCCAAAAGTACTGTTTCTACAGCAACACAAATGAAGAACATACCAATCCCAAATATTGTAACTGAAGGGGAAGAATTCGTATATAACCCCTCAGATACTGGAGAGGATGTGTTTACTAACGAACCTACTAACGATCAGATTCGTGAAGGATTCAGGAAACTTAAGAAAGAGAATTCAGCGGCTACAGAAGAGTTTCTGCAACAATACCCCACATTAGCACGTTATTACTTGGAAGGATTCCTATTGGATGATGATGTCAAGAGATACGATGATAAAATGGGTTTGCAATATAATTCCACTTCAGATAAATGGTTCATGAGTAATCAACCTATAGAAATTGATAGTGAGAGTAATATAATCATTAAGGGTACCCCGTTCAAGGGAACCAGAGGACTGTATAATTTGATATTCTACAGAGATGTTATACCTGACACCTACACCGTGGAAGTTGGGAAAAATCACAGTCGAATGATGGAAATGACTAGTACCCATAGACATGATAACGATTCAGCTGATCGAATAAGAAACACTGTAAAATACAAACATGTACTGAAACCTTTGATTAATTTCATGAAAAGACCAAGGTCCAGAACGTACACTGGAAATGCATATATCGAAGAAGATATGCTTGAATATAACGAGAAACCAATCGAATATGTTTATTGGGATAACGTAAATGAAATTGTAGATAGACTAAGACTTCTTGTTGCATCCTCGTATGCTGGTAACAATAACCATCACAACGAGATAATCTCTATAATAGAAGAATTGATGGAGGCTAATGTAATTGAACAAAACCCATATGTAAAGACAACTTCATCACAGTTATAAAGATGACCTCAATGGATGAGTTTGGAAGAACCTCCTCTTCCATGTGGATATATGATACAAATATATTTAATTATAATTTCAAACAAGTTCACGGACAAGGATTATTCCCAACGAGCGGTGGCAGTTATGATATGGAAAATAGTAGATTGTGCAACGTAAAATCACCGAATGATAAGGAAGATGTTGCAAATAAAGCATATGTTGATAGATTAACACACAAACTGGATCTGAAAACGGAAACCACTCTTAAATATACCTTCAATGTTAGGGTTGATAATTTGATCAAAGATATCAACAAGGATCTGGATGAACATAAATTAACGGATGAGAAGGTTATTCTCAATATTGATAAACATCTGACGGACATTCAGAATGAATATAATGGAATGGAGGCCTATATAAAATCAGAGTATAAAACAATCAGTGATAGTGTGAGGGAAAACAGAAATGAATTGAAAGAGATCAATAACACATGTAACGGTGTGAACATGCGTCTAAATAACATAACTAGTGAAGTGGAGGCGTTAGAACGACGGATGAGATCTGTGGAACCTTCTAAGAAGAAACCCTCATCATCCACAACAACGAAGCAGGTCTCTGTGAAACGTATAACTCCAAATCCTGTGAATATACCCAAAAGATTAATTCTACACTAGATTCCCGCATGGATAAGATGAGTAGAGAACAAGTTGTGCATGAGCTTCATAAGCCGAGTGGGGAGAATTTCGAAAGGCGTAGAACAATCATAAAAGGTTTGGATCTGGCTGAAATGGGTAATTACGCTCGTGAAAATAGGGGATTCAAATATATTTTGGTTATGACCGATTGTTTTTCGAAATTTCGGTCGACTCGTCCGTTGAAAACGAAATCTGCCGAAGAGGTTCGGAAAGCTGTCTGTTCTATATTGCTAGAAGGACATTGTAAGCCTAGGAATCTGCAAAGCGATCAGGGAAAAGAATTCTTCAATAAAGACTTTAACGATCTAATGAACAAACAGCCATTGCTGAACGTGTCATTCGAACGTCAAAGGAAACGCCCTAGAAACAATTCAGTCTCAGCGGGAAATACAAATGGCTTGATATACTAGGAGAAATCACAGAAAAATATAGTGAACGTAAATATAGTACTATGAATATGGCTCCAATAAAAGTGACGAAACAGATTGAGAGCGAGATATTGAAGCGATCCTATTCACACATCAAGTTAGCTCTGCCTCACAAATACAACGTTGGAGATGTGGTGCGAATAAGTAGGGCGAAACATATATTTGAAAAAGGATATACGCTCAATTGGTCGACGGAATTGTTTGAAATTATAAGAGTTCACATAACAGCTCCTGTTACATATATTTTGCAAGATATGTTCGGGAAAACGATAAGTGGAGGATTCTACGGGGAGGAATTACAGAAAACAAAACGATGTGTATTTAGTCGAAAAAATATTACAAAAGAGGAGGGGCCAACAGTATGTGAAATGGTTGGGTCTAGATAATAATCACAACAGTTGGATCTATAATTCGGATCTCTTTCACTGAACACACCATTGACCATTTGAAGAAACAAACAGAAAGCTGGAATATTGTTGACCCGAGGGTATGAGTATTATAATATAACAAAATTCCGTGACTATGAGGATGAATCAAGAGTGAAGATTATAATATTTGGGAACATGTATTGTTAAGTTTATACTTAATTCTTTTGTGTTGAGAAAAATTTGAAATTAATAAAAAAATATTATTTTGAGATCTTTGGTCTTTCTCCCTCCCCTCGTTAAATAACGGTGCAATCTTGAATTCTCATCAGTCTGTATGGAAGCGTACGTAGGAGAAGGTGTTCTCAATACGCTTATAAACAAGCTCCCGTTTGAACTTCACATTCCTGGTTATCAATACTGTGGTCCAGGTACAAAATTAGGAGAACGATTGAAAAGGGGAGATCCAGGTATCAATCCACTCGATAAAGCTTGCCGCCAACACGATATTTCATATTTGCGAAACGCTCGTTTGGAAGGACGTCACGAGGCGGATAAAATATTAGAGAACGCTGCTTGGCAACGTGTCAAATCTGAAGACACAAAATTTGGAGAGAGGATTGCCGTTTTCGGTGTGAATAAAAGTATGAAGGCAGAGAGGAAATTGGGGATGGGTATGAGAAAGAAGGTTGGGTTCGGAAGTGCAATTGTCGATGGGGTAAGAAAAGGTATGAAGAATAAGTTTGACCCATCCAATCTGAAGAGAACATCTCAAACAGCTTTGAAAGTTGCACGGAAACAATTCAAAGAAGCAGGTGGTTGGAAAAATGTTCGATTACCAAGAGTAATTCCTATTCCTAAGACTGGAGGATTTCTACCATTTTTAATACCTCTGTTTGCCGGCTTATCAGCTGCTGAAGCATTTGGGGGAGGTAGTGCAGACATCACTAAGGCCGTTAACGACAGTAAAGCAGCTCGGAAAACCTTGGAGGTAACGGAAAGACAGTATAAAACAATGGAAGCTATAGCTTTGGGGAAACAAGGATCTGGTCTATATTTGGAAAAGTATCGTGAAGGTCTTGGCCTATATTTGAATAAACATCCAAAAAACTGTCAGTAAACTTACCCAGAAGACCTCTAACCGATCTCGATCTACGAAAACTAGCAAAAGCTCTGAAAATTCCCCATTTTAGAGGAGTATTTATGCGTGATGAACTACCATCCAACGGACCATGGAAAAACGAGCGTGGAATAGTTAATTTAGATAGCTCGGATAATGGAGGTACTCACTTGGTTGAGTTTAAGAAAGTCGGTGATACTGTATTTTATTATGATAGTTTTGGCAATTCACGCCTCCCTCACGAACTAGTGGACTATTTCAAAAAGTGTGAGATATTATTCAATCACGACAATTTTCAGCAATATAACACTTATAATTGTGGCTAGTTATGTTTGAAATTCCTCTCTAATTCTTCAGTTGTGGTTGACTAAATCTGTATTTATTAGTATATAAGTAGATTGTTGATACAGTTTTCATCAATCATGTCTCAGACGTTCACTATCACGGGTAAGAGCTCCCGCTTGTCTGTAGATTTTCACCCACCAATAGAACTAGATCCTCATCCATATTATTCTATCGCACTTGTTGGTTTGCATACGTACAATAGCATCCCCAATATTGAGAAAGGTTTTAATTAATTGTATTATGAGGATTTGAAGGGTGAGGAAAAAGTAGTAACTATACCTACGGGGTCCCACGAGTTGACAGACATCGAGGATTTCATACAAAGTGCAGTTTGTGAAATAGGGTGAAGCAAGAAGAACGTGACCGGAAATTATCAATAAAATCTAACAACAAATTTCTACACACAGAGCTGAAGAGTGATTTTCTAGTGAATTTTATTCCTCAAGAAAGTATAAGCGAACTGTTGGGATTCAGCAAAAAGAAATAGACATCTCGTGAACCACATGTATCTATACCTATAAACCTATAAACATAATCAAAGTTCATACTATTAGAGTGGAGTGTAACTTAACCGCAGGAGCACATTATAACAATAAGTTAGCTCATACGATATATGAGTTTTCACCTCTTGTACCACCTGGTTTTCCAATTGATATAGAGCCGAAGAATCTTATTCATCTACCGATCATCAACAAGACGTCCTTCGATAACATCACACCGAATATTTTAGATCACAAATGGAAACGAGTAAATTTTCGTGGAGAAGAAATTATTATACGGCTGGAGTTGAAAAAGACCGCTAGGGATTATGGCTTCCAACAATGAATAATAATCCAATACTCACCAGCTTTCATTATATGAAAAGAATTCATCTGAGTAGGTTGTTGTTATTGCAACCGACGTCACCAGAGGATATGGGTTTGGATTTCATCAATGAAAGACATCCTTATACTGACCATCAGTCATTATCTACAACGAGTTCAAAGGATAAGGTTGCTGCCGCAGCACTATCATTGGAGAATATGAATTTGTTGAAGTCTTTTGGTTACAATGTCGGAAAAACTTCAAATATTCAACGAGCCAAACTTCAATGAAGACATCATCCGAGAAGAAACTCATACCTACTGTCCACACACAACATCTTTTGGCAACAGCGATGAAATTGAGATAATAATCAATCAACAAGATGTATTGGTGGATTTGGCCTCATCTTCTTCATTCATCGAGGCAGAATTCCAGCCAGAAGCAAGTGGCGATGGTGAATGTACCCTAACTAATAATTTTGGAGCGCTTCTCTTTGGATATCAGTTATGAATTGAATGGAAAAGAGATAGACAAAGTGCGCGATCCTGGTATTGTCAGCATCATCAGAGCTTATCTAACCTATACTATACATGAATCTATACCTTCAGCTATCTCGGGATGGTCATATAAGAAAACAATGAGTTGATTCTACAATAATGAAATCAATTTATGGATACCGTTGAATTTTCTACCAGGCCTATCCATTGACTATAACAAAGTTTCGAGTGGTAAACATAAGCTGCGCTTGATAAGGTCTCGAACCGATAACGATTGTTATACCAATAGCACAGGTACGAAGAGGGCTAAAATAAATGTGGAGACGATAGCATTAGAAGTGCGACATGTGTTTCCAAATAATCAAGTTAAATTCCAAATGTTGGGTAATTTGAGTGCTGAGAAGCGCATTTTGATTCCATTCCGTGGTTGGGATCTGCATGAAAATCCGTTGATGAAGGAGAGCACTCGTGTCATTTGGGCTGTTAAAACATCAATGAATTTGGAACGCCCCAGATATGTGATTCTAGCTTTCCAAACTGATCGGAAAAATAATCCTGTTAAGCAAAGTACATATTTCGATCATATAAATTTGCTGAATGTGAAATTATACTCGAAATTCAGAGTGTTATCCATATGCAGCAATGAAATTGAATTTCAACGACCTGCAATACGTGGAAGCGTACCAGATGTACTATGATTTGGAGAAATCATTTTCAAATAAAATGATAAGCAAGCCGATGTTAGATTATATGGCATTCAAGAATAAAGCCATTTTTGTAATTGATTGTTCAAAACAAAACGATGCTATAAAGTCATCAACAGTTGAAGTCAAACTAGTGATGGAAAGTATCCTGAATTCCTCTAAAAACACCAGGGCTCATTGCATCATCATCAACGACCGTATAATGGAGTATTCCCCCATTACAGGATCAGTTCGGAATTTAGTGTGAAGAACCAGGTGATGAATCATAATGTTATTAATTCAGTTCTAAATGATGTAATATCAAAATAAATATGTATTTTTCCAAATAAATGTAATTATTATTATATTTAATATTTTACTTCTCAAACAGTAGGTGGTGATGTAAACATCCGACGATCATAGTCAAAGAAGAAGAGGAAGATAAACAATTGATGACTGAAGCCAACATCGAGTCATTGATGATAGAACGCGTCATCAATCACAAAAGTAAAGCTTATGAATTAGCAAATGATGAAGCAGTGACGTCATCTTCGTTCGTGAACTATGATCGTCAGATCTTCAATTCAATAAAACACCACTTACTCGTGAAAATCAGTATCTATTAATAAGTTTCTTTCACATTTTCTAAAAGATTTTGAGTAGTAAAACTGATAAGATGCCAAGATCGAAACACTGCATTTCATAAATTCCATTTTCTTTCTGTGATGTTGCTCCAGTTTGAATTAATCGGTGCTGTTGGTTATGCTCCTTCAGTTTGCCAATAATCAGTTCCACCCTCAGTGCCATGATCGTCACCTTGAGGAGAAAGGAGAATTCAAAGATTTGTCATCAGTTCGTTTTCTCCTAAAATCGATCGATCCCTCTTAGTCATTTGGAACGATCGTATCTTTTTCCACACATTCATCATCTGCATCTTCAGCTGTCAGGGCTTCTATTGGGTTAGTTTGTCGTGATAGAATCTCTTTCAATATTTCTTTCAACTGGACGAATAAGCTCACATTTGGGCATTGTATACCGAAAATGTTTGGAATAAATTTTTCCACCTTCACCAAGGTGTGGAGAAACTCGTTATAGTGATTAACCATGTCTTTCTGAAAAAAATATAATATTCCATCGATGTACCGAAATACGGCCGATGTCGATGTGGGGGCTGTATAAAAGAGCTTTGTTATCAAACCGTGATATTTAGGGGTGAAGTTGCACTCGTTCATTTCAACAAAGTGATGATTATTGTGAAAAACATAGGTGTGTCCTGTATATGAGCTCACCACATCCTGTATATGAACATTAGGTATTTTCAACGCGTGTGAATTGGACTTTGGCCAACCGTTAACAAGCTTTAAACTTGGAAATTCCATCATATACACCATTCTATCTATGAAGAATACAATCTCTCCTGAGGGGCGTTGATAAATTGCAGATATTTTCTTGAAATTGCGTGGTAAAAATGATATCCAGTCCGTGATTAACATTGGCTGCTCCATGATTCTAGTTTCTGAATCATTACCCAAACCCATCTTCCGTAGAATGTGTACAATCGTTGATTCACCACTAAGAAGGTGTGTAGCCATTTTATATAACAAATATCTGGAGATGCAGTAGTACTAGTTGTTGAGGTAGTTGTTTAAGTAGTGGTAACAGGTATTAAGACAGACCCTTTTTTTTGGTTTCCCATACAAGCTCTGCACAGCAAAAATGTCATCTCTACTCAGAGTTATATTCGAAAAGTTTTTAGTCTCTTCGTAAAATGCACACATTATAGATTCATCATCGCCTGAATGATCTATCCCTATAGCATGTCCAATGCAATAGTACCGAAAATGAACTCGCTTCCTCACCCTGGAGTTTCGTTTTTGTTCTATACCATTTTTCATTTCGATCTAGATGTATTTCTACCGCTGATCCATCAGTTACAGGAAAATCCGAATGCGCGAAAATAGTTCCAGGTCCGTCAAGCTCCCCTAAGCACTCCTTGTTGTTCGATATTCTTTGATGGATAGATACCCTTCTGAAACGAAATAAGTATATCGGCTCTGTCGGTCGTTGTATATTCAAAATTCAATCCTGAATATCTGCTCCATATTCCAAAAATTTCTGTAGTCATTTGAACCAATTGAGTGCCGGCATATCTAAAATGCCATGTCAATTTCTGCTTCAACCATTTTGAAGTTATTCTGTATTGGAAAGGATCATCACCTACTCAGTGCATTTTTCGATAATATAAACTTGCTAAATGTAAAATTATACTTGAATTCAGAGTGTTATCCATATGGAGTAATGAAATGGAATTTCAACGACCAGCAATACGTGGAAGCGTACCAGATGTACTATGATTTGAAGAAATCGTTTTCAGATGAAATGATAAGCGAGCCGATGTTAGATTATATGGCATTCAAGAATAAAGCCATTTTTGTAATTGATTGTTCAAAACAAAACGATGCTATAAAGTCATCAACAGTTGAAGTCAAACTAGTGATGGAAAGTATCCTGAATTTCTCTAAAAACACCAGGGCTCATTGCATCATCATTAACGACCGTATAATGGAGTATTCCCCCATTACAGGATCAGTTCGGAATTTAGTGTGAAGAACCAGGTGATGAATCATAATGTTATTAATTCAGTTCTAAATGATGTAATATCAAAATAAATATGTATTTTTCCAAATAAATGTAATTATTATTATATTTAATATTTTACTTCTCAAACAGTAGGTGGTGATGTAAACATCCGACGATCATAGTCAAAGAAGAACAGGAAGATAAACAATTGATGACTGAAGCCAACATCGAGTCATTGATGATAGAACGCGTCATCAATCACAAAAGTAAAGCTTATGAATTAGCAAATGATGAAGCAGTGACGTCATCTTCGTTCGTAAACTATGATCGTCAGATCTTCAATTCAATAAAACACCACTTACTCGTGAAAATCAGTATCTATTAATAAGTTTCTTCTACATTTCCAAAAAGATTTTGAGTAGTAGAACTGATAAGATGCCAAGATCGAAACACTGCATTTCATAAATTCCATTTTCTTTCTGTGATGTTGCTCCAGTTTAAATTAATCGGTGCTGTTGGTTGTGCTCCTTCAGTTTGCCAATAATCAGTTCCACCCTCAGTGCCATGATCGTCACCTTGAGGAGAAGGGAGAATTCAAAGATTTGTCATCAGTTCGTTTTCTCCTAAAATCGATCGATCCCTCTCAGTCATTTGGAACGATCGTATCTTCTTCCACACATTCATCATCTTCATCTTCAGCTGTCAGGGCTTCTATTGGGTTAGTTTGTCGTGATAGAATCTCTTTCAATATCTCTTTCAACTGGACGAATAAGCTCACATTTGGGCATTGTATACCGAAAATGTTTGGAATAAATTTTCCCACCTTCACCAAGGTGTGGAAAAACTCGTTATGATGATTAACCATATCTTTCTGAAAAAAATATAATATTCCATCGATGTACCGAAATACGGCCGATGTCGATGTGAGGGCTGTATAAAAGAGCTTTGTTATCGAATCGTGATATTTAGGGGTGAAGTTGCACTCGTTTCTTTCAACAAAGTAATGATTATTGTGAAAAACATAGGTGTGTCCTGTATATGAGCTCACCACATCCTGTATATGAACATTAGGTATTTTCAACGTGTGTGAATTGGACTTTGGCCAACCGTTAACTGGCTTTAAACTTGGAAATTCCATCATATACACCATTCTATCTATGGAGAATACAATCTCTCCTGAGGGACGTTGATAAATTGCAGATATTTTCTTGAAATTGCGTGGTAAAAAGGATATCCAGTCCGTGATTAACATTGTCTGCTCCATGATTCTAGTTTCTGAATCCATTACCCAAACCCATCTTCCGTAGAATGTGTACAATCGTTGATTCACCACTAGCAAGGTGTGTAGCCATTTTATATTACAAATATCTGGAGATGCAGGAGTACTAGTTGTTGAGGTAGTTGTTTAAGTAGTGGTAACATGTATTAAGACAGACCTGTTAGTTGGTTTCCCATACAAGGTCTGCACAGCAAAAATATCATCTCTACTCAGAGTTATATTCGAAAAGTTTTTAGTCTCTCCGTAAAATGCATACATTATAGATTCATCATCGCCTGAATGACTTATCCCTATAGCATGTCCAATGCAATAGTACCGGAAATAAACTCGCTTCCTCACCCTGAGGTTTCGTTTTTGTTCTACACCATTTTTTATTTCGATCTAGATGTATTTCTACCGCTGATCCATCAATTACAGGAGAATCCGAATGCGCGAGAATAGTTCCAGGTCCGTCAAGCTCCCCTAAGCACTCCTTGTTGTTTGATATTCTTTGATGGATAGATACCCTTTTGAAACGAAATAAGTATATCGGCTCTGTCGGTCGTTGTATATTCAAAATTCAATCCTGAATATCTGCTCCATATTCCAAAAATTTCTGCAGTCATTTGAACCAATTGAGTGCCGGCATATCTAAAATGCCATGTCAATTTCTGCTTCAACCATTTTGAAGTTATTCTGTATTGGAAAGGATCATCACCTACTCAACATCTTTTTGTTTTCATCAATTTCAGAGTCTCATTATTCAGGGTGCCATCTATAGGTAAACGATAGAATTCTTGAAAAACCTTGATCCCATCATCCGTATCACTCAAACCATTGGAATTTTGATAAAAATAATAATAATAATAACATGTTATGTCATGTCTGTCAACAACTTTACACTCAATGATTGCGGAGATATGAAAGCCTCGTGAATATCAGCGAGTGTCGCCGGGACGTCATCATCGTTCGTAAACTAACTTCGCCGGATTGAATCAGTTACTGTCACCGGTGACGTCATCATCGTTTGTGAACTATGGTCGCCGGATTGAATCAGTTATCGTCATCGATTTGAAGTAGTGACGTCACCATCGTTCATAAACTATGATCGCCGGATCTTCAATTCAATGAAACATCACTTACTCGTCAAAATCATTATGTATTCGGAAACACATAAAGCTATAGTTAGATGTTTTCCCCACCCAATTTGCATGCATCATATTGATTTTCACACATCAAAAATATGGAAATTAACATTCTGCACGTGACAGCTGCAAATGACAGAACCGCCATGACAGTTCACGTGGTAGACGCCATGAGACCACGTTGAAGACCCACATGACAGACGCCATGACATCTCTTTCAGCCACCATGATGCTCTATGGTTGCGAGCTAGGTTGTCTCTATAACCTATAGCTATATGGTTTCTATGGTTGTGACTTAGGTTAGCTCTGTAGCCTATAGCTCTATGGTTTCTATGACTACGGTATGTGACATAGGCCATGACACTTCCATAAAGCAATATTTAGATAGTTTTCATGAACCATATCGATTTTCGTCATGAAAAAGTTGAAAATTCGCATTCCGTAGGTTAACACCTTTCATTTGATACCCATAAAGCTATAGTTAGAGGTTTTTCCTCATTTACATGTACCATATGGAATTTTTTAATGAAAAAGTTGAAAATTCACATTCTACGCGTCAAGACCTTCCATTTGATTCATAACGCTATACTTAAAAAAATGAAAATTCCAAATCCTTATCGCGGGAGATCGGTCAAACTGAACGATATATAAATAGTATATTCTTATTCAGCACATCACGTAGATTCAGAATATGCAATAAAATAACCACTTCCGGTTCCCCTTCCGGTGCGACAATGTTTCGACTATATAACCTACTTCCGGTTTAACCCTAATGATGATGCTGGAGTCGATGAAAATCTTGTTCATCTCATCATGTAGATTCAAAATATGCAATAAAATAACGACTCCCGGTGTAGACCCCCTTTCGGCTTCACTCTGATGACGATGAAGCTTGAGTCGATATAAAACACATGTGGCATGTGCCGTCACGACTCTGAAACACTTTGATAGTTCATTCATAGATGCGGAGCACCCACGTGACACCTCGTTGAAGACCCACGTGACAGACGCCCTGTTGAAGACTCGTGACTGCATAAACAACCTGTATTGCAAAACCATAGATTGCCTTCAGACCATATTTGGGAGAGCCATAGATCACCAAACCATAGTTTGAAGAACCATAGACTACCGACATCAAACCCCTAGCCGGTAGAAACGACACCAAACATAGACACCTATCGGATAGAGGCGATACCAAACCATAGCGGGCAGAAGCGACACCAAACCCTAGCCACCTAGCGGGCCGTAGTGACACCAAACCCTAGCCACCTAGCGGGCAGAAGCGATACCAAACCCTAGCCACCTAGCGAATAGAAGCGACACCAAACCCTAGCGACCTAGCGAACAGAAGCATACACCATTACATAGATCCATCATAACAATTCCACCAACGATAGCTCATAGATCTATGATAACACTCCTTTCACCAGTCATGACAGTTCATACACCCGCCATGACATAGCACCTTTCAGAAACAACCTGTATATACACACCATATATTCTATAGCCTCCACACTCCATGGTTTTGACTCAGGTCAGTTCTATAACCTATAGCTCTATGGTTGTGACTTAGGTTAGCTCTATCTAGACACCATCTATTCTATAACTTCTACACTCTATGGTTTTTACTAAGGTTAGCTCTATAACCTATAGCTCTATGATTTCGACTTAGGCTAGCTCTATAACCCATACCTCTATGGTTTCTATGACTACGGTTAGCTCTATAGCTATGGTCTGGGGTCAGCTGCACATACATCGGATGCAACTCAGACACTTCCGTTCCAAAGGTAGTGGACTGTATCTACTGCCATGACATGACACCACGTAACAGACGCCATGACACCTCGTTGAGGACCCACGAGACCTTTCGTTGACCGCCATGACACCTCGTTGACCACCTCGTTGAAAGATCACGTGATAGCCGCCAGGACACATCGTTCGAACCCAGGTGTCTAGGACCTCTCTTACAAACAACCTGTATATACAACATAACACACTCTTTATAAACACCCTGTTTATACATTCAAACAACCAAACTCGCAATCACTGATAACGCTATCTACCCGATAACGCTATCTACCCGATAACACTAATTACAAACACCGGATGCCAATCGCCAGCACAGACCGGATGTGACATCACACTTCCTGGCGCAAAGCGCGTCCACTGTATCTACTCTAGCTCACAGAACTAATAATAGAATAATTTCTCAACAAAAGTCACTGTCGATAACTATAATTCGATAACTTGTAATAATCCGACGGATTATTACTTTTGTATTGAGGTCTTTGAATAATATTGATTTAAATTCAAATTGAAAATTTTATAAATTATTATATCTTGAACACGATATACCAGACAGACCTGGCGACGGTAATCTGAGACCTCTTTTCCGTATCATTGGTCGGTCAGCCATGAACCATGCTTCGCAAACGTAGCAAAGTACGCGGTCAACGGTACTAGTTTTTTCCTGAGTCAGGAAAAGTCCACGTGGACTTGAGTAGACCCGTCACTGACAATTCTTTTGCCTAGTCTGATTCCTATTGGCTGCTGGTATAAATTATGGGTGGGACATGCTCCCGGTTTTCTAAGTTAAACATATTTTCTAAGATTGAGCGTGAGGCGGCCCCCCCGCTTCAATGGTTTCATAAAAACTAATTACTTTGAGGAAAAAAGGCAGTTCTCACCATCTACTCAGTAGTTCTTAACTACCTACTTGTTCGGTAAGTCAGCTTGCTTTATGTCCACAGGGATGTTCTCTTGTTGCATTAAATCAAATCAATTAATATCATGTTGTCAAGATTTAGACAAACTGAATGCCAGAAATTTATAGAGATTAAATTAATTCATCAATTTGTGTCCATTGCAACAAGGGTTATACATCCCTGGCGGGCTAAAGCAGCGCTGGACTTCTTCGCGTCTTCCGCGTCACGCGTAAAGTGTTTGTTCCCCTTTTTAAACATCCTTTTTGTGACAATTTTTCTATCATAATAAATGTGACCCGACGTAGAAATCGAGTGTTAAAATCCTTTGTGCGTTATTACTACAAGGGGTTCGAGACGAAATGGAGTATTTGACCAACAGGGTAAGTGCATTTTGATTGCCAAAGAACAAGTGTTATATTGACATCAACCTCGGAATCGGCAACATAATATAAGGTGGTTATTTAACCTTCAGATCACGGTCCGCCCGCCAAGGTATATTATTTAATGTATGTGTATGTTATCTATCTTTTTGCCATTTGGGCTATTTCAAGTGTTCTATACAAATTCCGCTTAACGGAGATCCCTCAGGTGCCATGATAGAGTATCATGTCGTTAGGTTTACCCCGGCTTCCTAGAAAGGGAGGTATCATTTAACTTTGAACATTATTTATCCATTATCGGTGTGATCGAGCGTGAAATCGATCATTGTTCCGTGTGTACTAATTAGCCTTCCATTTGATTCAAACTCTCCAGAGATCCTGGTAGGAACTCGCTAGCTGGCGAAAAGGGTAAAACCTAGCGACATCGATAATTCCCCAGGTTCACCCTTAAGGTCAACCTGAACTGGACATCTTTTATATTCACATATCATTCCCTTTGCTAAATTTTGTTTTGATCTTTTGATCGTTTTGTTAGATTTCGATGTACTAAATTTCGTTTTGTTTTAATCAATATACATTTATTATTTAATTTGATTAACGAGTTTAATTAGTAATTCCTAATCACCTCTCAGCGAAATACGACCTTTAGAGTTCACGCTTGAATAGATATAAAGATTATTATAAAGATATAAGAGTAGGTAATTGAACGAGGTGGTCCCTTGGAAGGGATCGCGGCCTCATAGTCAAAAACAGCTTCTAGGTGAGCTGAAATATACACCTAGTGGTGGCAGCTTAAAAGAACCTCAAGGGTACACGGATCAACTAAGATCTTCGATACCCGAGCAGGTTCCAACAAACATCTTAATTTATATAACACGTCGATGAGGTATTAACGCTACCTGAAATAATACCCAGACGACGGTGACAAGTACAAGTATCACGAGCAGTGAGACAGGATTTCGAACCTATTCACTTATTTGGGAAATATTAAATCTAGAGCAATCTGGAGTAGGTTCGAGGTTATTATTACAAACAAACACAACGCTCGGCGGAATGCTACATATGTTGGCAGCGGTGGGATTGTAAATTGAAGTGAAAATCCAGAAATTTGGGGATTTACACATCAAATTCTACAAAAAAGAATTCACGCCGTTTTTAGAGAAAAAGAAGTTATTGAAATGAGTTGTATTATTCAAGCGTAAGAAAATGATTACAAGGTAATTGAACTAAGTTGAAAGGTGATATAGAACAATCAACTGGCATTGTTGAACCCAAGTGAATTAGAGTCGGGTTACATACGCGGAATCAGTTGCATACATGAACATCTTAAGTATTTACGCACGAAAGGAATTTTCGCGGTCAGCATATAGATCGTAGTAAATCTGAATTGTATAATCTATACTCTGCAACTGTGAAATAAATAACCATTCCGAGTTGAAGTCAAAGATAGGTGCTTTAGTTTTGCTTGCTGATGTTCTCGCTTCACAGGAATTATTTTTTTGTTGTTGTATATTGAACTGAACTAACGATTTAGGCGAAAACATCGGAACCAGCTGTTCTAGGACCAGGAGAATAATTGTGTTATTGCAGTTTGTTTATGTAATTCTTTTTTTTTGCTAGTATAGCTACAGCCAGGACTGGAGTACGAGTTTTGTGTTAAAAACATTCGCGTATAGTATCCAGTTGATACGAATTATGTTGGTCCTAGGTAGAAACGAAGTAAAGCACATCTAACAAACAAGGTATGTTAGGAAACACTGATAGAGCAAAAGGTTGTCACTTATAGTAGATTTTGAAATTTTATGTTCATATGTTTATGTTTTATTACTGCTTTTGAACTGGAACTGTTTTTTTAATTTAAACGGACTGTACCCATTATTTTCAATTCAAAACCCATGTTCAGGGTGGGGACGAGTGAGCGTTCGGCTGAGGTGTTAATGGAGTTATGGGCACAGTAGACACGAGGGATGTGTATGTGTATGGATTTGTGAGTACACTGTGTTAAGTGAGGGATATGGAATTGTTATCCCGGTGTACGGATTTAGAGTGGATAATCCCGGGGATGGAAGGGACACTCTAGGGAACACCCCACAGATTTGGAAGGTCGATGACCAGGAAGAGCAAGCACCCCGACGATAGTCCAGGCTTGATCTCTTCCTCGCATAGTATTCGCATGCTGGCCCGTAGGGAAGTAATTTGCGTAACGCTATCCATCTGAAGGGGGTAGTTCGTGGGAACCTGCCGCAGCAGCGCGAAGCAGAGGTTAGAGCCGTTAAAACGCACCAAGCTCTCCCCTGCTTACATAATTGACGAAATCACGTGGGGTCCCTTTAAATTGAAAATACAGGATTCAAGTAGATTCAGGTCTGGCGGTTTAGCGCGCCATGAGATTAAATGAGGTCAATGACCTAACAGGCGGATGAGATTCAGATGACGTGTGCCGCTATTATTTTTTTCGCTTTTATCTCATTAGAATCTAAAATGAAGCAGAAATTCGAGATTCAATGTTGGAAAGGTTAGTGCCAGTAGGTGAGGTCCAAGGTATTTGAACGGACTTTTGTTTTTGTGTATTGCAATCAATGGATTGGCATTGTGTTCACCTACTAGAGATAAATTGGAATGGAATCATGGGATGTCGAATAATATTGAGATATTAGTAAACCTTTACACGCCTATACAGTGGGCAACCAGTCCCTGAATTTTAAATGTTCAAACTATATAAGTATAGTTTTGTTTTTGTCGGCAAATCAGTAAATGTTCAAGCTTATCTAGTCTTCAAGAGATTAATAATCTACGCAAAATATTAGCAAATAACTAACCGAATAGAGAAAGTGGTACGTAAGATCGTAGAACTCACCCCCGTACCATTCCCGGGCAACTGTTAGTAGAATTGGATGGTAGCCGAATCCATGGCTGAGGGGTAAGATTCCCCCAAAAAGGAGCGACTGGGCCAATGGGCGTATGCTGTCTCTAGTTAAAATAGGGACCGGATATTCCTATTGACCAGGTTGGAAGGGTAGTTGTACCCCGTAGGGGGAATGAGGTCACTGTATTGGATTGTCCTAAATCCTGATGGAAAGGTAGCTTGGGGAAATTTATATTTCTGTTCCGGAAAGGTCCAGTACAGTGATTCCTCATTCCAGTGTGTGAATGGTGTGCGAATGTAGGTGTTAGAGGCATTCGCGCACTTAATCGAGATGCCAGGAGGTGCATCGAGTGCTAAGGACATTGGGCATGACGCGGGTCAATGTGCGGACTTTTTCTGGCAATTAAGCAGCAAGGATCGGCTCCGACTGGCCTAAGCATAGCGATATCGAGATGTCCCATACTTCGAACAACGCGAATCCTGGCGACAGCAGGACGTTGTGGAAGATCTCTACTCAGCATCTCAAAACTGGTTGTAGAGCATAAATCTTCAGGGAGGTATCGGGCTGAATCGTAATATGCGTCCGATGCTGTTGAGAAAGGTCCGCAATACCCGAGGTCAATAAAGGTCATACCCAAGAGGGCTGTCAGCACCAGAATGTCCAGTAAGGGCAGAGGGCAAACTGGAAGTGGTTAGGCCAGGGAGGCCAGAAAAGTTTGTGTTTTTTAGAAAAAGTCCAGGTTGGACTGATGGGCCAGTTGTGCCATTGGAGAAGGACGGGAAGGAAGCCCGGAGTTTGGAAGGGAGTTTTTGGTCCAGGATGGACCGGAAGGCCAGGTAGGCCAATTGTTGATCTGGCAGGTGGAATTCGCCGGTAGGGGTAGTCGACCAGGAATTTGGGGTCGATATCCAAAAAAGTGACGTACCAAGCGCAGGCACTGGATTTTGATTGGTTGGAAAGACCCATGAGTGATTTGGGCAGATAGGCCGCCTGAAGAGCAGCGGGACGCGTGGTCGTCCGTGAGGGCAGGAAATTGGGTCGAGGAAGTGCGCGGGGCGGGTGAGAGAATACCCCCCAGAGAATGAATGAGAGTCAGTAAATTCGGGACCTCTGACTCTTCAAGTCACCGCGTTCCGCTTGAATTATTTTTATTTTGATGAAAAGAAGAGCCCTCAAGCTCATATCAAGTAAATTCAGTGAACAAGAGCTCTGACCCTCGAGTCACGAAAGTAGAAATATGCTGGGGTAAGTATGTAAGGACAAGCGGATGGCAGTCCAGAACGAGAGAGACGTTTCACCCCCAGGAGGCGAGATAGTAGAGGCGCGTATGAGTTAGAACAGTGCCCTCGAGCACTTGGTCCGGGAATGTTGTCGTTTAATTATGTTCGACACCCCCCTGTTCTTTTTATGGTAACCTATGCCATCGATAACGAATATAGTTAGCGCAAAGAGAAGGGGAGGTGATCTGGATAAACATGTTTAAGGGGTAGTCTCGGGTAGAGTTTTTTTTTAGGGTTGTTAGGTCCGAATACGACATTGTAGAATTTTTCAAGAAAAATGCATTCATGCAGGAGCCGGATTATACATAATGTTTTTTTTGTGTGTAAAGTTTGTATATGTATTTCTAGTGTGGCCGCTTGTACTACCTGCATGGATTTATTGTTATTTCTTCTTATTTGCGAAATATGTGTTAGTGTAACATGTTAGATAGTAAGTAACTTCAGAGTAACCTCGCTTCTATGATACGAGGAAGGAAGTCGGATTCAATTTGTTTTCATGTGATCCTCCCATAATGAAGGGAACAGTGTTTAAAAAATTTTTTTTTTGTGTGATTAGAAAACTTAGCTCCTTTTGCTCGGAAGTATTTCGGCCGCAACAATGTGCTGGCTGGTAGTAGCTTTCCTTCTTCGTACATAGACATGTCATCGCTTAGGGTTACAAACTGGAACAATTATCTTTTTGGTTGTGCGCTATTATACGTTCATGGGAGTTTACGCCGGGGCCCATCAGCATCTTACGGAACACCTAATTCGCAGTAATTGTTTCTTGGTACTGGAATTGATCGACACAGATAACGAAGGATCACCACGAACGAGCCCAGATCCAGGTAAATTGCGGGTACTAGTTTCACCAAAGATGGCTAAGTGTGGACATCGGTAGTAGTCAGAACTTAGTGAGGACATTACAATTACGGCGCTACAAAGCTCAAGATTTCCGTAGGAGGGATACCAACCCTGGATACTTATGTTATGGTATGGAAAAGGAGAAGACAAGGAGAAGAGGATTCCAAGAGGAATGGGATGCAGGCCAATAACCACGGAGAATGGATTGGACCCGTGTGTTGAATGGAATGTTGAAATGTGTTATGGTTTATTTGGCCGCCTGCAATGGAACACCCTTGGATCAGCTCCAGTCGACTACCAGCCGCCCGTATGGTTGAAGCCGCCGCGTATACCGATGGAGAACCTCATGCCTTCCCTCGTTGCAAAATGACCGAGAATGCTAGTTACACTTGACTACTGCCGACGAGTCATACACATTTGACCGTTTGGTTGAAAGCAACGAACCCCCGTATCCAGCGACATCCGGAATTCGAACCCCTAGTGTAAGTGCGGGTTAGTGATTCGCTCTCCGATCGATCAGTGGCGTAGGTAGCGGAACTGTTTCGGACTTAATCATAGCGCTCAAGTGATGACTATGTTTGTTGATTGTATCTATAGTACGTATTGCGAGGTTATTTTATATTATGTAGTTAAATAGGGTTTCTTATTTTTTTTGTTGGTTGTTTCGAGGGAACAGCGTTAATCGCTGTGCAATGCCAATTATCAAGTTACATGAGCGGAGCTGCTAAAGCGCGCTCCGGTAGAGATGCCTGCGCGTATCTAGGTAGGCGGATATGATCTGAAGGGTTTTAAAAACAATAATCCAGAGGCGGAGAAAGGAGGGGTTCTTTCAGAACCGCACTCTTTCTTAGAAGAAGGGGGTGATGTAATAATCCGACGGATTATTACTTTTGTATTGAGGTCTTTGAATAATATTGATTTAAATTCAAATTGAAAATTTTATAAATTATTATATCTTGAACACGATATACCAGACAGACCTGGCGACGGTAATCTGAGACCTCTTTTCCGTATCATTGGTCGGTCAGCCATGAACCATGCTTCGCAAACGTAGCAAAGTACGCGGTCAACGGTACTAGTTTTTTCCTGAGTCAGGAAAAGTCCACGTGGACTTGAGTAGACCCGTCACTGACAATTCTTTTGCCTAGTCTGATTCCTATTGGCTGCTGGTATAAATTATGGGTGGGACATGCTCCCGGTTTTCTAAGTTAAACATATTTTCTAAGATTGAGCGTGAGGCGGCCCCCCCGCTTCAATGGTTTCATAAAAACTAATTACTTTGAGGAAAAAAGGCAGTTCTCACCATCTACTCAGTAGTTCTTAACTACCTACTTGTTCGGTAAGTCAGCTTGCTTTATGTCCACAGGGATGTTCTCTTGTTGCATTAAATCAAATCAATTAATATCATGTTGTCAAGATTTAGACAAACTGAATGCCAGAAATTTATAGAGATTAAATTAATTCATCAATTTGTGTCCATTGCAACAAGGGTTATACATCCCTGGCGGGCTAAAGCAGCGCTGGACTTCTTCGCGTCTTCCGCGTCACGCGTAAAGTGTTTGTTCCCCTTTTTAAACATCCTTTTTGTGACAATTTTTCTATCATAATAAATGTGACCCGACGTAGAAATCGAGTGTTAAAATCCTTTGTGCGTTATTACTACAAGGGGTTCGAGACGAAATGGAGTATTTGACCAACAGGGTAAGTGCATTTTGATTGCCAAAGAACAAGTGTTATATTGACATCAACCTCGGAATCGGCAACATAATATAAGGTGGTTATTTAACCTTCAGATCACGGTCCGCCCGCCAAGGTATATTATTTAATGTATGTGTATGTTATCTATCTTTTTGCCATTTGGGCTATTTCAAGTGTTCTATACAAATTCCGCTTAACGGAGATCCCTCAGGTGCCATGATAGAGTATCATGTCGTTAGGTTTACCCCGGCTTCCTAGAAAGGGAGGTATCATTTAACTTTGAACATTATTTATCCATTATCGGTGTGATCGAGCGTGAAATCGATCATTGTTCCGTGTGTACTAATTAGCCTTCCATTTGATTCAAACTCTCCAGAGATCCTGGTAGGAACTCGCTAGCTGGCGAAAAGGGTAAAACCTAGCGACATCGATAATTCCCCAGGTTCACCCTTAGGGTCAACTTGAACTGAACATCTTTTATATTCACATATCATTCCCTTTGCTAAATTTTGTTTTGATCTTTTGATCGTTTTGTTAGATTTCGATGTACTAAATTTCGTTTTGTTTTAATCAATATACATTTATTATTTAATTTGATTAACGAGTTTAATTAGTAATTCCTAATCACCTCTCAGCGAGATACGACCTTTAGAGTTCACGCTTGAATAGATATAAAGATTATTATAAAGATATAAGAGTAGGTAATTGAACGAGGTGGTCCCTTGGAAGGGATCGCGGCCTCATAGTCAAAAACAGCTTCTAGGTGAGCTGAAATATACACCTAGTGGTGGCAGCTTAAAAGAACCTCAAGGGTACACGGATCAACTAAGATCTTCGATACCCGAGCAGGTTCCAACAAACATCTTAATTTATATAACACGTCGATGAGGTATTAACGCTACCTGAAATAATACCCAGACGACGGTGACAAGTACAAGTATCACGAGCAGTGAGACAGGATTTCGAACCTATTCACTTATTTGGGGAATATTAAATCTAGAGCAATCTGGAGTAGGTTCGAGGTTATTATTACAAACAAACACAACGCTCGGCGGAATGCTACAAACTCAATCTTCCCCTACCTCCAAATTTGGTTGTCACAGACCACAGTACACACTCAAAGTACAATTAAAGAATGAAATTAAATTCAGCAGTTATCCCTACTAAGTATTCAACAAAAGCGAAGGTCAGTTTACCTGTACATGAAAATCATTATTGATCTGGAATACAAAACTAATACAATCAGTGATTTCAATCACTTTCTGGCATATCAGTCTCAAGAAACATCCCCTGAATGTTGTGACGCCAATTTGCAAGGGTACAACACGTTACAGTGCTAATTCGTAAGGGGGTCCCACGCGTAAGCAATAATTTACGGAAGTTGGATTTTCCCTCACTCATGAATACCTAATATTCTATTTAATCGCTTGATTGTCGTTAGTACAGATGGATCGTGAGATATAAGTTTTGAGCGCCAAGGTATTTCTTACGGAACAATATACCGATCTCGACTCAGAATTCTAATACCCGATCATCCAAGTTAGCTTATCCTGAAATAAAACAAAATAAAAAAATCGTAGGAGGTGTGACTGAAGCTTACTGTTTGCGAAATTATATGAATTTACTCTAAAATGATATTATTGCTGGAGCAACCTACTCTCTCGAACTATTCAAAACTTTCACAATTTGGTGTACTAAAAACCAGAATCGTTTATGCTCCTGTATTGGAAACTTCGTATATGACTTACATTGGGTTGAGGTCAGTCGCTAGTTTTCCTGTGAACTATAATTTGAGGTTCAATACACTCCCACTAAACTTTGCTTCAAACCAATGTTGGCTCTCGTGTCCGTCCGGTTTGACAGTATGACGTCTTTTACCCTCCTGGATCCTTCCCAGAGATCCTCAGACAGATATATGGTGGTCTATGATGTTCTCATGAAAGGGGTCAAGTTTACCTCCTGTAAAAATGATAGGATAATGAACCAATTTAACCAATGAGACAATGATTTTGTGTCCAAGCTTAGCTTGATCTGAACTCCACATTTTTTCTTCTTCTTCTAAAAATTTATTCCCACCCTTTCCGTCTCGTATCTGTACCTCAAACTATTATGCAATCGTTCCACGGCCTCCTTTAAATCTACTGCTAGGCTCTCAAGTGACTAGGAGTCCCTCATGTCAATAACCAACAATAGAACAGGATTAATTGGTTAACTTTCTTAGGGTTTTTGATTTTATACTTATAATTATTCATTTTCAATCCGATCTGACTACAAAAAATCAGAATTCACTAATAAAATCATGTGATCAAAAGAAGTTCTAACAACAAAATTCATGACGGTTTTCATTTGGAACGAAGAGCCAGCCGGCATCTAGGCCGATTCTTACCTCAACTCGATAGCACATAAGAACTGCTTGCTCTTTTTTCCCGAAACCATCGACTTCAACATTGGAAAGTGAGCGTGGATGGAGGGCGACCTCCTTGCGTGCAAGTCTGTTCCTTCTACTGATGGGAGAGCAGTCCCATACTTATACACTCGAATTTAGTTGCAGAAAAAAGCACTGATTTTCGTGCTTACATTTTACGTATCTATTTGTTGTGGTTTCAGCGGGGCCTTTCAAATGAGTACAGCAAAGCTGACTAGCTTTTCACAGTGTCAGGTTACTTCTAACATATAACTGCTGGCTTATCGCATGCTCAGAATGTCCTTCATCATCCTATAATAAAAATCAGTGGTCGGAAGTTATTGATCTGGCGTGTTCCCAGACCTTAATGGCTTACTGTTAAGAGTTGCGATGAATGTAGGAAATTCAGGTTATCTGGTTTCCTCAGCTGAACAATCGAAGTAGTCTGATATATAATATTTGTCATCCCCGGTATACCGGTATTTCTAGATTACTCTCTATGAATATCCGAAAATAATTGCTAAGAAATATGCATCTACTGAGATTAGTAAATTGACAATGATGTATTGGAGCCTCTTCAATTGACGTTTATCGCATAAGGGAATAAGTCTTAGCATGAATCAATATGTTCCCTCCATGAGTTTCATCTGATTCCTCTTGTAACAAATATTCAGAACTTCCAATGCGAGGGTGGTATATCCGAAAAATTCATACGAAGCTGTAAATAGATATTTATTCAAGAACTTTGATTTCAAATAAGAATTAGGATCTGAGATAGTGAAAGGTAAGATTGTGACGTTACACTGTCAGGGTCTATCGAAACTTAAGGAATATTATTTTCGAATTTTTGAATGTAGTAAATGGAAATAAGGATTTCAACCAGCTTGGTAGTGGTTTATTCTGGAACAGTCATAAACAAGTCATAAGATAAAAAGTTGTACAATGAAATTTTCATTGTTTGTACTGATACCACAATGATTATGATTTTTTTCGGTTTGCAGAATACAATGATGTCTACTTATCTGTGTAACTTCAACAGAGAATTGAATCGATGGATATTCATGGGGAAAGTGCGAGCTCACTATAAAACTATTTCAGATATATTCTTTTTCCCAATGCCTCCAGCTACTCTTGTTACAGTAGGTACAGATCGGCATATTGCACAATACAACAATGTTGATATCAGGTGAGTATTACATTTCACAGTTCAATTTTTCATTTCGGTTGTTAACTTTAGGACTATGGTAGTATCATGAACAGAGATAGTGGAATTTTCATACCTACAATATAAAATCATTGCGAGACAAAAATCGATTATAAACTCAAAAAACAAACTATTGAAATTAAACTTTTGATAGTAATTCCATTTATGTTCATCATAAATTGGATTACAAATTATGAATAATCAACAAAATTCACATTTTGATAATCAGATTTTGACAATTTATTATTTCACCACATCTCTGGAAAGAGTTCTCAATTGGATACAACTTTCGTTCAGGGATAGACTAAATGAGTAACGCAGCCCCAAACACATTGCTTGCGTAAAAGCAACATCTGAAGCTACTTCCTCATTCTAAATCAAGGGTAGCAGTAGTTGGAATATCTCCACCCCAGTGTCGTGCTGTATGTGGAAGGGTTGATAAATTTGTATTGAAATATATTTGCTCATTTCTGAATTATGTGGCCTACTTCCAAGTATATATTGGTGAATTAAACCAAGGTTCCCTTCAGTATTTGAAGTAGACTATTGTATTCACCTATATCTGAGAAAATTTTTTGAACTTGATTTCCAAAGTGAAATTATAAACTCAGGATGGTACTAAGAAACGAACATAAATAATTAATTGTATTGTCGTCCATATGAAGGAATGTTCATGATATCCATCATGAGAAAATTTGTAATTGAAGAGCGGTAGTTAGGAGGGCCGGAAACATCATTCAGAGATAATCAATTCGAACTAAATTGCTTAAGTATGGCACTCACTAGAGTTTGCAGGTAACTTTTTGTCAATGTCAATTTTGTTTGAATATATGTGAGTAATATAAATCCAAGAACAAACTCTGCAGCAGAAAATATTTGAAATTCAACTACCTATTAGGAATGATCCAACCTGGGCTTTTGATTTAGGTAATTATATGTTATTACTAAATATACTGCACTCCTATGGAATAAGAGGTGTCCCCAATGCCAGGGTATAATCCTTCCTAATAGATAGGCGACAAATTGCAGTATATGACTCTCATAAATCTGATCCATCGGAGGTGAGCCACAGGGGTCAATATAGGGCCCGACATGGTTTATAGTTAACTACCCTATATGCCGAACATTCCAACCAAATTACTGCCGTAGAAGAATTGAACAGCTCCATAGCTGTGCTAATAGTTTCCATCGCTGGTGTCTGAATGAAGAATTAACAGTTAATGGAAAGAAAACCTTATCCGTTCTATTTCAGCAGAAGATCATGAACTATAATTTCAGTCCACTTATCAGGATGAAAAATACAACAATTGAAGAGATGTAGTGAATTGAATTTTTTGGAATGATCACAGACCATAAATTAACATGTGAATCACAATGTAACAGCATTGTAAGCAAACTGAGTAGCAAATGTTATATGATAAGAATGCTAAGAAATACGGTCTCTCCGAAACTGTTGAGTATGTTATATTATGGAGAATCTTGGCTTCCTGATGAATTCCGCGTCACAATAGCTCGACTTGATGCCGACGTTTTGCCAACCAATACAGGTGGCATCTTCAGAGCAGGCTTGAGGCTTGAACTGAAACTGACCCTGTAATGGTTGGCGAAACGTCGGCATCAAGTCGAGCTATTGTGACGCGGAGTCCATCCGGAAGCCAAGATTTTTCAAGATTAGCTATCCGCGGAAGTCTACTATTCAAGATATTTTATATTATGGTCTCATTCATTCCGTTCCAAATTACGATCTTCTATTCAGGGGTATTTCTTCCCACATGGACAGAGTATTCATTGCTCAGAAAAATATTGTCCGCTGTATGCTGGATGCTAAATCGGATTGTCATTGCAAACCACTATTTATAAGACTCCAATTTTCGACTCTCCCATGTATGTACATCTTATAACTGGTGCTGAATATTGAGAACCAGGAACACACTCACATTTGAAATAATATGTTTCACAGATTTGGAACCCGTCTAAATGATAATATTCACATAACATTCTCACGTTTATCGGTTGGACAGAACTGTCATATTTATCAACATATTATCTGCTATAATCACTTTGGAATAAATATGGCAATCATCCATTGAAAATATTCAAAAATTTACTATACACATATTTACTGAAAAATGCATTCTATTCCGTTAAGAAGTACCTCAGTACCTGATTTCCAACTTACATTGTATATTGAATGTTTTATAATTCGTGTACTGATATTTATATATAAAAATTCTCTTGAAATAGGTCACATTAACACTTTGTTTTAAATTTTCGTCTTTACGTACGTTTTGGTCTCACGACCATCATCAGAAGACTTATTATGTCAAAAAGAATTAATTGAAACTAATTATAGCACATACGTCCATATCGCACAAATTGCAATCAAAAAAGCCCACGCCGTCGAAACGAACAGAACCACGAATAATCGAAATTGTATCGTCAATATTAAAGTATAGAAATTTTTGTCACAAGAATCCACTATTCAGTAATATTCTTATAATATACAAGCGCATGTTGGTATAGTCTCATAACAACTGAAGATCGGAACTAGAATACTACTGAATAGTGGATTCTTGTAACAAATATTTTTGTACTTTAATATCGATGATACAATTTCGATTATTCGTGGCATTTGCCAATTAGGCAAAGAAACTTTAAACTTGTTTATATATATATATATATATATATATATATATATATATATATATATATATATATATATATATATCCATATATATATATATATATTTGTATGTTTTCTTGGTATATTGGTTCGTATATATACTGAAAATGAAATAAACATTCTGTTTGACGTTTCGACAATGTTTATTGTTTTTATCAAACAGAATTTTTATTTCATTTTCAGTATATATACGAACCAATATACCAAGAAAACATACAAATATTACAAATGGTTCAAGAATATCAATAAAAGAATATATATATATATATATATTCGCTGTGGTTTTCTTTTGCTGGTTTATCTAAAGTAAGTTGTGGGTTCTCTTAGGTTTTTCAGCAATTTTAAATGAATTATCTCAATGAAACAATCTTTTCATTCGACGCGTTTCGGCTTTCGCCTTCTTCAGGAATTTATTCATTGTTTACATTATGAACTGAAATTTAACAAAATATTTTTATATTAATTAGCTGTATGCACAATCTGTATTTATGACAAAGTTTTTCAGTTTGTTATGAGCATTGACTTTAGTTTCATATTTAAAATTTATGTGTATAATAACATAATAACTAACTTAGTTCGGTGATTATGTACAAAATAAATTAATTTTTCATGAATTATTTGAATTTTGAATATACTTATTACGTGATAGAATACCAACAGATTTCGTTTGCGTATGTTGGGGTTTGAGATCTTTCTGATATTGGTGACTAGTATGTTTAATTTACTTACGTGAGTTGATTTTACGGAAGCACACATTCATCATGGCTTTGAAATTCAGACTGAACACAGTTTGCAGAATGGGTTTTTGTTCTGAATGTAAGGGTAAGATACCCTGCTGGTTGACCGTTTGTTACACTTGTTAGATATCACTGCCTGTTTGCATTAAAATTTAATTGCTAACATGTGGCTCTTGTATCATATGTCTGTTTGACTGGACTATTTCAATTTAGTTACTTTAAAGAATTATATTATATATTTGCGAAAGATTATTCATATCGGTCTTATCGTTTACGCAGTTTTGATTTTTTTTGATGTGTACCATTTCTAAAAATATTCGACTCTTCTCATTTTGTTCTTTTTCTATTATGTCGAATTTTGAGCATTTCGACATAATAGAAAAAGAACAAAATGAGAAGAGTCGAATATTTTTAGAAATGGTACACATCAAAAAAAATCAAAACTGCGTAAACGATAAGACCGATATGAATAATCTTTCGCAAATATATAATATAATTCTTTAAAGTAACTAAATTGAAATAGTCCAGTCAAACAGACATATGATACAAGAGCCACATGTTAGCAATTAAATTTTAATGCAAACAGGCAGTGATATCTAACAAGTGTAACAAACGGTCAACCAGCAGGGTATCTTACCCTTACATTCAGAACAAAAACCCATTCTGCAAACTGTGTTCAGTCTGAATTTCAAAGCCATGATGAATGTGTGCTTCCGTAAAATCAACTCACGTAAGTAAATTAAACATACTAGTCACCAATATCAGAAAGATCTCAAACCCCAACATACGCAAACGAAATCTGTTGGTATTCTATCACGTAATAAGTATATTCAAAATTCAAATAATTCATGAAAAATTAATTTATTTTGTACATAATCACCGAACTAAGTTAGTTATTATGTTATTATACACATAAATTTTAAATATGAAACTAAAGTCAATGCTCATAACAAACTGAAAAACTTTGTCATAAATACAGATTGTGCATACAGCTAATTAATATAAAAATATTTTGTTAAATTTCAGTTCATAATGTAAACAATGAATAAATTCCTGAAGAAGGCGAAAGCCGAAACGCGTCGAATGAAAAGATTGTTTCATTGAGATAATTCATTTAAAATTGCTGAAAAACCTAAGAGAACCCACAACTTACTTTATATATATATATATATATATGTAGAACTGGATTCTCGGGTATTGATCCGCGTTGTGTGGTTTCGGTCCTCAAAAGGACCAATTTCACGACGTTTCGGCAAAGTCGCATTTGCCATCTTCAGGTGATTCGACCGTAGAGTCTGGAAAATCTAGGCGAACTGACGCTTACTTGGAGGGACAGGTATTTATATCCCCCGTTATGCTTGACCTTTGGACTTTCGAACTATTTCACGCTTGGTTGATTTCTACGTGTTTGGCTCCGAGTGACACGTTTGGATGACGTCATTGCGAAGCTGGAATCAGCCGGAAAGTTTCCGTGACCTGTTGCACGTGCACTAGATACCACGTTCTCTCTTGTTTATGGTTGTATCTTCCGACTTTCTAAAGCGGGTTTCCATGTTGCTGGTAATCTTAGTCCGTCATCTCGTTTGTTAAGACTATGTGGACGTTTCTCGATCTCTATTGCCTCCCTGGTTATTCTGGTGTAGAAGTGTTCAATGTTGGCTAGAGTCTTTGTGCCACTAAAGTTGATCATATGGCCAGTACTTCTTACATGTTCAGCTAGTGAAGACGTGGTTTCGTTTTTCGACACAGCGTTTGCATGTTCAGTCTTTCGCACATCAATGCGTCTGTTGGTCTGTCCGATGTATGTCTTTTCACAATTACCACATGGCACCTCGTACACTCCTTGGCATTCTAGAGAAATTCTGTCTTTTGGATTCCGAAGAACATTTTTGATTTTCCTATCTGTTGTGAAGGTTGTTTTGATATCATGACGGCTCAATATTTTGCAGATTTTGTCAGTTGTGCCTTTTATGTAAGGTAGAAAAGCGTTTCCCACTGGTTGATCTTCATTGTTGACATCCTTCTCATTTTTGCGTTGAGAGTTATGAATCTGTTTTCTTGAATAGCCATTCATCCTAAGGGCTGCTCGGATGGTTTCCGTTTCTCCATTGAAGTTCTCCGCATCAGCGAGACGTTTTGACCTTGTCATGAGGGTATTTACGACTGATTGTAGCTGGGATGGATGGTGATGCGAGTTACTATTCAAATATCGGTTCGTGTGGGTCTTTTTTCTGAATACTGTATGTCCCAAACTGCCGTCAGTTTTCTTTGTTACCAAAACATCTAGAAATGGTAATTGGTTCTTCTCTTCGGCTTCTATTGTGAATTTTATCCGATCATGGATTCCATTCAGGTGATCGAGAAACTCTCTTAGTTGTCCTTCTCCATGTGGCCAAATAACGAAAATATCATCTACATATCTGAGCCAAAGTTTGGGTTTTAGTTGTGCTGTGTTAAGAGCTTTAATTTCAAAATCCTCCATGAAAAGATTTGCGATCACTGGTGAGATTGGTGATCCCATCGGTGCTCCTTCGATTTGCCTATATCGCTGTCCCTCGTACATAAAGTAAGTATTGGCTACACAGTGTTTGGCCAAGTCAATAATGTATCCTTCCGGTTTGTATTTATGTTGGATGATCTCTAGGGCTTCGTTTATGGGTACTTGTGTGAACAAGGATGCTACGTCGAAGCTTACTAATATGTCGTCAGGTCCTACTATTTGCATATCTAGAAGTTCGATAAAGTGTTCCGCGTTCCTCACATACGATGATGCTGTCTCAACGTGCGGTTGTAACTTCTTGGCTAGGAATCTTGCTAATGCATGTGATGGTGAGCCGATAGAGCTTACTATTGGTCTCAGAGGTACTGCTGGCTTGTGTATTTTTGGGAGACCATATAGTTTCGGACATCTGGATGATTTTTCTCTTGGAATGAGATGTAACTGTAACTCAGGGTCGATAGGAGATGCCTTGATTTTCGCTTTCGTTGTTTTCTCTAGATATGTAGTGGGATCAGACCTAATCTTCTTGTAAGTCGGATCGTCCAATAGCGCAGCCATCTTGGTTCTGTAGTCATTTGTGTTCATGACAACGGTTGCATTTCCTTTATCTGCTGGTAGGATGATGATGCTTTCGTTCTCTCGAAGAGCTTTCAGTGCTAGGAACTCGTCGTGTGAAACGTTCCTTTTAGGTGGCTTCGAGGTTCGTAGAATACGCGACACATCTTGGCGAATAATCTCTGCTTCACTTTTATCCTGCAGCGAAGTTATAGCAGATTCCACGTTGCAACTGATGTCTTCCAATGGAATGCGTGTTGGTGCAATAGCGAAGTTAAAACCTTTAGCAAGGACATCCATGGAGGCCTTATTCAAAGAATGGTCGGATAAGTTATGGACAACTTTGACAGGATCTATGTTTGTGCTGTCTCCCTCAGGTTTCTGGGTGTCTTTCAGATGATTGAACTTCTTCTTCTGTTTCTCTATAGTTATTTCAGTGTTTTTCTCTGCTCTGAACTCGGCGAGCTGGTCAATTTTTTCCCAAAGTAAAGGATTGATTTCATTGCTGAGATAGAGGTGAACACGTAGTAGCTTGAAACTTTCGTATCACACAAAGACAACTAGTACGAAAAACATCTTGAGAAGAACGAGTTCTGCACTGCTTCGAGATGCCATTCACCAAACAAGAAGAATTCTGGATGATACTGACAGCAAGCTACTACGTGTTCACCTCTATCTCAGCAATGAAATCAATCCTTTACTTTGGGAAAGAATTGACCAGCTTGCCGAGTTCAGAGCAGAGAAAAACACTGAAATAACTATAGAGAAACAGAAGAAGAAGTTCAATCATCTGAAAGACACCCAGAAACCTGAGGGAGACAGCACAAACATAGATCATGTCAAAGTTGTCCATAACTTATCCGACCATTCTTTGAATAAGGCCTCCATGGATGTCCTTGCTAAAGGTTTTAACTTCGCAATTGCACCGGCACGCATTCCATTGGAAGACATCATTTGCAACGTGGAATCTGCTATAACTCCGCTGCAGGATAAAAGTGAAGCAGAGATTATTCGCCAAGATGTGTCGCGTATTCTACGAACCTCGATGCCACCTAAAAGGAACATTTCACACGACGAGTTCCTAGCACTGAAAGCTCTTCTAGAGAACGAAAGCATCATCATCCTACCAGCAGATAAAGGAAATGCAACCGTTGTCATGAACACAAATGACTACAGAACCAAGATGGCTGCGCTATTGGCCGATCCGACTTACAAGAAGATTAGGTCTGATCCCACTACATATCTAGAGAAAACAACGAAAGCGAAAATCAAGGCATCTCCTATCGACCCTGAGTTACAGTTACATCTCATTCCAAGAGAAAAATCATCCAGATGTCCGAAACTATATGGTCTCCCAAAAATACACAAGCCAGCAGTACCTCTGAGGCCAATAGTAAGCTCTATCGGCTCACCATCACATGCATTAGCAAGATTCCTAGCCAAGAAGTTACAACCGCACGTTGAGACAGCATCATCGTATGTGAAGAACGCGGAACACTTTATCGAACTTCTAGATATGCAAATAGTAGGACCTGACGACATATTAGTAAGCTTCGACGTAGCATCCTTGTTCACACAAGTACCCATAAACGAAGCCCTAGAGATCATCCAACATAAATACAAACCGGAAGGATACATTATTGACTTGGCCAAACACTGTGTAGCCAATACTTACTTTATGTACGAAGGACAGCGATACAGGCAAATCGAAGGAGCACCGATGGGATCACCAATCTCACCAGTGATCGCAAATCTTTTCATGGAGGATTTTGAAATTAAAGCTCTTAACACAGCGCAACTGAAACCCAAACTTTGGCTCAGATATGTAGATGATATTTTCGTTATTTGGCCACATGAAGAAGGACAACTAAGAGGGTTTCTCGATCACCTGAATGGAATCCATGATCGGATAAAATTCACAATAGAAGCCGAAGAGAAGAACCAATTACCATTTCTAGATGTTTTGGTAACAAAGAAAACTGACGGCAGTTTGGGACATACAGTATTCAGAAAAAAGACCCACACGAACCGATATTTGAATAGTAACTCGCATCACCATCCATCCCAGCTACAATCAGTCGTAAATACCCTCATGACAAGGTCAAAACGCCTCGCTGATGCGGAGAACTTCGATGGAGAAATGGAAACCATCCGAGCAGCCCTTAGGATGAATGGCTATTCAAGAAAACAGATTCATAACTCTCATCGCAAAAATGAGAAGGATGTCAACAATGAAGATCAACCAGTGGGAAACGCTTTTCTACCTTACATAAAAGGCACAACTGACAAAATCTGCAAAATATTGAGCCGTCATGATATCAAAACAACCTTCACAACAGATAGGAAAATCAAAAATGTTCTTCGGAATCCAAAAGACAGAATTTCTCCAGAATGCCAAGGAGTGTGCGAGGTGCCATGTGGTAATTGTGAAAAGACATACATCGGACAGACCAACAGACGCATTGATGTGCGAAAGACTGAACATGCAAACGCTGTGTCGAAAAACGAAACCACGTCTTCACTAGCTGAACATGTAAGAAGTACTGGCCATATGATCAACTTTAGCGGCACAAAGACTCTAGCCAACATTGAACACTTCTACACCAGAATAACCAGGGAGGCAATAGAGATCGAGAAACGTCCACATAGTCTTAACAAACGAGATGACGGACTAAGATAACCAGCCACATGGAAACCCGCTTTAGAAAGTCGGAAGATACAACCAAAAACAAGAGAGAACGTGGTATCTAGTGCACGTGCAACAGGTCACGGAAACTTTCCGGCTGATTCCAGCTTCGCAATGACGTCATCCAAACGTGTCACTCGGAGCCAAACACGTAGAAATCAACCAAGCGTGAAATAGTTCGAAAGTCCAAAGGTCAAGCATAACGGGGGATATAAATACCTGTCCCTCCAAGTAAGCGTCAGTTCGCCTAGATTTTCCAGACTCTACGGTCGAATCACTTGAAGATGGCAAATGCGACTTTGCCGAAACGTGGTGAAATTGGTCCTTTTGAGGACCGAAACCACACAACGCGGATCAATACCCGAGAATCCAGTTCTACACATTACGTCCGCGAGAACCTAAGAAGAAACATATATATATATACATATATATATATATATATATATATATATATATATATATATATATATATATATATATATATATATATATATATATATATATATATATATATATATGTAGAACTGGATTCTCGGGTATTGATCCGCGTTGTGTGGTTTCGGTCCTCAAAAGGACCAATTTCACGACGTTTCGGCAAAGTCGCATTTGCCATCTTCAGGTGATTCGACCGTAGAGTCTGAAAAATTTAGGCGAACTGACGCTTACTTGGAGGGACAGGTATTTATATCCCCCGTTATGCTTGACCTTTGGACTTTCGAACTATTTCACGCTTGGTTGATTTCTACGTGTTTGGCTCCGAGTGACACGTTTGGATGACGTCATTGCGACTCTGGAATCAGCCGGGAAGTTTCCGTGACCTGTTGCACGTGCAATAGATACCACGTTCTCTCTTGTTTTTGGTTGTATCTTCCGACTTTCTAAAGCGGGTTTCCATGTTGCTGGTAATCTTAGTCCGTCATCTCGTTTGTTAAGACTATGTGGACGTTTCTCGATCTCTATTGCCTCCCTGGTTATTCTGGTGTAGAAGTGTTCAATGTTGGCTAGAGTCTTTGTGCCGCTAAAGTTGATCATATGGCCAGTACTTCTTACATGTTCAGCTAGTGAAGACGTGGTTTCGTTTTTCGACACAGCGTTTGCATGTTCAGTCTCTCGCGCATCAATGCGTCTGTTGGTCTGTCCGATGTATGTCTTTTCACAATTACCACATGGCACCTCGTACACTCCTTGGCATTCTAGAGGAATTCTGTCTTTTGGATTCCGAAGAACATTTTTGATTTTCCTATCTGTTGTGAAGGTTGTTTTGATATTATGACGGCTCAGTATTTTGCAGATTTTGTCAGTTGTGCCTTTTATGTAAGGTAGAAAAGCGTTTCCCACTGGTTGATCTTTATTGTTGACATCCTTCTCATTTTTGCGTTGAGAGTTATGAATCTGTTTTCTTGAATAGCCATTCATCCTAAGGGCTGCTCGGATGGTTTCCATTTCTCCATCGAAGTTCTTTGCATCAGCGAGACGTTTTGACCTTGTCATGAGGGTATTTACGACTGATTGTAGCTGGGATGGATGGTGATGCGAGTCACTATTCAAATTTCGGTTCGTGTGGGCCTTTTTTCTGAATACTGTATGTCCCAAACTGCCGTCAGTTTTCTTTGTTACCAAAACATCTAGAAATCGTAATTGGTTGTTCTCTTCGGCTTCTATTGTGAATTTTATCCGATCATGGATTCCATTCAGGTGATCGAGAAACCCTCTTAGTTGTCCTTCTCCATGTGGCCAAATAACGAAAATATCATCTACATATCTGAGCCAAAGTTTGGGTTTTAGTTGCGCTGTGTTAAGAGCTTTAATTTCAAAATCCTCCATGGGAAGATTTGCGATCACTGGTGAGATTGGTGATCCCATCGGTGCTCCTTCGATTTGCCTATATCGCTGTCCCTCGTACATAAAGTGAGTATTGGCTACACAGTGTTTGGCCAAGTCAATAATGTATCCTTCCGGTTTGTATTTATGTTGGATGATCTCTAGGGCTTCGTTTATGGGTACTTGTGTGAACAAGGATGCTACGTCGAAGCTTACTAATATGTCGTCAGGTCCTACTATTTGCATATCTAGAAGTTCGATAAAGTGTTCCGCGTTCCTCACATACGATGATGCTGTCTCAACGTGCGGTTGTAACTTCTTGGCTAGGAAACTTGCTAATGCATGTGATGGTGAGCCGATAGAGCTTACTATTGGTCTCAGAGGTACTGCTGGCTTGTGTATTTTTGGGAGACCATATAGTTTCGGACATCTGGATGATTTTTCTCTTGGAATGAGATGTAACTGTAACTCAGGATCGATAGGAGATGCCTTGATTTTCGCTTTCGTTGTTTCCTCTGGATATGTAGTGGGATCAGACCTAATCTTCTTGTAAGTCGGATCGTCCAATAGCGCAGCCATCTTGGTTCTGTAGTCATTTGTGTTCATGACAACGGTTGCATTTCCTCTATCTGCAGGTAGGATGATGCTTTCGTTCTCTCGAAGAGCTTTCAGTGCTAGGAACTCGTCGTGTGAAATGTTCCTTTTAGGTGGCTTCGAGGTTCGTAGAATACGCGACACATCTTGGCGAATAATCTCTGCTTCACTTTTATCCTGCAGCGAAGTTATAGCAGATTTCACGTTGCAAATGATGTCTTCCAATGGAATGCGTGCCGGTGCAATAGCGAAGTTAAAACCTTTAGCAAGGACATCCATGGAGGCCTTATTCAAAGAATGGTCGGATAAGTTATGGACAACTTTGACAGGATCTATGTTTGTGCTGTCTCCCTCAGGTTTCTGGGTGTCTTTCAGATGATTGAACTTCTTCTTCTGTTTCTCTATAGTTATTTCAGTGTTTTTCTCTGCTCTGAACTCGGCAAGCTGGTCAATTCTTTCCCAAAGTAAAGGATTGATTTCATTGCTGAGATAGAGGTGAACACGTAGTAGCTTGCTGTCAGTATCATCCAGAATTCTTCTTGTTAGGTGAATGGCATCTCGAAGCAGTGCAAAACTCGTTCTTCTCAAGATGTTCTTCGTACTAGTTGTCTTTGTGTGATACGAGAGTTTCATAAAGGTTGGAATAATCTTCTGGTCCCGGTAGCGGCGTAGAAAGGTAAGGTCGCACAAAAGTTTCGATCTCTTTGTTCTCAACTTCTCGAAACTTCTTGTTTGATGGAAAACCTCCTCCCCGTAGAGGTTAATTATGTTTCTTCTTATGTTCTCGCGGACGTAATGTGTAGACCTGGATTCTCGGGTAATGATCCGCGTTGTGTGGTTTCGGTCCTCAAAAGGACCAATTTCACGACGTTTCGGCAAAGTCGCATTTGCCATCTTCAGGTGATTCGACCGTAGAGTCTGGAAAATCTAGGCGAACTGACGCTCACTTGGAGGGACAGGTATTTATATCCCCCGTTATGCTTGACCTTTGGACTTTCGAACTATTTCACCCTTGGTTGATTTCTACGTGTTTGGCTCCGAGTGACACGTTTGGATGACGTCATTGCGACTCTGGAATCAGCCGGAATACCCGGGATTCCAGTTCTACACATTACGTCCGCGAGAACATAAGAAGAAACATAATTAACCTCTACGGGGAGGAGGTTTTCCATCAAACAAGAAGTTTCGAGAAGTTGAGAACAAAGAGATCGAAACTTTTGTGCGACCTTACCTTTCTACGCCGCTGCCGGGACCAGAAGATTATTCCAACCTGTATGAAACTCTCGTATCACACAAAGACAACTAGTACGAAGAACATATTGAGAAGAACGAGTTTTGCACTGCTTCGAGATGCCATTCACCTAACAAGAAGAATTCTGAATGATACTGACAGCAAGCTACTACGTGTTCACCTCTATCTCAGCAATGAAATCAATCCTTTACTTTGGGAAAGAATTGACCAGCTTGCCGAGTTCAGAGCAGAAAAAAACACTGAAATAACTATAGAGAAACAGAAGAAGAAGTTCAATCATCTGAAAGACACCCAGAAACCTGAGGGAGACAGCACAAACATAGATCCTGTCAAAGTTGTCCATAACTTATCCGACCATTCTTTGAATAAGGCCTCCATGGATGTCCTTGCTAAAGGTTTTAACTTCGCTAATGCACCGGCACGCATTCCATTGGAAGACATTATTTGCAACGTGGAATCTGCTATAACTTCGCTGCAGGATAAAAGTGAAGCAGAGATTATTCGCCAAGATGTGTCGCGTATTCTACGAACCTCGAAGCCACCTAAAAGGAACATTTCACACGACGAGTTCCTAGCACTGAAAGCTCTTCGAGAGAACGAAAGCATCATCATCCTACCTGCAGATAAAGGAAATGCAACCGTTGTCATGAACACAAATGACTACAGAACCAAGATGGCTGCGCTATTGGACGATCCGACTCACAAGAAGATTAGGTCTGATCCCACTACATATCTAGAGAAAACAACGAAAGCGAAAATCAAGGCATCTCCTATCGATCCTGAGTTACAGTTACATCTCATTCCAAGAGAAAAATCATCCAGATGTCCGAAACTATATGGTCTCCCAAAAATACACAAGCCAGCAGTACCTCTGAGACCAATAGTAAGCTCTATCGGCTCACCATCACATGCATTAGCAAGATTCCTAGCCAAGAAGTTACAACCGCACGTTGAGACAGCATCATCGTATGTGAGGAACGCGGAACACTTTATCGAACTTCTAGATATGCAAATAGTAGGACCTGACGACATATTAGTAAGCTTCGACGTAGCATCCTTGTTCACACAAGTACCCATAAACGAAGCCCTAGAGATCATCCAACATAAATACAAACCGGAAGGATACATTATTGACTTGGCCAAACACTGTGTAGCCTATACTTACTTTATGTACGAGGGACAGCGATATAGGCAAATCGAAGGAGCACCGATGGGATCACCAATATCACCAGTGATCGCAAATCTTTTCATGGAGGATTTTGAAATTAAAGCTCTTAACACAGCGCAACTAAAACCCAAACTTTGGCTCAGATATGTAGATGATATTTTCGTTATTTGGCCACATGGAGAAGGACAACTAAGAGGGTTTCTCGATCACCTGAATGGAATCCATGATCGGATAAAATTCACAATAGAAGCCGAAGAGAAGAACCAATTACCATTTCTAGATGTTTTGGTAAAAAAGAAAACTGACGGCAGTTTGGGACATACAGTATTCAGAAAAAAGACCCACACGAACCGATATTTGAATAGTAACTCGCATCACCATCCATCCCAGCTACAATCAGTCGTAAATACCCTCATGACAAGGTCAAAACGTCTCGCTGATGCGGAGAACTTCGATGGAGAAATGGAAACCATCCGAGCAGCCCTTAGGATGAATGGCTATTCAAGAAAACAGATTCATAACTCTCAACGCAAAAATGAGAAGGATGTCAACAATGAAGATCAACCAGTGGGAAACGCTTTTCTACTTTACATAAAAGGCACAACTGACAAAATCTGCAAAATACTGAGCCGTCATGATATCAAAACAACCTTCACAACAGATAGGAAAATCAAAAATGTTCTTCGGAATCCAAAAGACAGAATTCCTCTAGAATGCCAAGGAGTGTACGAGGTGCCATGTGGTAATTGTGAAAAGACATACATCGGACAGACCAACAGACGCATTGATGAGCGAAAGACTGAACATGCAAACGCTGTGTCGAAAAACGAAACCACGTCTTCACTAGCTGAACATGTAAGAAGTACTGGCCATATGATCAACTTTAGCGGCACAAAGACTCTAGCCAACATCGAACACTTCTACACCAGAATAACCAGGGAGGCAATAGAGATCGAGAAACGTCCACATAGTCTTAACAAACGAGATGACGGACTAAGATTACCAGCAACATGGAAACCCGCTTTAGAAAGTCGGAAGATACAACCAAAAACAAGAGAGAACGTGGTATCTAGTGCACGTGCAACAGGTCACGGAAACTTTCCGGCTGATTCCAGAGTCGCAATGACGTCATCCAAACGTGTCACTCGGAGCCAAACACGTAGAAATCAACCAAGCGTGAAATAGTTCGAAAGTCCAAAGGTCAAGCATAACGGGGGATATAAATACCTGTCCCTCCAAGTAAGCGTCAATTCGCCTAGATTTTCCAGACTCTACGGTCGAATCACCTGAAGATGGCAAATGCGACTTTGCCGAAACGTCGTGAAATTGGTCCTTTTGAGGACCGAAACCACACAACGCGGATCAATACCCGAGAATCCAGTTCTACACATTACGTCCGCGAGAACATAAGAAGAAACATATATATATATATATATATATATATATATATATATATATATATATATATATATATATATATATATATATATATATATATATATATATGTATATCAATCCTACAGTTTGGGGACTCGTATAATATATACACTTTATACAACTTATACAGCTTATACGGTAAAAGACGTCCCCAAAGTGTATTGACTATAGAAACTTTATACGGTTATACGTCTTATTTATAGTGTGGTGGGAACCTATGCAAATCGAAAACTTCATTTTGTTCAATAATTATGAAGAAACCTTCAGGCAATGTCACATTAGGAATTATAACACAGAATAATTTTTATTTAAGGGGTCTGAATTTATTCTTCATGTGGGTGTGAATAAAATCTTCGAGAACAAAGTGACCTGTAGTCTCGAGTACTTTCCATGATTATCATAAAATATGATTTGGTTAGAATCAGCCGTTCCATAAATATTTTCATTTTTCGTCTAACCCCAAATCAGATAAGTTGGTACTAAACTTGATCAAATTTTGCTCTCTTTACCTTTAAATCAAGAGGAAAGTCATTGTTTTATGAGATAACAGAAAAACTACGGCGAAACGAATTGAAATGAAGCGCAGCAAAACCAAGAGAAATATGAGGCCGTCGTCGCTAGCTGTTGGCTTATTACGCATAATGACGCAAATTGTAAGTGTTAAATTCTGTAGCCAGCCAACGCCGAGAATTTGAGCTGGTATATATACAAAGAAGAATGTTTGTTTGTATTCTATGTGAATCTATATCTATATATTGAATTGAGATTTTGATGATATTTTGCACACTTGACCTTCAAAACACGACGAGTAACAGTCTGCATGAGATTTCGAAACAAATAACCCAATATCCTTTGCCACCTCTTAAATCAGACAAGTACCGTATCGTTATGAAATTTTGCTCACTTGACCTTAACAAAAGGATAGTAACTGAGTACATGAGATTCCGAAAAAAACTAGCGCATTCCCATGTCCCCTTCTTAAAGCTGATAAGTACCAATCCTGATGAAATTTCGCTTACTTGTCCTACGAAGAACTTTCTAGATGAGATTTAGAAAAACAGCCCCAACTACCTTCTCCACCCCTCAGAGCAAACCATTTCCGACCTTGATGAAATTTTGAATAATTGACCTTCAAGTCAGAAAGAAACTAATTTTATGCATAAGATCAAGAAGAAACTTCCCCATCACCCTCTCTCATCAGTTGAAATAGATAAGTATCGATCGAGATGACATTTTGCGGACTTGACCTCCAAAGCAAAAGAAAATTCGCTGGCCAAGTTATATTTCGAAAAAACTATCTTATCTCCATTGCTCACCCCTTAAAGTCACCACCGATCTTGATGAAATTTTGCACACTTGAACTTCTAATCTGGAGGAAGTTACAGTCTACGTGAGATTTCGAAAAAATGTCCTTTCCATTTTCCTCACATCTTGGAATAAATAGGTACCGAAGTAAAGCACAAGCAATCACTTACAAATTCCCGAAGATTACAAGGAGACGAACGAAAGCATATGAAGTGCATATAATTAGGTATACGAGAATCTATGAAGATCGAAAACTTAGTTGTGGAACGAAATTGAGGATAAGACAGGGTTATACACCCAGCTGCTACGGAACTACTCGGCTTAGTTCGCCATTAGGGAATTCCAAATATCCATAACAATCATGTAATAACAGTGACAGTGATATCCGGATTAACTCACAGTTCCGCAAATTAGGCAGGTCGCTTTGAAGATAATTTGTGCTTGATTTTTGTCCAAAATCACAATTGAAAAATTTTGCGTTGGGCATTTGTTTTCTATCATGAATTTGGTAAAATCAAAAATTAGGAAGAAGATGGAACTGAATCTTTCAAATTAGATTTATTTAAATATTGAATTCTTCGACTTTGATTATTAGGTTTCATTTTGGAATACTAATTTGATGAACAGGCTAGAGTTTGCAGTGCACTTTCCAAGTCATAAGATTTTGGATGTATCATAATTTACAAATGATAAATAATAAAAATATAAATTCACTTGTTTCTCCAACTAAGGTAACACATATTGGATGCGGATTCTCCGTTAAATAATATATAAGATACAATACAATATAAGAATTATATTTATTTGAATTAGGATGAAGTATAAAATTATACAGTTGATGGATATTATCTGTTGTTATTGAAAACAAAACTTTTGTAATTCTAAAATAATTTCACAAGGCTAACTATTGTGTATCTAGAACAATCAGAGAAAAAAATCAAAAAAATAAATAAAATAATCCTTTAAATGACCATAGATAAAAACAATCTCTGTGAATACACATGAATAAAACATTAAACTTCACACACACAACTCCTTTAACACCTCACCTAATTATATCAATAGTAGCTGCAATGAATACATCAAACGAGAATTCTCAATTGAATATTATGTTAGGAACAATTCAGAATTGTATTTCAATCTCAACGTGCGATTAACAATGGAATAAAGGATCAAAAAACTAGAGCGGAAAAAAGAAATTTGAATGCAGTCTCAACAGGTTTAATTTGAAAAAAGTAATTCAAAGTTGACAACGAGTTCAGTTCCTTTAAAATGATGACAAATTGTTTGAATAATTATTACTTATAAATTTACAGAATGAAGTTATGGTCAAGTATCAAAAACAAGAACCAAAGAAAGAACAAGGTTACCTTCGGTACGTAGAATCAGTTACGCACCCGGTATAATCTACAACTCATTAATAGATAGATGCACTCTACTATTTGTTGTGTCATAATCAAACACATCTTTAGGCAAAGTTCTTTGAAATATCTAGGAAACTATCCATGTTAGCATAAGATTAACAATGAGATTAAAAACTTTCAAACATAATGTCTCTGGATTTGCCATAGATATTATATTCATTCATAAATTTCACACAAAAGGTTTATTACACGATAATGCCTACATATCTCGGTAGCTGGAATTCCCAGCATGAATATATCAATGGCTCTTCACTTCTCAACATAATAATTGGTAACAAGCAAAAAGTAGGTAGAATCACAGCATAGTACTCTGGTTGAAACTATTTTGGAATGAAAATGAGAAAATTCATGTGGAGTTCTCATTTGGAAACACTCCATTGTGTTACCTAAGAGTAATTCTGAAAAAAGTTGTTTCCAACAATGAACACTGTCAGGTACAAACTTCGTCAATCAGCATTTATACATTCCGTATTTATTTAGGTACATGTAGCTAAATGTCGATGTTTTAATAGGGATTCTCGATAAGTATACGAGGTAGAAAGAAACGAATCCATCATCCTCTATCTCTCCCTTTGGAAAATTGTCAATGGTGAAATCGAAAAATGACTCGTCTTTTGTTTTCGAGTTATTTGAGAAAACTTGATTCTTCGAGTTTTTGTTTTTCAGTTATTTATGAATTTGGATTGAAATAGTTTCTACATTATCGAGTCTTTTTCACAAGTGGAATGCAGTGGCGTAGTCACTTTTTCCAAAAAAAAATCATAATAATTTTTTCTCATTCCAAATATATGTATAATGTTAAGTCGATTTCATCATTTTTACTAGATCTGGTATTTATATAATAATTCTTAAAACTTTTTCACTTCAAATAGTAGGCTTACGTCATTTAGAAAATGCTTTATCGAAGAAATACTCATCCTCAATTCCATAAATAACTGAGATATACCAAAAAAACAAAAACTCGAAAAAGTGACATTTTTCAAATGAAACAAGAGGATAGCCAAGTTTTATTTCCCCATGTACATTTTTTCAAAAAGAAGTTCGAGTATGGAGGTTAATTTTTTATATCTCTTTCTTATACTTATGAAGATTTACTAGTAAAACATTGAAATTTAGCCAGCCTGTTCATATGTGACAACTAGCGTAATTTCATTGGTCAGATAAAAAAAAATTCATTCCAGGAATCTAAAGCTATATTAGAACTATAATCCTGATTAGATGATATTGAAATCATTTGGAACAATTTGAAATGCATGATGAATATTGCTCCTTTTCGGTAACAACAAAGACGATCGAGGTATTAATAATTCAAGCCAAAACATCTGTTTCATAGTTCCCGGCAATAAACAAGTTGAAATCAACATACAAGGTCAGGTACCTACCCTTGAATGTAGCCGAGTTTTATGGAACACTTCATTCATAATAATACTTCCAAATAACATTTAAAAATGTCTCCAGTATTGTTGAGAATGATCTGAACATTGATACAGTTAATCTAGGAACGTATATTATAAGATCAACATACTTTACAAATAGCAAATTATCAATTTTCCACTTGAATATATGCAGCCTTTCATGTCATTTTGATGAATTAAACATTCTTCTGAACTCTTTTCAGCATCATAATTTTGGAATTATAATACTAACTGGAACATGGCAAATAGTTCCTGAAGGTTTTAATATTCAAGACTATAATTCTTTCTATAATAATAGTTCCGAGATATGTTATTAAAATTTTGTGCACAAGCATTAGGGAACATTGACATTTCTTTAGTAAATCCTTAATGGGTTCTTTTCGCGTATTGAAAACACGCAACAGTGCTTTAATTCATCATCGTCAGAGACAGATTTTTTTCAAATTTCAAAATAGATCAAAACAGATGGCTAAAAAGTGTTCCTCTTGGGGTAGATACATTTTTCATTTTGTAGACTATGAAACAACGGATGATGTATTTGATTACAGTTGATAACTGTTGATAGGAATTTGTGAATTTCTAGTTTGTTTAATTTTCTTAAGGAATTAAGATATATTTAACTGAAACAGAAATAACTACTATACTAACAACAATTGTTGGAAACTGTGACAGAAAAACGCATTTATGCTCAGATATGTCGAGTATTCAATAAAGTACATCTGAATAAAAACATCACTAGGCAATTGTTTCAAAAACGGTGAAAATATTCAATGACGGAAATTTGTTGAATGTTTTAATTAATGTAGTAGATAATGGTCCGTGCAACAATTAGCTCTGAACCATAACATTTGCCGACGATGCTCAGTCTGAAAAATAATCAAAAAGACTTTTATCTTCACAAAATATAATTACTGCAAGAATTGAGAGATCGTAGAATAGAAATTTACGAAGTTATGATGAAAAAAATACTAATCCATATCTTGTTTCAAACACTTTTCACACGGATGGAGCAATATTTAGTTCAAACGGTAATGTCAAAAGATACGATTGTAGATATTGACCTGATAATAGTCTGAGCTAGATGGATCAGGTTCATATACAGTATTCCCAAAAAATAAATATTTGGATGCGATTTAGCGGCAACAATATTGTAGGACTCTTTTTCATTGATAGAGATTTAGATATATTGAGGGAAAAAATCATCTCTCAACATAGGCGTCTGTTTCCAAATTCATTAAATCAAAACCAGGAAATATAGTCACATGAAAATGATGCACCAGCACACTATGGCTTCAACTCTAGGTACTCTCTCAAACTAGGTACTCTCTCAAACCAATGAATCAGTCGACGAGGAAGTATAGGATAGCCGGCGAGGTAACCAAACTTGGCACCACTTGTTTTTGGAGGTATCAAAAAAGTGGGGTGTACGTTAATAGATCAGACAAGATCTCAATTACAGATTAGACAAAAAATTCCCGATATACTTCTTATTTGGTGGAAAAACACAATTCAAGGCAACACTCATGCGTAGCATTACTGTCAGAAAGTGAATGATTAATTATTCATTAATTTGCCTTGTAGGATTGGTCAGTCATAGGTCGCAGGTCTTTCTATATAATACTACCTAAAAAAAAGGTTATCGATCACTCACAATCCTTCTATATTAAAAATAGTAATTATAATTAGAACCCTGTATTTATATCAGGTTTCACATATATATTTTTTTGCGGTGGATCTTTTTGCGAACCTGCTATGGTTGATCTTGTTTGATTAATTATAGGAATTAACTCTGAAGGTTTCAGTAGAAGACATAGATATGTTTCTAACATTTACAATTTTCTCATAGTAACCTAGTAACAGAAATTCTCCAAGTGAACAAATCTTAAAATGAAAGATAAATTTCCAATCACTACGAAATCCTCCAATTTTAGTATAGATAGGAAGGTTCATCGTGTAATCTGTATTCTTTGAAATAAAATTTATTTTTACCAATTAAACGAAACTTCTTTAAACAAGTAACAAAACCAAAAAATTGACCATGTTTTTCAACATAAAAGTTAATTTTTCTCGAAAACGGTCAACTTTAGAGCTTATGACCAAGTACCTTTTTGTGTAAAAACATTGGCATCTCAAAACCGTACTTTTTCTAGTTGCGTAGATGTTGGGGAGAAAAACAACCACTACCCCTTCACAATCTTCACCAATTATAAATTAAAAAAATTTTTGTATCGCACAAAACATAGCTTACTATGAGTAGATATTGCTCACAAAAGCTGTTTTCTGTAGGATGAACGGTTCCGGAGATATTCGCAAGAAACTACATTTTTTGTTCAATTTCAACACCCTGTATCTCGAAAACGAAGTGATTTAGAAAAAAATTTTATATGAGAGGCACCTATTATTTTCAGAAGTTCTATCGTTTTCCGAAGTTATGAACGGAAAACTGAAACACACTGTATATAAACAGTTTAATGAACTGTGATCAACTGATCACATGACTTCCCTAGATTTTGTTGGAAAATTAGCTGTCGGACATTTCTGCGGATCAAGTGTACCGGGAAATCAAAAATTATCTTGGTCGAGGGTGGTTGTGGAATCTAAAACATGTGTCTCACTTTACGTTATCAAAACTTGTGTCAAATTAATTAATTTGAAGTTTCTAAAAGTGAGAAATTTCGCAAATTTATACGAATGTTCTAACACTCAGAAGTCTCTAACCCTTCAGACTCTGGGGGCCTATTGAAATTAGAAGGTTCGAATCGTATAAAAACACAATTACATGAACGCCAGACGTCCTATGTAATTAGCTACGAACGTAACCATTTTGCCATATGCCTCGAGGAACTCGCTACGCGTCAGTTAGAGTTTATACTTTTTACCTCGATCTTGTTAATTCGGGACCGTTTATACCCCGTGCGGCCGGCGCCAGTTGTAATAAAGTGTTTTCAGCTATAGGTCGCTAGCTTTCAACCGCTTTTGGGTATATTTCAGTAGCTAGAAAATTCCCTTTGGTGCGTCGCACGTTAGATGCGCGTAGCTGAGACCTTTGAGTACCGATTTCTATTTTAATTAAATTTTCCTATTTGATCGACATTTTGGGGCCGGAGACTATGCTATTTAGTTGGCGCCGTTCATAAACTAACGACATGGAGCGAAAACCGCATGCGAAAAGTCCTCGTAAAGACGTTCTATGTTCCGAAGATTTGCACTTTTCTAACTCGCGGGCTACGCGCTCCTCACGTGAACGTCATTCGATTTATCGAAAGTTAACCAATTTAAAACAGTTTTTGAACCCGTTTGTGGCCATTGCGACTTTTTAAAAGATTCAAAGTTAACATTTCGTTTTACATTCCACAACCACCCTTGACCAAGATAATTTTTAATTTGTAGTTCATTATTGTTTTTCAACTGGAATGAATAGGTATGAAATTTGTAGGTTATGGATGATGTCAGTGTGACAGTGACATAATTATTTCAAACGTAAAGTAAGACACACGTTTTAGATTTCACAACCACCCTTGACCAAGATAATTTTTGATATCCCGGTATATGATTGTAGGAACAGAAAATATATCGGAAGATGGAATCAGAAGTGGAAATTTTTATCAGGACAAGCTTTCATATCAAAGTGTAACAGAAGGAAATAAGAACCCTAAAAATCCCATATACAAGTTCTGAATAGAATCGGACTGTATTCACAAAACGTCCGCCATTTCAGCCACCATATTGAATCTTTGAATTTTGACAAACATAGCATAACCTACGGCCCCAAAAACCCCACATATCAATTTAAAGAAGAATCGAACCATAATCACAAGATTCGTCCGACATCCAGAATTTTCAAATTTTGATTGCTGACTACAAAAACCCCCTTATACCAATTTTAAATAGAATCGTACTATAATCACAAGACCCGCCCGTCATCTAGAACGTGTTTTTGTTTCTATACATATGTCATAACACGTCACCCGAATGATTGACACCTGCCAAATTTCACCAGAACGTACAAATAGATAGATCGATAGATAAACAAGGCAAGTTAAATAAAAGCTTGTAATGATTTAGAAACCGCTAATGAAATCACTTTGTAGTATACTCTGTCACATTGAAATTATGATGTATTTCACAACACCATGTTTTATATTGATACTTGCTGTCATATGACCTAATAGAATTTGCCACAGAGTAAAGACATAACGTAGAAGGTAACGTTATATCGATGGCGTCACTTGAATCTTGAAATAATAATTTCAGAAAGTTCTGCGTGTTGAATATTTGTGTGTGATATATGTACATAACCAGAAAATCATGGTTGTATTTATGGTTCGATAAGATAGTATAATTCCATTCGAAAAACCGAATCTAATCTATACGACCAATAGGAACGGCGCAGTCGTCTCTAAAGTGAATTACGCACGCACGCAGGCACATATGTACGTTCGTACATACATACGTTATTTCAAAAATAGTCAAGATCGATTCAAAAATGCTCGAATGGGATATATCAGGAAAAGTCCGTTATTAATTTTTGGGCCAACCACAATACTTCCCTTACACTATATATTACGTATTGTGAGGGAATCAAGATTAAGTAATAATTTTATAGATATACAAATTGAATTAGGCCATACAGTCTAACATCTCAAAATTCCAGAAAATGTTCAAGTGCTCAAACTGTAACATGAACAAATTAGTGAAATGTCCTCAAAGTGTACGATATTTAAGAATCCAACAGTTTGGGGACATCGTACCCAAAGTGTAGTATATGTTGACCTAAACTATGACTTGCACTTTGGGGTCGTCCCCGAAGTGTAGGATCCTTGCAGTTTTAGGTCCTCAAAGTGTAGGATTGACATACATATATATATATATATATATATATATATATATATATATATATATATATATATATATATATATATATATATATATATATATATATATATATGTAGAGGAAGGGTAGTCGTTGCTGACTAGATAGGAATAAAACTAATAATAGTATGCTATTTTCACCAATTTTAGCAGCCTATGTGATGGATGATATATTGGACACAGTATTACCAGCTTTATCGTTTAAACCACATTTTATTAAAAAATATGTAGATGACATCATTATTTCTCTACCTAACAATTGTATTGATGAAATCCTTGACACCCTTAATAGCTTTGACCCCCATATACAATTCACCATCGAAACTGAAGATTGTGCACAGTCAGTACCATTTCTAGATACAAAATTCATAAGAACAAGTGATAATAGAATTTTAATAGATTGGTACAGAAAACCTTGTAGTTCAGGTAGATACATAAACTATATGTCGTATCATAAACAATCTATGAAAGTGAATTTAGTCAAACAAATGAAAAATAGAGTGTTAAGAATTTCTGACATCAGTTTTCATAATAAAAATTTAAATATCCTTTTGAACCTCTTCATAGATAACGCATACCCTTCAAGTATGGTGAAGAATATTTTGTTTAATACTTCGTCCGTCCCTGATTTGTTAACAGTGGTGAACTCTGCACACAATGTCATTGATGGCAGTGCAGTTAATATTGAACCAGAGCATATTACATTCACATCTTTACCCTATATTAAAGAGATCACTCCTAAATTATCCAGAATTTTTCACAATCTCTCAAATTTTAAAATAGCAAATAGAACAGTTTTAACGATAAAAACCTTACATAGTAAATTAAAAGATAAAACTCCTCTAACGTCACAAACGAATGTTGTTTATAGTATTCCTTGCCTTAACTGTGATAAGAAGTATGTTGGACAAACCGCACGAACCTTAAGTGCCAGAATCACTTCTCATGAAAGCGATTGTAGATTACATCCTGAAAGATGTGCTTTGGCTGAACATGTTAATAATTTTGACCATTGTATGAATTTTGAATCAGTGAAGGTTTTAGCTAGTGAGACACTCTCAAATAAAAGATCCTTTTTAGAAATGGCACACATTTTTGAAGAAAAGAATTGCATAAATAAAAAAACAGACATTAACCATTTGAGTGAAATTTACTCTTATTTATTGACCTTAGACATAAATTTATCAAAGAATAACGTTGACAGGAATAATAGAATATCCAATCAAATCATAGATGATGACATCCTTCTTAATTAATTGCATTGTTCTTGATGCATATTTCAGTGTGACGTGTCAATTCTATGGTTAGATTGATTATTCTGTTGTCACTTCTAAAACCGCGTGGTTGTGTAATATCTGTCGTAATTGGAATATATTAATCTTATAAAGTATACTAATCTTCAATTCAAATGAATCACAAATATAATTTATTACTCATCATCCTCATCGCTGTGAACGTCTTCCATCAAAATGTTAACATCTCTGTAATCAACCTCATCAAAGTTGTAAGTCATATAGGTTATTTTATAACAATTTTATCTTTGTAACTGTAAATTTATTGTAGTTTCCCTGAGGATGGAAATAAATATTTCCGAAAGCTTGGATAACCTTTAAAGAGTTCTCTTTTACTTGCTACGCAATCCTACTATTATTAGTTTTATATATATATATATATATATATATATACATTACATTCAAACCTGGTCGGGGCTGCTGCGAGCTCCGACGACATCGCAGCAGTCGCGCCAGAAAAAAACCTAAAAGGCGGTTAACCGAAGCTACTCCTCCCCACCGGTCGGTAAGTAGCTTCAGGTCCCTAAATCGTGTGCTCTAAGTATTCTAATTGAACCCAGAATGACTGCCTTTTGCATTCGGTCTATCAAGATCTGCGCCGAGTTCCTACAGGCCGGAATGATCTTCAAGTTTGAACGCAGCGAAGACCGAATTCCGCCCAAAACACCAATGATCAGAACCACCAATACGACCTTGTGGCCTGGGTATAGCGTGCGGAGCTCGAACAGGAGATCTTGATATTTTGTTCATTTTTCCTCCTCTTTCAAGACTATTTTCTTCTCTGCCGGAGCGGAGAATTCGATGACATACATAGTCTTGATTAGTTTATCGAGGAGGACAACGTCAGGCCTATTTGCTTGTATGGACCTGACGGTCGGAAACGGATAATTCCAGAAGATCTAACATTTTTCGTTCTCGACAACGGACTCAACATCTTCTGGCATGTAAGGCAGCACCGGCTCTTGGTCTATTCCGTACGAGTGCCTTAGATGGTAATACAGCACCCGTAGGGCCGCATCATGGCGATGGGTGTACGCCGAGGCCGCTTTTGCCGGACATGCCGACAGAAGGTGGGAAAGCGTATCAGGCGCCTTTCGACAGGCCCTGCAGCTGACATCAGGACCTGCCTACTCATCACTGGGTCCCAGCATGAATATATCAATGGCTCTTCACTTCTCAACATAATAATTGGTAACAAGCAAAAAGTAGGTAGAATCACAGCATAGTACTCTGGTTGAAACTATTTTGGAATGAAAATGAGAAAATTCATGTGGAGTTCTCATTTGGAAACACTCCATTGTGTTACCTAAGAGTAATTCTGAAAAAAGTTGTTTCCAACAATGAACACTGTCAGGTACAAACTTCGTCAATCAGCATTTATACATTCCGTATTTATTTAGGTACATGTAGCTAAATGTCGATGTTTTAATAGGGATTCTCGATAAGTATACGAGGTAGAAAGAAACGAATCCATCATCCTCTATCTCTCCCTTTGGAAAATTGTCAATGGTGAAATCGAAAAATGACTCGTCTTTTGTTTTCGAGTTATTTGAGAAAACTTGATTCTTCGAGTTTTTGTTTTTCAGTTATTTATGAATTTGGATTGAAATAGTTTCTACATTATCGAGTCTTTTTCACAAGTGGAATGCAGTGGCGTAGTCACTTTTTCCAAAAAAAAATCATAATAATTTTTTCTCATTCCAAATATATGTATAATGTTAAGTCGATTTCATCATTTTTACTAGATCTGGTATTTATATAATAATTCTTAAAACTTTTTCACTTCAAATAGTAGGCTTACGTCATTTAGAAAATGCTTTATCGAAGAAATACTCATCCTCAATTCCATAAATAACTGAGATATACCAAAAAAACAAAAACTCGAAAAAGTGACATTTTTCAAATGAAACAAGAGGATAGCCAAGTTTTATTTCCCCATGTACATTTTTTCAAAAAGAAGTTCGAGTATGGAGGTTAATTTTTTATATCTCTTTCTTATACTTATGAAGATTTACTAGTAAAACATTGAAATTTAGCCAGCCTGTTCATATGTGACAACTAGCGTAATTTCATTGGTCAGATAAAAAAAAATTCATTCCAGGAATCTAAAGCTATATTAGAACTATAATCCTGATTAGATGATATTGAAATCATTTGGAACAATTTGAAATGCATGATGAATATTGCTCCTTTTCGGTAACAACAAAGACGATCGAGGTATTAATAATTCAAGCCAAAACATCTGTTTCATAGTTCCCGGCAATAAACAAGTTGAAATCAACATACAAGGTCAGGTACCTACCCTTGAATGTAGCCGAGTTTTATGGAACACTTCATTCATAATAATACTTCCAAATAACATTTAAAAATGTCTCCAGTATTGTTGAGAATGATCTGAACATTGATACAGTTAATCTAGGAACGTATATTATAAGATCAACATACTTTACAAATAGCAAATTATCAATTTTCCACTTGAATATATGCAGCCTTTCATGTCATTTTGATGAATTAAACATTCTTCTGAACTCTTTTCAGCATCATAATTTTGGAATTATAATACTAACTGGAACATGGCAAATAGTTCCTGAAGGTTTTAATATTCAAGACTATAATTCTTTCTATAATAATAGTTCCGAGATATGTTATTAAAATTTTGTGCACAAGCATTAGGGAACATTGACATTTCTTTAGTAAATCCTTAATGGGTTCTTTTCGCGTATTGAAAACACGCAACAGTGCTTTAATTCATCATCGTCAGAGACAGATTTTTTTCAAATTTCAAAATAGATCAAAACAGATGGCTAAAAAGTGTTCCTCTTGGGGTAGATACATTTTTCATTTTGTAGACTATGAAACAACGGATGATGTATTTGATTACAGTTGATAACTGTTGATAGGAATTTGTGAATTTCAAGTTTGTTTAATTTTCTTAAGGAATTAAGATATATTTAACTGAAACAGAAATAACTACTATACTAACAACAATTGTTGGAAACTGTGACAGAAAAACGCATTTATGCTCAGGTATGTCGAGTATTCAATAAAGTACATCTGAATAAAAACATCACTAGGCAATTGTTTCAAAAACGGTGAAAATATTCAATGACGGAAATTTGTTGAATGTTTTAATTAATGTAGTAGATAATGGTCCGTGCAACAATTAGCTCTGAACCATAACATTTGCCGACGATGCTCAGTCTGAAAAATAATCAAAAAGACTTTTATCTTCACAAAATATAATTAATGCAAGAATTGAGAGATCGTAGAATAGAAATTTACGAAGTTATGATGAAAAAAATACTAATCCATATCTTGTTTCAAACACTTTTCACACGGATGGAGCAATATTTAGTTCAAACGGTAATGTCAAAAGATACGATTGTAGATATTGACCTGATAATAGTCTGAGCTAGATGGATCAGGTTCATATACAGTATTCCCAAAAAATAAATATTTGGATGCGATTTAGCGGCAACAATATTGTAGGACTCTTTTTCATTGATAGAGATTTAGATATATTGAGGGAAAAAATCATCTCTCAACATAGGCGTCTGTTTCCAAATTCATTAAATCAAAACCAGGAAATATAGTCACATGAAAATGATGCACCAGCACACTATGGCTTCAACTCTAGGTACTCTCTCAAACTAGGTACTCTCTCAAACCAATGAATCAGTCGACGAGGAAGTATAGGATAGCCGGCGAGGTAACCAAACTTGGCACCACTTGTTTTTGGAGGTATCAAAAAAGTGGGGTGTACGTTAATAGATCAGACAAGATCTCAATTACAGATTAGACAAAAAATTCCCGATATACTTCTTATTTGGTGGAAAAACACAATTCAAGGCAACACTCATGCGTAGCATTACTGTCAGAAAGTGAATGATTAATTATTCATTAATTTGCCTTGTAGGATTGGTCAGTCATAGGTCGCAGGTCTTTCTATATAATACTACCTAAAAAAAAGGTTATCGATCACTCACAATCCTTCTATATTAAAAATAGTAATTATAATTAGAACCCTGTATTTATATCAGGTTTCACATATATATTTTTTTGCGGTGGATCTTTTTGCGAACCTGCTATGGTTGATCTTGTTTGATTAATTATAGGAATTAACTCTGAAGGTTTCAGTAGAAGACATAGATATGTTTCTAACATTTACAATTTTCTCATAGTAACCTAGTAACAGAAATTCTCCAAGTGAACAAATCTTAAAATGAAAGATAAATTTCCAATCACTACGAAATCCTCCAATTTTAGTATAGATAGGAAGGTTCATCGTGTAATCTGTATTCTTTGAAATAAAATTTATTTTTACCAATTAAACGAAACTTCTTTAAACAAGTAACAAAACCAAAAAATTGACCATGTTTTTCAACATAAAAGTTAATTTTTCTCGAAAACGGTCAACTTTAGAGCTTATGACCAAGTACCTTTTTGTGTAAAAACATTGGCATCTCAAAACCGTACTTTTTCTAGTTGCGTAGATGTTGGGGAGAAAAACAACCACTACCCCTTCACAATCTTCACCAATTATAAATTAAAAAAATTTTTGTATCGCACAAAACATAGCTTACTATGAGTAGATATTGCTCACAAAAGCTGTTTTCTGTAGGATGAACGGTTCCGGAGATATTCGCAAGAAACTACATTTTTTGTTCAATTTCAACACCCTGTATCTCGAAAACGAAGTGATTTAGAAAAAAATTTTATATGAGAGGCACCTATTATTTTCAGAAGTTCTATCGTTTTCCGAAGTTATGAACGGAAAACTGAAACACACTGTATATAAACAGTTTAATGAACTGTGATCAACTGATCACATGACTTCCCTAGATTTTGTTGGAAAATTAGCTGTCGGACATTTCTGCGGATCAAGTGTACCGGGAAATCAAAAATTATCTTGGTCGAGGGTGGTTGTGGAATCTAAAACATGTGTCTCACTTTACGTTATCAAAACTTGTGTCAAATTAATTAATTTGAAGTTTCTAAAAGTGAGAAATTTCGCAAATTTATACGAATGTTCTAACACTCAGAAGTCTCTAACCCTTCAGACTCTGGGGGCCTATTGAAATTAGAAGGTTCGAATCGTATAAAAACACAATTACATGAACGCCAGACGTCCTATGTAATTAGCTACGAACGTAACCATTTTGCCATATGCCTCGAGGAACTCGCTACGCGTCAGTTAGAGTTTATACTTTTTACCTCGATCTTGTTAATTCGGGACCGTTTATACCCCGTGCGGCCGGCGCCAGTTGTAATAAAGTGTTTTCAGCTATAGGTCGCTAGCTTTCAACCGCTTTTGGGTATATTTCAGTAGCTAGAAAATTCCCTTTGGTGCGTCGCACGTTAGATGCGCGTAGCTGAGACCTTTGAGTACCGATTTCTATTTTAATTAAATTTTCCTATTTGATCGACATTTTGGAGCCGGAGACTATGCTATTTAGTTGGCGCCGTTCATAAACTAACGACATGGAGCGAAAACCGCATGCGAAAAGTCCTCGTAAAGACGTTCTATGTTCCGAAGATTTGCACTTTTCTAACTCGCGGGCTACGCGCTCCTCACGTGAACGTCATTCGATTTATCGAAAGTTAACCAATTTAAAACAGTTTTCGAACCCGTTTGTGGCCATTGCGACTTTTTAAAAGATTCAAAGTTAACATTTCGTTTTACATTCCACAACCACCCTTGACCAAGATAATTTTTAATTTGTAGTTCATTATTGTTTTTCAACTGGAATGAATAGGTATGAAATTTGTAGGTTATGGATGATGTCAGTGTGACAGTGACATAATTATTTCAAACGTAAAGTAAGACACACGTTTTAGATTTCACAACCACCCTTGACCAAGATAATTTTTGATATCCCGGTATATGATTGTAGGAACAGAAAATATATCGGAAGATGGAATCAGAAGTGGAAATTTTTATCAGGACAAGCTTTCATATCAAAGTGTAACAGAAGGAAATAAGAACCCTAAAAATCCCATATACAAGTTCTGAATAGAATCGGACTGTATTCACAAAACGTCCGCCATTTCAGCCACCATATTGAATCTTTGAATTTTGACAAACATAGCATAACCTACGGCCCCAAAAACCCCACATATCAATTTAAAGAAGAATCGAACCATAATCACAAGATTCGTCCGACATCCAGAATTTTCAAATTTTGATTGCTGACTACAAAAACCCCCTTATACCAATTTTAAATAGAATCGTACTATAATCACAAGACCCGCCCGTCATCTAGAACGTGTTTTTGTTTCTATACATATGTCATAACACGTCACCCGAATGATTGACACCTGCCAAATTTCACCAGAACGTACAAATAGATAGATCGATAGATAAACAAGGCAAGTTAAATAAAAGCTTGTAATGATTTAGAAACCGCTAATGAAATCACTTTGTAGTATACTCTGTCACATTGAAATTATGATGTATTTCACAACACCATGTTTTATATTGATACTTGCTGTCATATGACCTAATAGAATTTGCCACAGAGTAAAGACATAACATAGAAGGTAACGTTATATCGATGGCGTCACTTGAATCTTGAAATAATAATTTCAGAAAGTTCTGCGTGTTGAATATTTGTGTGTGATATATGTACATAACCAGAAAATCATGGTTGTATTTATGGTTCGATAAGATAGTATAATTCCATTCGAAAAACCGAATCTAATCTATACGACCAATAGGAACGGCGCAGTCGTCTCTAAAGTGAATTACGCACGCACGCAGGCACATACGTACGTTCGTACATACATACGTTATTTCAAAAATAGTCAAGATCGATTCAAAAATGCTCGAATGGGATATATCAGGAAAAGTCCGTTATTAATTTTTGGGCCAACCACAATACTTCCCTTACACTATATATTACGTATTGTGAGGGAATCAAGATTAAGTAATAATTTTATAGATATACAAATTGAATTAGGCCATACAGTCTAACATCTCAAAATTCCAGAAAATGTTCAAGTGCTCAAACTGTAACATGAACAAATTAGTGAAATGTCCTCAAAGTGTACGATATTTAAGAATCCAACAGTTTGGGGACATCGTACCCAAAGTGTAGTATATGTTGACCTAAACTATGACTTGCACTTTGGGGTCGTCCCCGAAGTGTAGGATCCTTGCAGTTTTAGGTCCTCAAAGTGTAGGATTGACATACATATATATATATATATATATATACATTACATTCAAACCTGGTCGGGGCTGCTGCGAGCTCCGACGACATCGCAGCAGTCGCGCCAGAAAAAAACCTAAAAGGCGGTTAACCGAAGCTACTCCTCCCCACCGGTCGGTAAGTAGCTTCAGGTCCCTAAATCGTGTGCCCTAAGTATTCTAATTGAACCCAGAATGACTGCCTTTTCATTCGGTCTATCAAGATCTGCGCCGAGTTCCTACAGGCCGGAATGATCTTCAAGTTTGAACGCAGCGAAGACCGAATTCCGCTCAAAACACCAAAGATCAGAACCACCAATACGACCTTGTGGCCTGGGTATAGCGTGCGGAGCTCGAACAGGAGATCTTGATATTTTGTTCATTTTTCCTCCTCTTTCAAGACTATGTTCTTCTCTGCCGGAGCGGAGAATTCGATGACATACATAGTCTTGATTAGTTTATCGAGGAGGACAACGTCAGGCCTATTTGCTTGTATGGACCTGACGGTCGGAAACGGATAATTCCAGAAGATCTAACATTTTTCGTTCTCGACAACGGACTCAACATCTTCTGGCATGTAAGGCAGCACCGGCTCTTGGTCTATTCCGTACGAGTGCCTTAGATGGTAATACAGCACCCGTAGGGCCGCATCATGGCGATGGGTGTACGCCGAGGCCGCTTTTGCCGGACATGCCGACAGAAGGTGGGAAAGCGTATCAGGCGCCTTTCGACAGGCCCTGCAGCTGACATCAGGACCTGCCTACTCATCACATTACGGCGATAGACCAAGGTGTTAATTACGCCATCTTGGCAAGCTGCGGTAAATCCCTCAGTCTCAGATGTAAGCCGGGCTGACCTTAGGTAGCCGAAGGTCAGCCTAGTCGACAAGCCGAGCGTTTCGATGTTTCGATAGAAAACACCGTGTATCGGCTTGTCAACATGCCGCCTGAACGTAAGATCTCGCTCCGCGGCATTCATCTGGGCTTTCAGGCGAGGAGGTAGGAGCTCGAGGTTGCCCTCTAGTCGGCCCTCTCGACTGATCTGAAATTCGAGACCAAGTTCTTCCGCAGCTTTTTGTGCTGCCTTAACGATAAATGCCCCCACTCCGGCCAATTTGTGACTTTTAACAAGGCACAGGAGGGGGTCCGAGCTCCTAAGAACTTTACAAGCTATACTCAGGACCACACTTCGATGCAGACCCTCCAGACTGAGGAGTCCCCTACCTCCCCGATGACGTGGGAGATAAATGCGGGAAACGGAGATCTAGGATGCAAACTGTGATGGATATGCATCATTTTCCGGGTGTCTTTATCGAGTCTATGCAGCTCACCGACCGTCCATTTCACCACTCCAAAAGAGTGAAGCAGGACTGGAACGGCAAGCAAATTTGTTGCAGACACCATGTTCCCACTCGAAAGTTCGGAAGACCAAATCTTTCGAACAAGGTTTCTATACATATATATATATTTACATCCCGCTATCTCCAGGGCGTCCTTTCACTATTCCTACTCTGAGCGTCCACTGCGTATTTCTTATGCAATCCCTACTATAACGTATGAATATATTCCATCTTTGAACAGTAGAGGTCGTAATAAATTCATAGCCTTCATATTATAGGAAACAATTTTCAAAATTTGCATTCTACTGATTTCAGAGCGTCCGTTCATAAAGCCGCTCCTGAGCGTCCAAAATATACAGTAAAGCTTTCAAATTTCGGGTACTCAGCGTCCCCGCAGTATAGTTTGCTTTCATACACCACATTTCTGAGCGTCCAGCGATGTTGCCAGTTCAGAAGGCTTATAATCGATATGAAGGATTTTACAAATCAAAAGATAATGCTAATCCTTTCGGACCGTTGTTGAATAAAACTGTTTTGTTGGTCCTCTATAACAGTCCCAAAATTTACATTGCGTAACATTTCCTTTCTTGAATAACTGATAAACATTTCAGTTATATTTAAAGTTTAAAATTGAAAATATCGAATATGTAATGTATTTTTTATAAGAAAATGTATAGATAATTTTATTACTTAACTTGAAATTGCGTATTTTTGTAACCAAACGAAATTTTCTGTGGGAATTGAGGTGATCATACATACATTTTTGATCAAATTTGAAGGCAATGAGAATGAAGAATTCCTTAACTAAAAAACGCACTTTATTCAATATAATCAAACTTAAAAAACAAACGATACCTCCTCTTATTCTATATAGACAGAAAAATAAATAACTATATAAGGAATAGACAGAAAAATATATAACTAAATAATAATCTTTCTATAATCCAACGGCAGTAATTGTCCACATAAGTAAAAAATTGTCCACATAGGTAAAAGATATTAACTTCTTAACAACCTCTTTTGAGCTATAAAATCTTTTTTGAAATTGATTTGAAGAGCAGTTTTGAAAATGCGTAAGATCATATTTTATGGTTAAAAGGAATCTTGAATATACATTTATAAAACGATTGCAAACATTTTTAGCTTGAAAGAGGATACTGAACACATTTATTCAATCTAAAGGTAATGACAAATTTAAACAAGTGAAATAATAACTTTTTCTTGTTATATACAGAAGTTGGGTCAAGGAATATGAAAATGAATAAATCACTTTTTTCTATTGAACTCAACAATCAGACTGTGGTTACTCACAACATTCAAAGCATCTGTCTACGATGAATGGATGACTGAATGACTGTAACTGGTAGTATAACGTAAAATGTAAAAAATACCGAAGAATTTTCGAGAACCGGCGTTTTGGGACGCCCACAAATCGACGGCCTGAAAGTACTATATACAAACACCTTTCCCATCTCCTACTCTGAGCGCTCACCACATGTTTCTACCGCTAAAGCTGAATAATATTCACAATCTACCGATTTCATAGCATCCAAAACATATTTCTAAATGTCTAAATATCGGAAAGTACGCGTATAGTGGCTTTCATTCTGCACATTTCTGAGCGCCCAGCAATCTTATTTAAGGTAGCTGAATTCATAGGAAAGATTTTACGAGTCAAAAGTAATGAAAATTGAAAAAATACCTCACGGTATTCTGTTTTTAATTCATGAAGACTTCATAATCGGCGATTAAAAGTCCGAAACAGAATTCTACAGTAGAGTTGATTAGAGAAGCACGTTTCACATAAGATATGTTGTGATTAACTGACCTCATGTTGTAGAATTGGAATATCTGGTTGGTTGAGAATTTTCTCAACCTTGTTGTTATGGACTATCGTCAATAAGCAATATGAATAAGGAATAACCACCCTTCAAAAATTCAATTGTGGAAGCCGTTACTTTGTGATAGTTTATCATTTTAAGGAAATAATAAATGAAACTACTTTGTTATACTATCACTGATATTTGATATAGTCGTTACTATAGTTTCAACATTAAACGTGTCATCTTCAGACGGAACGAAGGTATGAATTTAACAAGTATTATATCTACTATATATAGGTTAAAGAAGGAATACAAACAAATTTTATGGCTATAGGAAATAGTTCTAGGAAAATCCAGAGAGGGATAAAGTGATCAGGTGGTTCCGTGAGAACCTTAGTGGAGAGGGTATATTTACTAACGGACTTTAAATACGAAAATCAGGTTATTAATACATTGAAAAGATTACTGTAATATAAATCTAGTTGATCGCTAAGGATCTTATTATCATACATCTTCATTGCTTTGAAAATTCCCATTGACTCTAATATAATTAGTTTTGAAATTTTATCCTGACTATGTAACATTTGGACATTACTCAAAATAGGAAAGATATGGCCTGTTTCTTAAATATGATTTGCAAATGAAGAATCGGTCTTATTGATTTTAAAGGAACGAAAATGTTCTTTATATCTAACTGCTATGTTACGGCAAGATAACCTATGTATGATGTAAAACCTATCACACTCTGAACAAGTTAGTTTATAAACTCCGGGACTTTTAAATTTTTCAGTTTTATATTTCGCATTGAACATAATATGAGATAATTTGTTTGGGGGCTTAAAGCTGATGGTCAGGTTATGATGGGATAACATGTTTGCAATTTTTTCGCTTATAGGACCAAAATAAGTTGAAGAAACTTATTTTAATGAGTTATCTTTGTCTTTCATAAAGGGATAAGTGCTATTGTAAATTAATTTTTGTATTTCTCTATCTATTAATTTAGAAATTACTTGAGGAACGAAACCGTTATTTGTAGCAATAACTTCAATTGTATCTAATTCTTTACTAAGATTTTCTTGAGATAAGGGAAGGGAAAAGGCTCTATGTATCATTGAATGAAAAGCAGCTAGTTTATGACTATAGGGGCTATGTAAAGAGGTACAAATTACTGTATCTGTGAAAATAGGTTTTCTGTAAATGTCGAATGAGATGCTATTATTATGATGTAATAATGTTAAGTCTAAGAAATTTATTTTGTGATCCTTTTCTGTCTCTAATGTGAATTTTATGTTGGGATAAATATTATTGATGAATGATAAGAAAGCATCTAACTGTCTAGATGTACCTTTAAATAGGGCTAAAATATTGTCTGAGTATCTGTACCAAAATTGAATAGGTTTTTTGTTATGGCAGAACTCATTATAGTATCTTCTTTGTGAGAAATAAAAATATCTGCGAGAAGTGGACTTAATGGAGAACCGATAGCTAATCCGTTATTTTGAGTATAAAATTTGTTATTAAACTGACAGTACTTTTGACTGAGGCATATATCGAATGCCTGTTCTATTTCTGATTTTATCGAAGGATTAATATGTGACTTTTCAAAGATATTTGTGACTAAATTCCGACATTCAATGGGAGGGATATTTGAAAACATATTAGAAACATCAAAGGATACCAAAATACCGTAGTTAGGTATAATTTTTGGTTTAATTTGTTTGTATTCCTTCTTCAACCTATATATAGTAGATATAGTACTTGTAAATTCATACCTTCGTTTTCGTCTGAAGATGACACGTTTAGTGTTGAAACTATAGTAATGACTATGATAAATATCAGTGATAGTATAACAAAGTAGTTATATTTATTATTTCGTTAAAATAATCACCCTTATTCACTATAATTATTTCTTATTTATAGTGCTATCTACAGTAACTCTTTTATAGTTTATTAGTCAACAAGCAATATTAAGGGATTTTCTCGCAATGACATGATTTTCAACTATGATTGAAAATATTCTCTTCTAACAAGCTGGGAACATGGAATGGTATCTTCGCTTAGTTGGTCTCAATTTCCAGTTCCACAAAATAGATGACTTTCACCCATAGATGACAACATAGTCTTCACAAAATCATCAAAGTCTGATGCAGACACAATAACATTTGAAAATATTCAATCTCCAGATTGAAGATCGGAAATAGTTTTAATTTTTTATATCCAAAAATAGACGCTCAAGATGAGTCGATAACTTTATGTTCGAATTGGATAGAAATTTCAATATTGCTTTACAAAGATATTCTCTGACTACTCGGCTGTGTTTAATTCAGCAAAACTAATAATATTCCTGGAAATGATTGAAAAGATTGTTCTCATTACAGACATATAGATATGTCGAAGATCACCTCTTGCGAGAACGGAAACATAATCAGTAATGGTTTCATACTTGTAGGGTTCACTATTATTATCTGTATGATGGGAAGATGACGATAAGTGTCTCCTAATGAATGTGTTTGGGCCTCTAGAGGGCCCAATTTTGGCCTATGGACAAAGTCATAGAGCAAACAGAGAAATACATCGGCTTTTCAGATTTGAAACAACGTACGAAAATTCGTTCACTATTCCAAGTTATAACGAATTTCATCATAAAAAACGCGGAATTTCATTTAGCGACTATAAACGAGGGTCGGTAAAATGGATTCCGCGCGAGAAACTATACTTTTTTAAATGTTTCAAAATGCACCTGAATGCTTATGATTGTTTTGTGTGGATGTGAGTGTATGTAAACGTGTGGTGTATATGTGACCGTGACATGATGTCATTATAGGGTGTTACATATCAAAATCATCATCATCTGATATACTGATTTCTGACTCGGGGAAATTAGAATATTCTTCACCTTCACAATGCTTACATATGAGCTACAAGGTAATCCTAAATTTTTCATAAACATTTACCCGTACAATTTTATTCACAATCACGAGGGATTATTTTGAACAATTCATCGGGACGTGCATTTTTATTGTTTGTATTGGAGTAAGTTCGTTCAGACTATTCCTCCAACCCCATTTGTTCGGATCAATGGTTTGATTACCGAACACGCTAACAATATGTTGCTTTGCAGCATTATCGTATGTTCATATGGTTACCTTGTCGAAATCTTATGTAGAGTATGGAAGATCGGGAATTGTAATTTGCTGATAAATGCGTTAAACAAAGAGCTCCCAATTTTTCATGCCAGCGCACGATTACATTATGCCAAGGCATCACAAGGTAACCATATGAAAATACGATGATGCTGCAAAGCAACATATTTTTAGGATTATTACCAAGTTCAGGTTTGGATCGGTAAAAAAACCATTGATCCAACGGAATAGGGTTGGAGAAATAGTCCGAATGGACTTACAAACAGTAAAAATGTACATCCCAATGAGTTGATCAAAATAATCTCTTGTGGTTGTATGAAAAAATGTACTGGTAAATGTTCGTGTTTAAAAATAGGACCATCTTGTAGCTCATTATGTAAGCATTATCGCTTATTGCCGCTAAATGAAATTCCGCGCAAGTTTTTATGATAAAATTCGTTATAACTTGAAATTGTGAACGAATTTCCGTACGCTGTTTCATACCTAAATAGCCGATGTATTTCTCTGTAGTTTGCTCCAAGACTTTGTTGATAGACCCAAAATTGGGCCTTTTAGATGTCCAAACACATTTATTAGGATAGCTTCATTTCTACTCCACTCAAATCGATATACTTGGATTTAAATAGTCGCTATGAAAATCTCTTAAAGAACGTATAATTTGAATTCCGTGAAAAATGTCTAACCCCAAAAGATTTGAATTTTTAAGCTATCTAAAATTTTCAAAATGGCGCCAAAGATATGTCTTCAAACCAAAATGATTGAATTTCGGACATTGAGTGCAGAATAATAGAATATTTCGAATCAATTTGGTTTTGGATCGAGAACTTAAGTATTTCGTCTGGAATTCGTAAGACACAGATTTTTTTTTGGCCCAAAAAAATGAGGTAGGTCAAAATACCAGAAACCGAAAGAAGAGAAATAAAAATACTATGTTTCCACCGAAACAGAATATGAAATAAACAAAAACTCTTTGACATATACTCCATTTTTCAATGTGCTAAAAAACAGAGTGAATGGACCCTACCTTGGGCGCCCTCTAATCGATTTCGGACCAGAGCCAATAATCGCGTATTAATTTTTCAGAAAACTTTTGTTGAAACATTTTTCCATACAACTCAAAGCTTTGTCTCAAAATGCAAAAAATTGAGAAAAGGCCATTTTTGCTTCCAAAATATGGCCATAGCTTTTTGAGCACAGGGTTAATGCAAATTTGAACTACCCCATCGTTCTCAGCGTGTCAAAATACATAGAATAGACCGCAATTAGACCTCGCGGAAATTAGGACAAAAATCGTCGATTTTTCTCCTTAAATGCCTGGACTATTGACGGAACGCGCTATCCCTTTATCCGGTACCGCACCTGCTGGTGTGATCGGCAGTGAACGTGTTGTCATAATATTTCTCTCTACAATCGGCAATCGGCCAGATGATTAGCGCTTCAAATGACGCGCGAAACAGAGTGAATAGTGTCGAGTATTTCGACAATCCCTACTACTCAATATCTCAAGAACGGTCGTACCTCTTTTGAACTTTTAAGCCAGTAAGTTTCGACAATCATTCCATAATTTGTGTTAAGAATTCTGATAAGCAATGAAAGAGTTCACACTATAACACTATAAATAAGAAACAATCGCTCTTATCCACTAACAATACTGTTCCGTTTACTCTGATGATGGCTACTTGGTAGCTGAAAGGTCCTAAGTACAGTATTTCAATTTTATAAGTATGATAGTTCCTTATTCATAGGGTCCAAATTTTGAGTGGATTGCATTTATCATTTGGCCGCTACACGAGAACATACTTCATGCCATATAACTCGATTCAAGATTAAATGGCAAAAATTAACAAATATAACATGTGTTGGCAATGTCCGTCTTTCTAGTCGATTCCTCATGGATGATCTCTCTCAAATAAGCCTTCCTTATTCCGAATTATCTCGTATTGCTCTATTACCATTTGTTCAAGATTTCTCTCATCTTCAATTTGCACCTAGTACATTTAAATAACTCCATGGAACAGAATCTGAGGATTGTTAGTCAGGTAAACGAGGAGGCCACGCAACTGTACGGCATTATCCTCTTTTGAGGGTTAATCTAACTAAAATGAGGAGGTGCTCCATCATGCATAAACCAACTCACTGATCTATTTGCGTATGGTACATTAACTATTAGATCTGTAAAGTCGTTCTCCAATAAATTGAAATATGTTTCACCATTCAAGTGAGGAGGAATTATAAAAGGTCCATTCCCACCATTTTCGAATAGATTTTCCATAAGAATGTTTCTTTTGAAAAAAAATGTAAGAATACTTTTTTGAAGCAAAATTTTCCCAAAAACCTATAATTAGTTTCAGAATAAAATAAAATGATGCGATCCAAAATAAAGCAGAAAATGTGTTGCAAGTTCCCCGTACCGTCGCTTCTGTTAAGAAGCTTCGTCGACCGGTACCTACCATATAAAAAATTTTGCATCGATAAAGCCAAATTACCAAAATTGAAAGCTTGGCATGTTATGGTTCCTGAGTCATAAAACGAAAAATATCTTTCAGTCTTCATCTTTAAAGCTCCGTAGGCTCTTTATAGGAACATTACCGGACTTGATTTGATATAAATTTTTCTTATTTTTTTTGTTAGGCATATGAAATTCCGGATATGCTATATAGACATCTAGATATGGATCCCCTTCCGCATGAAAGAAAACAAAATCAGTAATGATTTAATTCCTATGGGCCTCATTATCATTATCTGGATGAAGGGAAGGAAACGGGCAGACGATAAGCTCCCCGAATAACCGTTTTTTGGATAACTGGGGAATTTCCTACTCGGGACATTTTTGTTTTCCAGAATTACAGCTGCTGTCCTGATTCACAACAGTTTCAATAAAATGGAGAATACAGTGGATTTGTCGTAGGAATCGGTTGGAATGTATAAATGAGGGTGATGGCAATATATAAAGGAATATTAAAAAATTAATCAATAACCGAAGAAATATAATAAACTATTTAACTAGTTATGGAACAACTTGTTCTATCGAAAATAATTTTAAAGTAAAAAAAGCAACTCTAGAGCACAAACAAATAAAATTAATTTAGAAATTAATATTGAAATTAAATCTTTAAATATCATTTAAAGATAAATTCACTTACAGATTCTAAACCTACTATGCGAATCGGACATAATAACATATTACTCCATCTATACATTTTGACCAATAATAATAAAGATTCTTGACCCAGTATGAATTAAATATGAAAATTCTCGGGAAATATGTCACATTACACTCTGTTTAACCACCCTGTTTTTTAGACGAAAATTTGAAACAGAGTGTAATGTGACCTATTTCCCGAGAATTTTCATATATTATTTTGACCAATCTTATATTCTATTCTTTCATAGTAAAATGCAATAATATTGATAATATGAAGATATAAATCAACCTAGCTCTCACCGGCCTAAACTAAAAAATTTTGCCGATCGAATTTGATTCAATAGACTCTACAACAAAAGTTTAATTAGATGAATTCACCATATAGATGTCGCAACTCTTTTTTTCGATTAAAACTCTAAAGAAAAATTACGCTGCTAAGGTAATCAAAACTTATAATCTCAACCAAATGATCCAATTATCATTTATCTGAACCTATATCTACGGTTCTGTGTTCAATAACAGGAAACATAATGATGTTGAAGATAATTACAACAAATTGATGAAATGTACGTTTGCTCTACTATTATTATTGGCGAGATAACATTTCTTGAAATTGAAACGACCTCCAGAAGAGATTGATCAAAAAGAAATATTAGATTGTTCATCAGGATATGAGAATATTATGGTAAAAAGAGGGAAAGGTTTGAAACCTGTTTCAATCGCTTTCTCAAAATGAACCTGCGAAAAATAAATATGTTTTTCTCAAATCAGGTTTTACAAATTTACTGGCATAAATAAAATATTCTACGCTCTGCTTCACAGGTTTTTCTATGCCCTATAACTATCTGGCCGATGGTAGAGAGAAATATAATAACACGACTTTCTAAAATATATGACTTGTTGGATGAATTCCGTAATATTCAGTTCATTATCTCATCTCTAATTCTATGGAGGATAACCTAGAATCAACAGAATGAATCAGATTTAAACATTGGATATCTACAAATGAAGTGATTCTCCATTTGGAATACAATACTTGCAGCAGTTCTTGCTGGAATGAAGAAATGGATACGAAATGCTCCTATCGCAGAATGTTCACTATGAATTGGAGCTATAGAATTAAACTATTTCGATTTCCAATCACGTGTAGGAAATACATTCAAGATAATCAGGTCAAAAAAGACCACAATTTATCGAAGTGAGCAATTTTGATATGGAAACTACCGTTATTGAACAGTTTGGAAACTCCACAACAAACATGTACTGCTAGTTCAGCTGACTGAACACATAAATTGCTAAGACTCCGACGTAACATATCGTAACATATCGAAGCATTATGATGTTGGGAATAATTACAACAAATGAAGGAAAAATGTTTGCTTTATTACTATTATTGGCGAGATAACATTTCTTGAAATTTAAGCGACCTCCGGAAGAGATTGATCAAGAGGAAATATTAGATTGTTCATCTTCCTATGAGAATATTATGTTAAAAAGAGTAGTCGTATCTGGAAATGGTTCGAAAACTGTGTCAATATCTCTCAAAATGAAACTCAGGAATATACTGATTTCATGATTCAAATTCGTAATACCTCCAACTTATTACCTGAGAAAAATAAATACGTTTCTCTCAAATCAGGTTCTACAATATGGATTCTGTGAAGATCTACATTTGGAACATTGGCTACTGAGTGAGGTAGAAAACAGCCCCAACCTTTAACGAGCACTAGATTCATAAGCAGATGACATATTGCAATTAATGAGTATTACAAAAGACGAACTGCATCAAGTAGTTGAGTTCATGGGTTATACCGAAATCGCGTGTGAAATTATATAGGTGTCTTTCAGGAGTTGAATATTTACTGCATTTCAGAAAAGATGACAATATTAATAAATCAGTCTTACTATCATTATTTTTGAGATTCCATATCATTGATTGATATTCCAAGAAATATAATTTTCAGATTGACAGAAAATCGAACATGTGAAGTAGCTAAGCTATTGCTTCTTCTAGAATGTCATAAATGTGCTGAATTTAAGAGGAAAAATAATAAGAGGCGTAATACATAAGGAATAATATGGATGATGCAGAATGTTGCGAGCAACTATCTGTCGAATCCGGTAATAAGATATATTTTTGTGAGAAATTTAAATTGAACTGGAACAGTAACTGGGGCTTGTTCACATACTTGTTTAATTCGAAGTGTGGAATAGCTTATGGTTGGGAAGAAATACTGAAAACTTCACGGAAAAACAGCTATGTAGAAAAGTTATATCTACTAGCCTTGTTTTTTCAAGCACAAGGTGACTGCTCTTTCCATACAAACCGTGAAAATTGTGTAGGTCTTCGGAATATGGATATTTTCGATACCAACTCTAATTTATTAAAACCAAATTCGAATTAAGTAGTAAATAAAGCGATACTAATTAACGTTGGCTGTTAATCAAGTTTATAATAATATAGTCGAAATGTTGAGAAGATACTTATCGTTTATATGTGCCGATCATCGAACACCTTCAAGTTGCAGAGAAGTTTACTTTCACGGAATTTATCATTTGGTTTTTCAGCAATACACGAAAATAAATTATGTAAAATTATCTCTTGATTGCGATGATGAGACGACACAGAATTAATGTCGTTGAGAATAACGATGAATTGATATTACCTCAAAGTTTATTGACCCCCACGTATACCCTGATCTTAACCAACAAGCCGCGCGCCGACTCGCCAATTCGTTACGAATAATGAAAATCATGTGGTGAACTGCTTACGCTCAGTTTGGAATGCAAGAAAAATGAGAATAATGCGGAATAACTATCAGAATACGGCGTTGTCATTTCTCCTCGACATCGAGGACGCCTACAAATCGACAGGCTGAAAGTACTGCATACACCTGACTAATACACAGGAATTGTAGCGAACGCCTCTAACGACAGACACGTTGTACTATCAGTATACTTTTAATACACAAAACGACAGGTTGCACTAGCATCTGAGCGTCCAGACAAATTTTTGCCAACGGGTTCAGCGAACAAGTATGAATGATTTACTACGGGGAAACTTCCAAGCGTCCGTATTCGGACGCTCTGTAGGAAGCGGACGCTTGGAAGATAGCAATCCGTCAATGTACGGACGCTCGGAAAGTAGTAGGATAAATATATATATATATATACATACATACATATATATATATATATAGATATATATATATATATATATATATATATATATATATATATATATATATATATATATATATATATATATATATATATATATATATATATATATATATATATATATATATATATATATATATATATATATATATATTTCTTCTTAGGTTCTCGCGGACGTAATGTGTAGAACTGGATTCTCGGGTATTGATCCGCGTTGTGTGGTTTCGGTCCTCAAAAGGACCAATTTCACGACGTTTCGGCAAAGTCGCATTTGCCATCTTCAGGTGATTCGACCGTAGAGTCTGGAAAATCTAGGCGAACTGACGCTTACTTGGAGGGACAGGTATTTATATCCCCCGTTATGTTTGACCTTTGGACTTTCGAACTATTTCACGCTTGGTTGATTTCTACGTGTTTGGCTCCGAGTGAGACGTTTGGATGACGTCATTGCGACGCTGGAATCAGCCGGAAAGTTTCCGTGACCTGTTGCACGTGCACTGGATATCACGTTCTCTCTTGTTTTTGGTTTTATCTTCCGACTTTCTAAAGCGGGTTTCCATGTTGCTGGTAATCTTAGTCCGTCATCTCGTTTGTTAAGACTATGTGGACGTTTCTCGATCTCTATTGCCTCCCTGGTTATTCTGGTGTAGAAGTGTTCAATGTTGGCTAGAGTCTTTGTGCCGCTAAAGTTGATCATATGGCCAGTACTTCTTACATGTTCAGCTAGTGAAGACGTGGTTTCGTTTTTCGACACAGCGTTTGCATGTTCAGTCTTTCGCACATCAATGCGTCTGTTGGTCTGCCCGATGTATGTCTTTTCACAATTACCACATGGCACCTCGTACACTCCTTGGCATTCTAGAGGAATTCTGTCTTTTGGATTCCGAAGAACATTTTTGATTTTCCTATCTGTTGTGAAGGTTGTTTTGATATCATGACGGCTCAGTATTTTGCAGATTTTGTCAGTTGTGCCTTTTATGTAAGGTAGAAAAGCGTTTCCCACTGGTTGATCTTCATTGTTGACATCCTTTTCATTTTTGCGTTGAGAGTTATGAATCTGTTTTCTTGAATAGCCATTCATCCTAAGGGCTGTTCGGATAGTTTCCATTTCTCCATCGAAGTTCTCCGCATCAGCGAGACGTTTTGACCTTGTCATGAGGGTATTTACGACTGATTGTAGCTGGGATGGATGGTGATGCGAGTTACTATTCAAATATCGGTTCGTGTGGGTCTTTTTTCTGAATACTGTATGTCCCAAACTGCCGTCAGTTTTCTTTGTTACCAAAACATCTAGAAATGGTAATTGGTTGTTCTCTTCGGCTTCTATTGTGAATTTTATCCGATCATGGATTCCATTCAGGTGATCGAGAAACCCTCTTAGTTGTCCTTCTCCATGTGGCCAAATAACAAAAATATCATCTACATATCTGAGCCAAAGTTTGGGTTTTAGTTGCGCTGTGTTAAGAGCTTTAATTTCAAAATCCTCCATGAAAAGATTTGCGATCACTGGTGAGATTGGTGATCCCATCGGTGCTCCTTCGATACCCATAAACGAAGCCCTAGAGATCATCCAACATAAATACAAACCGGAAGGATACATTATTGACTTGGCCAAACACTGTGTAGCCAATACTTACTTTATGTACGAGGGACAGCGATATAGGCAAATCGAAGGAGCACCGATGGGATCACCAATCTCACCAGTGATCGCAAATCTTTTCATGGAGGATTTTGAAATTAAAGCTCTTAACACAGCGCAACTAAAATCCAAACTTTGGCTCAGATATGTAGATGATATTTTTGTTATTTGGCCACATGGAGAAGGACAACTAAGAGGGTTTCTCGATCACCTGAATGGAATCCATGATCGGATAAAATTCACAATAGAAGCCGAAGAGAACAACCAATTACCATTTCTAGATGTTTTGGTAACAAAGAAAACTGACGGCAGTTTGGGACATACAGTATTCAGAAAAAAGACCCACACGAACCGATATTTGAATAGTAACTCGCATCACCATCCATCCCAGCTACAATCAGTCGTAAATACCCTCATGACAAGGTCAAAACGTCTCGCTGATGCGGAGAACTTCGATGGAGAAATGGAAACTATCCGAACAGCCCTTAGGATGAATGGCTATTCAAGAAAACAGATTCATAACTCTCAACGCAAAAATGAAAAGGATGTCAACAATGAAGATCAACCAGTGGGAAACGCTTTTCTACCTTACATAAAAGGCACAACTGACAAAATCTGCAAAATACTGAGCCGTCATGATATCAAAACAACCTTCACAACAGATAGGAAAATCAAAAATGTTCTTCGGAATCCAAAAGACAGAATTCCTCTAGAATGCCAAGGAGTGTACGAGGTGCCATGTGGTAATTGTGAAAAGACATACATCGGGCAGACCAACAGACGCATTGATGTGCGAAAGACTGAACATGCAAACGCTGTGTCGAAAAACGAAACCACGTCTTCACTAGCTGAACATGTAAGAAGTACTGGCCATATGATCAACTTTAGCGGCACAAAGACTCTAGCCAACATTGAACACTTCTACACCAGAATAACCAGGGAGGCAATAGAGATCGAGAAACGTCCACATAGTCTTAACAAACGAGATGACGGACTAAGATTACCAGCAACATGGAAACCCGCTTTAGAAAGTCGGAAGATAAAACCAAAAACAAGAGAGAACGTGATATCCAGTGCACGTGCAACAGGTCACGGAAACTTTCCGGCTGATTCCAGCGTCGCAATGACGTCATCCAAACGTCTCACTCGGAGCCAAACACGTAGAAATCAACCAAGCGTGAAATAGTTCGAAAGTCCAAAGGTCAAACATAACGGGGGATATAAATACCTGTCCCTCCAAGTAAGCGTCAGTTCGCCTAGATTTTCCAGACTCTACGGTCGAATCACCTGAAGATGGCAAATGCGACTTTGCCGAAACGTCGTGAAATTGGTCCTTTTGAGGACCGAAACCACACAACGCGGATCAATACCCGAGAATCCAGTTCTACATATATATATATATATATATATATATATATATATATGTATGTTTCTTCTTAGGTTCTCGCGGACATAATGTGTAGAACTGGATTCTCGGGTATTGATCCGCGTTGTGTGGTTTCGGTTCCCAAAAGGACCAATTTCACGACGTTTCGGCAAAGTCGCATTTGCCATCTTCAGGTGATTCGACCGTAGAGTCTAGATTTTCCAGACTCTACGGTCGAATCACCTGAAGATGGCAAATGCGACTTTGCCGAAACGTCGTGAAATTGGTCCTTCTGAGGACCGAAACCACACAACGCGGATCAATACCCGAGAATCCAGTTCTACATATATATATATATATATATATATATATATATATATATATATATATATATATATATATATATATATATATATATATATATATATATATATATATATATATATATATATATTATTAAGAAATAATTCTTTTTCATATGGAATTAAACACAATGCTCTTTGAATTTCACAATATTTAATTTCTATGACTCTTTTCTTATCTCGGGTGAATAAATTTTATGTTTCACAAGATCTATGATATAACCTAAAATCACTTCTACAACTAATATTTGTTTATACTGTTATAATCAACAATCTTCCTTTTGCTTTACAGATAATACAATGATGTAGAAATTATAAACAAACTTACGTTTAGATAATATCCAAAAGTGTGTTTAATAATTTTGGCAATGTTCAATTTACTTCTATTTAATTTCGTACATTCACTTTAACACAATACTCTGCTATTTCACGATAATCACAGGTAACTAATTTTGGTTACTTCTTTTCGAGAATCAGGAACTGTTGGAAATACTTTGTTTTATTCTTTTAGATAAGATATAAAACTTTGCGATGCTTTATTGTAATTATATCAAAGAATGGTAATCGTTGGATACTTCTTATAAATTGGAGGTTATTACAACCTTTTACTTTGTTCATACACTTGGAACACTTCTTGACTTTTGATAATTATTTACTAACTTCGGTTACTTCGAACTTATCGAAGTTTGGAACACTTTAGTTCACCGATGTTTATTTTTATAAACTTAGGTTAGAAATTTGTGAGTTGCCAGAAAAGCACAGTCTCTACTCAGATGTTATTGCAAACTCTTATTAACTTCGGTTACTTGGAACTTATCGAAGTTTGGAACACTTGAATTCACCGATGTTTATTTTGATAAACTTAGGTTAGAAATTTGTGAGTTGCCAGAGGAGCACAGTCTCTGCTTAGATATTATAGCAAACTGACTTGGCTTGTCTTTCAGATCCTTTTATAGGCCTCCAAAACCGACGCTACTTGATGTCATTTTTCCACCTATGAGGTGCTTTCTTTACATATCAAGAATGCCAAGTTAATTGTTGTGAACTGACAGAAGTATCTGATTGTTACCAGCCTGACACTAGGAATTCGTCTCGACCAATCAGAATTTAGTATTCTATAATTTTTGAATTATTGGAGATTTTCAACTTATTTTAATTGATAGTGATTCCTTCTTTTTGAATTCATATTGCCTACATTTTTCCACACACTTTGGTATAAGCTAACCTATGATTAGGTTATTATTCATTTGATTATTCCCATATTTATGGTTTTCTTGACAGTTACTTATTCTTAAATCTAATACATACTATATTATATCAATAACATTCTTTCAACATTACATAACTTAAATTTACTAATCCTAACTTATATCTATAACATTATTCAATGTTTTGTGCTATCTCATGATAGTTTTGTAATCACTTTAATTATGATTTCTGCCTTCGTTACACGGTACGTTTCTTCACTTTCAATGAAGTTCTTGTTTAACACTTCTTATTCTATTACATTGCTGTTGATTATGTTTTACATTGTTAATTTTAATATCCTAACTATTATTTAGCTTTTGCTATTGATTTTAATTCCATATAATATCTTTTTGTTGATCTTTTCTGATTTTCAAAGTTCGGTGAGTTATTATTTTTAAATTCCCACTGTTCATGAAATGAAATCATAACAATATACATACATATATATATATATATATATATATATATATATATATATATATATATATATATATTTGTATGTTTTCTTGGTATATTGGTTCGTATATATACTGATAATGAAATAAAAATTCTGTTTTGACGTTTCGACAACGTTTATTGCCTTTATCAAAATTGTTGATTGAAATTAGTGTTTCCATGTAATTTAGAAAAGAATAGATGATTTCGATTAATGAAATGCGTCTGCAGCCGACTTGTGTTTTAAGATCCAATTAAAACTGCAGAAAACATTGGATCGGTTGTGTGTGAAAGAGTAATGTATGGCTAACTACAATTTGAAATAGATTGAATTTGATTAAATACAAGACATTCCAATATTGTACAATTATAAATATCTATGAATTATTGTATGAATTAGTTACTCTATGATGAGTATTTCTATCATAACTATTCAAGTTTAAGATAATTCTATGGAATTTAACCTCAAAATTGTTATTCTATAGTGTCATAGTTAAATAATACTTCATCTTTTTTAGGTTGAATTTTAAATAGACAATGGAAAGTGGCACTTCAAATTAATAAAATTTTGTTAAGTTTGAATTAGATTATTGTACAGTTTCGAAAGATTGGAATCTATTTTGTCATTTACACAATTGTTCTTTTTAATTTGAATAGATTCTAATATCAAACGTTTGTTGTCGTTTGTTTCAATATTTAAAATTTTTGTATTGTTGTAGTCGAAAGTATGGTTAGTGTCTTTCACATGTTTATTGAGCGCAGTTGATGAATTTTTGGTATATTTGTGGCCATTTAATCTTTTTTCGAGGTATTGTGAAGATTGGCCAATATATACCTTTTCGCAATCTTTGCAAGGGATGGAATAAACAGTATGGGTTATTTTTTTGAAAGGTACGCTGCTTTTTAATTTTGTAAAGAGACTTTTCTGATTTAAATAACTCTTATGACATATATGTAGGTCATAAGGTTTCACTATATTACAAATTTTCTCTGAAAGTCCACTGATATATGGTAGTGATATGTAATGCCTATCATTAGTTTTCTCATTATTGGTATTGATTCCACCAAATGAGTTATAAAATTTATGAATTTTGTCTTTAGTTATCGAATTTACTAAATCAATGGGATAACCATTTCTTATTAAAGTTTCTTTTGTTTTTGTAATAGATATAGTTCTCAGTTCAGGAGAACTTAGTCGAATAGCTCTATCTATTAGATTTATAATAACATTTTTCTTATATTTTTTAGGTATATTAGAATTGAAATTAGTATACCTTCCTGACCAAGTAGGTTTGGTATACCATTTTGTTAGAATTTTGTTATCATTTGATTTTCTTACTAAAGTTAAATCTAAAAAATTTATTTCGTTATGATTTTCTAATTCAATCGTAAATTGTAACTTATGGTGAAAGGAATTGAAAGAATTCAAAAATTCATTACATTTGTTTTCAGGGATTGCAGCAATACAATCATCAACATATCTTTTGAAGAAGGCTATATTATAATTTAGTTGAGATACTACTTTTTCTTCAAGGAATTCCATTACTATTTGGGCTATGATACTTGATATTGGAGAGCCCATTGCACAACCATCTAATTGTTTATAACAATCATCTTTATATTGTAAAAAATTAGCGGTGAATGTATATTCTATAGCTGTTAAGAACTCATTCATAGGTAAATTTGTATATAGTTTTATTTCATCCCATTTATTTTGAATTATTTGTTTAGCTAATTCTAAAGGGATATTTGTATATAAAGATGTGACATCTAGTGATACTAAGATATAGTTTTTAGGTATTGTAATTTTGTTAATGAATTCCTTGAAATCCCAAGAATCTTTGATGTAAAATTCATTTTTGTAAGCTATGTTTTTTAGTATGTTGGATAAGTATTTAGCCATTTCATAAAAAGGTGATTGAATGCTGCATACTACAGGTCGCATCGGTATATTAGGTTTATGAATTTTGGGTAAACCATATATTTTTGGAGGATGAGCATTATGTATCGTTAATTGTCTATGAATGTATTTTGAAATATATTTCTTTTCAAACCATTTTTTTACTAAGTTATTATTTTTAGTTTGGTAAATATTAGTTGGGTTGTTATTTAGTTTCTTATATACTTCAGGATCATTCAACATTGTAGACATTTTATCCTCATATTCATTTGTGTCCATGATAACAGTTTTATTACCTTTATCTGCTTTTAAGATAGTAATTTGTGGGTTAGATTTGATGAATTGTTTGGTTTCTTTGAAATTTTTGATTGATTTGTTATTTTTATTATTAAATTTATTATTTTTAACTGTTTGTTTGAAATTAGTTATTGTGTTTATACATTTTGATCTTATCTCATTCGCTATTTGAGTAGGTTTTTTAGCAATTTCAGTTTCAAGTGAAGAAATTATGTTATTAATAGGTATTTGTCATTATCAGTATATATACGAACCAATATACCAAGAAAACATACAAATATTACAAATGGTTCAAGAATATCAACAAAAGAATATATATATATATATACATATTTATCCTACTACTTTCCGAGCGTCCGTACATTGACGGATTGCTATCTTCCAAGCGTCCGGTTCCTACAAAGCGTCCGTATACGGACGCTTGGAAGTTTCCCCGTAGTAAATTATTCATACTTGTTCGCTGAACCCGTTGGCAAATATTTGTCTGGACGCTCAGATGCTAGTGCAACCTGTCGTTTTGTGTATTAAAAGTATACTGATAGTACAACGTGTCTGCCGTTAGATACGTTCGCTACAATTCCTGTGTATTAGTCAGGTGTATGCAGTACTTTCAGCTTGTCGATTTGTAGTCCTCGACGTCGAGGAGAAATGACAACGCCTTATTCTAATAGTTATTCAGCATTATTCTCATTCTTCTTGCATTTCAAACTGAGCTTAAGCAGTTGTTTTAATTCAGCAAGCTTATATAGGAATTTCAGTATCTGACTATGGTTATTACTAGATTATTCATTACTTAACCAGGAAGTAGCGTACATTACAGTAATTATAAAAAACGTTATTCCGATATTCATACTTAATAATTGATCGAACCTATGGTTAGCACCAAACTTATCATGTAGGCGGCACCACAAATTGATGCGCTCTCTTCCACTTTACGCATTGATTGTTATCACAAAGATGCTTATTGACAAATATCTGATCTTTGAGGTATCTCGAATAAGATTTATTACATCCACGGAATCTGTAAATTACGCTCATTCTTTGTTCTTTATAATTGTATGGTTTTTGTTTTAGTTGATTTTTATTGTAATGTATTGTTGGACTTCTACAGAGTATCATCCTGACAGCGGAAACTCTTGAGGAATTCTGAAATGTCGATACTTAGAGCTGGTGTTTTTCCGAGAATAAACATATCGAACAGTTGAATTGAGTTGTTTACTAGCCGCATTAACATCAATTTTATATTGAATAGATAAACTCTTTCTTTTTCCGGAATCCGCATTCTCAATATAAAAGACAAGTTTTAACAACTGAACCAAAATAATTACACACTCACCATATGATTTTTATTATTTGTAACGAATTGGCGAGACGGCGCGCGGCGTGTTGGATGAGATCAGGGTGTACGTAGGGGTCAATAAACTTTGAGGTAATATCAATTCATCGTTATTCCCAACGACATTAATTCTGTGTCGTCTCATCATTGCAATTAAGAGATAATTTTACATAATACGTTTTCGTGTATTGCTGAAAAACCAAATGATTAATTCCGTAAAAGTAAACTTCTCTGCAACTTTAAGGTGTTCGATGATCGACGAGTCCGTAAATACAGGTTCAGATAAATGATAATTGGATCATTTGGTTGAGATTATAAGTTAATTAATAGCGTAAATTTTCTTTAGAGTTTTAATCGAAAAAAAGAGTTGCAACATCTATATTGTGAATCAATCTAATTGAATATTTGTTGTAGAGTCTATTGAATTAAATTCGATCCCCAAATTTTTTTAGTTTAAGCCGGTTAGAGCTAGGTTCATTTCTATCTTTATATTATTAATATTATTGCATTTTACGATAAAAGAACAAAATATTAGATTGGTCAAAACGTATAGATGAAGTAATATGTTATTATGTCCGATTCGCATAGTAGATTTAGAATCTGTGAGTGAATTTATCTATAAATGATATTTAAAGATTTAATTTCAATATTAATTTCTAGATTGATTTTAATTGTTTGTGTTCTAGAGTTGCTTTTTTTACCTTAGAATTATTTTCGATAGAACAAGTTGTTCCATATCAAGCTAGTTGAATAGTTTATTATATTTCTTCAGTTATTAATGAATTTTTTAATATTCCTTTATATATTGCCATCACCCTCATTTATACATTCCAACCGATTCCTACGACAAATCTACCGTATGCCCTCCTCCATTTTATTGAAACTGTTGTGAATCAGGACAGCAGCTGTAATTCTGGAAAACAAAAAGGTCCCGAGTAGGAAATTCCCCAGTTATCCAAAAAACGGTTATTCAGGGAGCTTATCGTGTCCCCGTTTCCTTTCCTTCATCCAGATAATGATAATGAGGCCCATAGGAATTAAATCATTACTGATTATGTTTTCTTTCATGCGAAAGGTGATCCATATCTAGATGTCTATATAGCATATCCGAAATTTCGTATGCCAAACAAAAAAATAAGAAAAATTCATATCAAATCAAGTCCGGAAATGTTTCAATAATAAAGAGTTACGGAGCTTTAAAGATGAAGACTGGAAGATGTTTTTCGTTTTATGACTCAGGAACTATAACATGCCAAGCTTTCAATTTTGGTAGTTTGGCTTTAGTAATTATCGATGCAAAATTTTTTATATGGTAGGTACCGGTCGACGAAGCTTCTTAACAGAAGCGACGGTACGGGAAACTTGCAATACATTTTCTGCTTTATTTTGGATCGCATCATTATATTTTATTTTAAAACTAATTATAGGTTATTGGGAAAATTTTGCTTCAAAAAAGTATTCTTACATTTTTTTTCAGAAAAAACATTTTCATGGAAAATTTATTTGAAAATGGTGGAAATGGACCTTTTATAATTCCTCCTCACTTGAATGGTGAAACATATTCCAATTTATTGGAGAACAACCTTACAGATCTAATAGTTAATGTACCATACGCAAATAGATCAGTAAGTTGGTTCATGCATGATGGAGCACCTCCTCATTTTAGTTAGATTTACCCTCAAAAGAGGATAACGCCGTAAAGTTGCGTGGCCTCCTCGTTTACCTGACTAACAATCCTCAGATTCTGTTCCATGGGGTTATTTAAATGTACTAGGTGCAAATTGAGAATGAGAGAAATCTTGAACAAATAGTAATAGAGCAGCAATACGAGATAATTCGGAATAAGAAAGGCTTATTTGAGAGAGATCATCCATGAGGAATCGACTAGAAAGACGGACATTTCCAGCACATGTTATATTCATTAATTTTTGCCATTTAATCTTGAATCGAGTTATATGGCATAAAGTATGTTCTCGTGTAGCGGCCAAATGATAAATGCAATCCACTTAAAATTTGTACACTATAAATAAGGAACTATCATACTTATCCAATTGAAATACTGTCAAGTACTTAGGACCTTTCAGCTACCAAGTAGCCATCATCAGAGTAAACAGAACAGTATTGTTAGTGGATAAGAGCGATTGTTTCTCATTTATAGTTTTATAGTGTGAACTCTTTCATTGCTTATCAGAAATTTTAACACAAATTATCGAATGATGCTCGAAACTTACTGACTTAAAAGTTCAAAGAGGTACGACCGTTTTTGAGTTATTGAGTAGTACGGATTGTCGAAATACTCGACACTTTTCGCTCTGTTTCGCGGGTCTTTTGGAGCGCTAATCATCTGGTCGATTGCCGATTGTAGAGAGAAATATTATAACAACACGTTCACTACCAATCACACCAGCAGGTGCGGCACCCGATAAAGGGATAGCGCGTTCCGTCAATAGTCCAGGCATTTAAGGAGGAAAATTGACGATTTTTGTCCGAATTTCCGCGAGGTCTAATTTTGGTCTATTCTATGTATTTTGACACGCTGAAAACGATGAGGTAGTTTAAATTTGCATTAGCCCTGTGCTCAAAAAGCTATGGCCATATTTTGGAAGCAAAAATGGCCTTTTTTCAATTTTTTGTGTTTTGAGACAAAGCTTTGAGTTGTATGGAAAAATGTTCCAACAAAAGTTTTTGGAAAAATTAATACGCGATTTTTGGCTCTGGTCCGAAATCGATTCGAGGTCGTGGGCCAAAAAACAAAAACTCTTTGACATATACTCAATTTTTCAATGTGCTAAAAAACAGAGTAAATGGACCCTTACTCTGTTTTTTAGCACATTGAAAAATTGAGTATTTGTCAAAGAGTTTTTGTTTTTTTCATATTCTGTTTCGGTGGAAACACAGTATTTTTATTTCTTTTCTTTCTGTTTCTGGTATCTTGACCTACCTCATTTTTTGGCGCCAAAAAAGGCCATTTTGAAAATCTGTATTTTACGAATTTCAGACGAAATACTTAAGTTCTCGATCTAAAACATAACAAAGACATAACTTTGGCGCCATTTTGAAAATTTTGGACAGCTCAAAGATTCAAATCTTTTGGGGCTAGAAATTTTTCAGGAAATTCAAATTCTACGTTCTTTAAGAGATTTTCATAGAGACTATTTCAATTTCAAGCAGATCGATTTGAGCCGAGTAGAAATGAAGCTAACCTAATAAATGTGTTTGGACCTCTAAAGGGTCCAATTTTGGGTCTATCAACAAAGTCTTAGAGCAAACTACAGAGAAATACATCGGCTATTTAGGTATGAAACAGCGTACGGGAATTCGTTCACAATTTCAAGTTATAACGAATTTCATCATAAAAACTAGCGCGGAATTTCATTTAGCGGCAATAAGCGAGTTCCGGGCCGGTACAATAGATTCCTCGCGCGAAATAATACTATTTTGAATGTTTTGAAATGCACCTGAATGCTTATAATCATTTTGTGTAAATGTGTTAGTGTATGTAGACGTGTGAACGTGTATATGTGGTCGTGACATGATGTCATTATAGGGTGTTACATAACAAATTTCAATATTTAAACAAAAAAAACAAAGATTAATAAATAATTTGTTTTTTTTCACATTTACATATTTTTTTCTTTTAAATTTCATATTTATTGAAAAATTATGTATATGTCTAATTATTCACAAATAACCTAAGTTTCGTCATCACTGTCAGCATATATTGCTAATGATGTAATATGATCATTATTGATATACGGATCATCGTGAGCCGCTTCATCATCTAAGTTTGATAAAATTTGATCGTCGCAATTGTCCTTGACAACATCATTGGTATCGTCGTCATCTTCATCATCGTGTTTATTTTCATCCATACACTTATCAAAATCATCATCATCTAATATACTGATTTCTGGCTCGAGCAATTAGGACATTCTTTACCTTCACAATGCTTACATAATGAGCTACAAGGTAGTCCTAATTTTAAACACGAACATTTACCAGTACAATTTTTTATACAACCACAAGAGATTATTTTGATCAACTCATCGGGACATGCCTTTTTACTGTTTGTAAGTCCATCCGGACTATTTCTCCAACCCCATTTCGTTGGATCAATGGTTTTATTACCGATCCAAAGTTGAACTTGGTAATAATCCTGAAAATATGTTGCTTTGTAGCATCATCGTATTTTCATATGGTTACCTTGTGATGCCTTGGCATAACGTAATCGTTCGCTGGCATGAAAAATTGGGAGCTTTTTGTTCAACACATTTATTAGCAAATTACAATTCCCGATCTTCCATACTCGACATAATATCGAGGTAACCATGTGAAAATACGATAATGCTGCAAAGCTACAAACAATAAAAATGCACGTCCCGATAAATTGATCAAAATAATCCCTCGTGATTGTAAATAAAATTGTACTGGTAAATGTTTGTGAAAAGCTTAGGATTACCTTGTAGCTCATGTGTAAGCATTGTGAAGGTGAAGAATGGTTTAATTTCCCCGAGTCAGAAATCAGTATATCAGATGATGATGATTTTGATATGTAACACCCTATAACGACATCATGTCACGGTCACATATACACCACCCGTTTACATACACTAACATTCACACAAAACGATTATAAGCATTCAGGTGCATTTTAAAACATTCAAAAAGTATACTTTCTCTCGCGGAATCTATTCTACCGACCCTCGTTTATTGCCGCTAAATGAAATTCCGCGCTAGTTTTTTATGATGAAATTCGTTATAACTTGGAATTGTGAACGAATTCCCGTACGTTGTTTCAAATCTGAATAGCGGATGTATTTCTCTGTTTGCTCTAAGACTTTGTCCATAGGCCCAAAATTGGGCCCTCTTGAGGCCCAAACACATTTATTAGGAGAAACTCATCGTCATCTTCCCATCATACAGATAATAATAGTGAACCCTACAAGTATGAAATCATTACTGATTATGTTTCCGTTCTCGCAAGAGGTGATCTTCGACATATCTAGTCTGTAAAAACAATATCAGCGCATTCAACAGCTGGTTATGAGAACAATCTTTTCAATCATCTCCAGGAATATTATTAGTTTTGCTGAATTAGACACAGCCGATTAGTCAGAGAATATCTTTGCAAAAAAATATTGAAATTTCTATCCAATTCGAAGATAAAGTTATCGACTCATCTTGAGCGTCTATTTTAGATATAAAAAATGAAAATTATTTCCGATCTTCAATCTGGAGATTGAATATTTTCGAATGTTATTGTGTCTGCATCAGACTTTGATGATATTGTGAAGACTATGTTGTCATCTATGGGTGAAAGTCATCTATCTTGTGGAACTGGAAATTGAGACCAACTAAGCGGAGATACCATTCCGTGTTCTAAGCTTGTTAGAAAAGAATACTTCCAATCATTGTTGTAAACCCTAATATTGCTTGTTGACTAATAAACTATAAAAGAGTTACTGTGGATAGCACTATAAATAAGGAATAATTATAGTGAATAAGGGTGATTATTTTAACGAAATAATAAATATAACTACTTCGTTATACTATCACTGATATTTGATATAGTCGTCACTATAGTTTCAACACTAAACGTGTCATCTTCAGACGAAAACGAAGGTACGAATTTACAGGTACTATATCTACTATATATAGGTTAAAGAAGCAATACAAACAAATTAAAACCAAAAATTATACCTAACACCGGTATTTTGGTATCCTTCGATGTTTCTAATATGTTTCCAAATATCCCTTCCATTGAATGTCGGAATTTAATCACAAATATCTTAGAAAAGTCACATATTAATCCTTCGATAAAATCAGAAATAGAACAGGCATTCGATTTATGCCTCAGTCAAAAGTACTGTCAGTTTAATAACAAATTTTATACTCAAAATAACGGATTAGCTATCGGTTCTCCAGGTATTTTTATTTCTCACGTAGATGATACTATAATGAGTTCTGCAATAAAAAAAAACATATTCAATTTTGGTACAGATACCTAGACAATATTTTAGCCCTCTTTGAAGGTACATGTAGACAGTTAGATGATTTCTTATCATTCATCAATAATATTTATTCCAACATAAAATTCACATTCGAGAATGAAAAGGATCACAAAATAAATTTCTTAGACTTAACATTATTACATCATAATAATAGCATCTCATTCGACATTTACCGAAAACCTACTTTCACAGATACAGTAGTTTGTACCTCTTAACATAGCCCATATAGTCATAAACTAGCTGCTTTCCATTCAATGATACATAGAGCCTTTCCCCTTGCCTCATCTCAAGAAAATCTTAGTAAAGAATTAGATACAATTAAAGTTATTGCTACAAATAACGGTTTCGTTCCTCAAGTAATTTCTAAATTAATAAATAGATAAAGACAAAAATCAATTTAAAATAGCACTTATCCCTTCATGAAAGACAAAGGTAACTCATTAAAATATGTTTCTTTGACTTATTTTGGTCCTATAAGCGAAAAAATTGCAAACATGTTATCCCATCACAACCTGACCATCAGCTTTAAGCACCCAAACAAATTATGTCATATTCTGTTCAATGCGAAAGATAAAACTGACAAATTTAAAAGGCCCGGAGTTTATAAACTAACTTGTTCAGAGTGTGATAGTTCTTACATACATAGGTAGATCTTGCGGTAACATAGCAGTTAGATATAAAGAACATTTTCGTTCCTTTAAAAATAATAAGACCGATTCTTCATTTGCAAATCATATTTCAGAAACAGGCACCTTTCCTATTTTGAATAATGTCCACATTTTACATAGTCAGGATAAAATTTCAAAACTAAATATATTAGTCAATGGGAATTTTCAAAAAAAAAATCGATGGTGGAAGCCGTTACTTTATGGTAATTTATCATTTTGATTATATGAAAGAATAACTACTTTGTTTTCATACCACTTTTATTAATAATAACGTGAAAACGTAACTTTAGTTTCAACACCGAAGTGCAAACAATTAGAAAATTATGAAGGAATCAATGAAACAGTTGAAGTATGAATAGAGTAGAGTAAAGTAGGGTTGAGATTAAGGGATCAACGGAAATTCCAAAAACAGGTAGATCCTAGGAAAGTACAGTATCACATAGTAAACATAGCAACAATTTCTGAATTGGTGTGATTAAAATTTAATATTCTAAGAATTACTTAAAGAGCGGTTTGAAAGCCAGTACAGTAATATATGGTAAACAAGGTAACAATTTGTGAATTAGTGTGATTATAATTTAATATTCTAAGAATTATTTTAAGAGCGGTTTGAAAGACACATGAAAAGATCACTTTGATATAGGTCTAACTGATCATTGAGGATATTTTTATTAGAGTTTTCGACACCTTTATAAATCTCTATTGATTCTAATATATTCAATTTAAAACCTCTGGTTTGGTTATGTAAAATGCTTAAGCTATCTAAATTAGGGAAATTATGACCAGTTTGTGAAAAATGATTAGTAATTTTCAAAGCAATGAAGATGTATGATAATAAGATACTAAACGATCAACTAGATTTAAATTACAGTAATCTCTTCAATGTATTAGTAACCTGATTTTTGTATCTAAAGTCCGTTAGTAAACATACCCGCATCACTAAGGTTCTCAGGGAACTACCTAATCACTTTATCCCTCTCTGGTTTTTCCTAGAACTATTTCCTATAGCCATAAAATTTGCTTGTATTCCTTCTTTAACCTATATATAGTAGACATAATACTTGTTAAATTCATACCTTCGTTTTCGTTTGAGGATGACACGTTTAGTGTTGAAACTATAGTAACGACTATATTGTATATCAGTGATAGTATAACAAAGTAGTTTTATTTATTATTTCCTTAAAATGATAAACTATCACAAAGTAACGGCTTCCACAAATGAATTTTCGAAGGGTGATTATTTCTCATTCATATTGATTATTGATGATAGTCCATAACAACAAGGTTGAGAATATTCTCAACTAACCAGATATCCCAATTCTACAACATGAGGTCAGTTAATCACAACATATCGTTATGTGAAACGTGCTTCTCTAATCAACTCAATTGTAGAATTTTGTTTCGGACTTTTAATCGCCGATTATGAAAGTCTTCATGAATTAAAAATCGAATATCGTGAGGTATTTAATTAATTTTCATTACTTTTGACTCGTAAAGTCCTTCCTATGAATTCAGCTACCTTAAATAAGATTGCTGGGCGCTCAGAAATGTGCAGAATGAAAGCCACTATACGCGTACTTTCCGATATTTAGACATTTAGAAATATGTTTTGGATGCTTTGGAATCGGTAGATTGTGAATATTATTCAGCTTTAGCGGTAGAAACATGTGGTGAACGCTCAGAGTAGGAGATGGGAAAGGTGTTTGTATGCAGTACTTTCGTACTGTCGATTTGTGGGCGTCCCAAAACGCCGGTTCTCGAATATTCTTCGGTATTTTTCACATTTTACGTTTACTACCAGTTACAGTTATTCAGTGAATCGTAGACAGATGCTTTGAATGTTATGAGTAACCACAGTCTGATGCTGTTGAGTTCTATAGAAAAAAGTGATTTATTTATTTACATATCCCTTGACCCAACTCCTGTATATAACAAGAAAAAAATATTATTTCATTTGTTTGAATTTTATTTGTAGATTGAATAAATGTATTCAGTATCCTCTTTCAAGTTAAAAAATGTTCGCAATCGCTTTAGAAATGTATATTCAAGATTCCTTCTAACGCTAAAAGATGATCTGGGACACGGATTTTCAAAACTGCTCTTTAAATCAATTTCAAAAAAGATTTTATAGCTCAAAAGAGGTTGTTAAGAAGTTGATACCTTTTACCTATGTGGACAATTTTTTATTTATGTGAACAATTACTGCCGTTGGGCAGTATATATATATATATATATATATATATATATATATATATATATATATATATATATATATATATATATGTATATGTAGAACTGGATTCTCGGGTATTGATCCGCGTTGTGTGGTTTCGGTCCTCAAAAGGACCAATTTCACGACGTTTCGGCAAAGTCGCATTTGCCACACAACGCGGATCAATACCCGAGAATCCAGTTCTACACATTACGTCCGCGAGAACCTAAGAAGAAACATATATATATATATATATATATATATATATATATATATATATGTATAGAACTGGATTCTCGGGTATTGATCCGCGTTGTGTGGTTTCGGTCCTCAAAAGGACCAATTTCACGACGTTTCGGCAAAGTCGCATTTGCCATCTTCAGGTGATTCGACCGTAGAGTCTGGAAAATCTAGGCGAACTTCCAGACTCTACGGTCGAATCACCTGAAGATGGCAAATGCGACTTTGCCGAAACGTCGTGAAATTGGTCCTTTTGAGGACCGAAACCACACAACGCGGATCAATACCCGAGAATCCAGTTCTACACATTACGTCCGCGAGAACCTAAGAAGAAACATATATATATATATATATATATATATATATATATATATACATCCCGCTATATTCTTGGCGTCCGTACATTGTCGATTGACTATTCTCTCGGCGTCGATGTCCAACTGAGCGTCCGTATGTGGACGCCGAGTGGTATCCCCATTGAAATTTTGCCAGAGGACTCGTATAGTGTTATAGAAGTGTTTGCCGAAAATCGACTAGGACGCCCAGATTATGGTGAAATGAATTATTTGTATGTTACGCTGTATATAATAGTTCAATCAGTTTGCAGTGAGAGGCGCAGCGCGCGCCGCCGTATGTCCGATGTATATACATGATTTATTTCATCAATCCCTCGGCGTCCTTCTTGCATATTTCAGCTTTTACTTCACGGATTCCTGGGCGTTCGTATTTGGCAACATTGTATGTGTAAACTTGACGTTTCGCGAGGAATGTAACAGTACAATAGCTGCTGCGACTGTCCCGATGTTTTATTTCAAATATCATACCAATTTGTTGGAAATACGGAGTGTTATACAATTTGTTCTTTGATTAACTTATGCAGATTTGTCTATTTAAGCTAAACTTTAATTTTCATTCGTTGCGTTTGGGCGTGTGATATTATTCCAGAATAACAAATGTTATTTGTTGAGTAGAAGGTAGTTAATTATTCCACAATGAAGATTATTTTGTATAAAACAAAATAAAGTTATTCAAACTATTTTGTTAACGTTGTTGTAAATCAGAGTTGGAAATTCATCGAACTAATAGCGTAATAGCTTTTTATTTTCAATATTCTAGTTTGAATTCAGTTCATCAAGTGACGAAACAATAGATCTTTCGAAAATTATCTTATATGAATTATTGATGAGGATAGCCGATGTAGATGAGAGCATGACTGCCGATATACGTATTTGAACAAATTCAAATTGGTTTCAATTTACTTTTATTATTTGTATTAGTTGTAAGGTCTTATCATCCCAATGTCACTTTAGCACAAGACATTTTTTCATAAGACACATACACACACATACACACACGCACACATACACACATACTTCTACAATATTCTCGAAGCCACTTCATAAAATTATCCTTATCATGTTGTTTCTAATAACTCAAAACCGCTGTGTCTTTAAAGTGGGTGGTGAGCTCATGAAGCTTTATTAATGTATCCTCTAACTACTGTGGTAGTAGTTTACCCAATTTACAAGGTGTTCATTCATTGCATAATAATAATTATAATAATAATAATAATAATCTTCATTTTGAGATATAATTACAATTTATAGCATGTAGAGCACCCATTGAAGAAAATAGAGTTGATCTCAAAAACACCTACATATTATAAAATTCGCCCATTGTATAGGGTTCCAAGTTTATTGACATATTATAGATTTCTTTTTTACATGCAGTAAGATTATTGATAACTTTGATGTGTTCTGGCAACTTGTTGAAACATTTGATAGAAGAGTACAGTGCCCCTTTTTCAGTTACACCCAGTCTATTTACAGATTTACATGTCTAGTTGGGTATAGGCCTATTGTTTCAAATTGTGTGAGTAAATGCCTATTTCTGAACAGAAATAACAGATATTCTTGAATGTATAAAGCTGGTACTCTCTGTATCCTATTTTTCTTCAAATAGCCCCTACATCACTCTTTGCACTTCAACTTTAACATTATTCTCAATGCTCGTTTATGAATTAAGACCACATTTTCAATATGTCTACTACTGCCAAAATATATCAAACTATATCTTATTCTTGTTTCAACATTTGCATAATGCACTATTTTCAGTGTTTGAAAGCTTGCATATTCTTTAATTACCCTGAGTGAGTAATACATGTGACTCAGTTTGACAGAGTTGCTCAACATGGCTAGCTCAGCATAAAAAATTATCATATAAAAAATTCTCGGGAATTAGGTCACATTAACACTCTGTTATAAATGTTCGCCTACCATTAGGCATGATGCAGATGGAAAAATAAATACTTCTTGGTTTACTAAAGAAGTCTGGTCTCAACGTTATCTTCATTTCAATTCCGTTGCACCAGCTTGTTATAAAAAAAGTGTCATAAACAGCCTCACAGACCGCGCGGTAAAATTATCCCACGCAGAGGACCGTCCCAAAAATTTAAAAATTGTTCGTAATGCATTGGAAATGAATGGCTACCCAAAAACTTTCTACAATCCTATCATTAAAGAGAGAATAAACAAAATCTATAATGGTTCTTCTTATAAAAATAACATAACAGGTAATACAGACAATTATATAACTTTACCATACATTCCGGAGACCTCAGAAAAAATTAAGAAATGTTTGAAAAAGTACGATATAAATGTTGCGCATAAACCTACTAACTGTGTTGGGAAATATTTCTCAAATCTAAAACCTGTAATACCTAAAGATAAACAAACCCACACAGTATATAAATTGAATTGTTTAGATTGTGATGGAACTTATACTGGAATCTCTAAACAATATTTACAAAAAAGAATGTACGGCCATAAGTATAGCACAAGAAATAATAACTTAGAAAATTCCACCGCCCTTGCTAAGCACTGTTTTGATTATAACCATCAATTTGATTACAAAAATGTTAATATTTTAACTAAAGAAACCAATTATTATAAAAGATCTATCCTGGAGATGATTCACATAAAAAGGGATTCAAATTCTGTAAATCATAGGAATGATATTCAAGGATTGAGTCAGATTTATACTAACTTGATTAATTAAAACTCTTGCAAATTCCTACATACGTCTTTATAATGTTAAAAGTATATTTTAGGAAGAACGCTTAAAGTAAACTAAATTCCAATGCAGGTCTAAAACCTTTTCAAGTACGTCATAAATCTACATCTGGGTCGTGTTATTACAAACAAATAGCTTAGAACTTCAGTTGCTTTGAGACCATAGCAATATGCGTTTGTACATTATGAGAATATTACTTAACAGTGGTTTCTTGTTACAAAAAAATCTATACTTTAATATTAACGATACAATTTTCGATTATTCGTGGTTCTGTTCGTTTCGACGACGTGAGCTTTTTGATTGAAGATTGTGCGATATGGACGCTTGTGCTAATTAGTTTTAGTTAACCCCTTTTTAACAAAATAAGTCTTCTGATGATGGTCGTGAGACCGAAACGTACGTAAAGACGAACATTTATAACAGAGTGTTAATGTGATCTAATTCCCGAGAATTTTTTATATAATTCATACTGGGTCAAGAATCTTATTATATTACTAAAAAATTATCTATATAGACCCCCAAGAACTTGGAGTGCTTACTAACTATGAAGTTCTTTTTACCTAAACTAACATCAAAAAGCAAGTCAGTGCGGGCATAGATTGTTTTGAACAGTACGAGATTTGTTTTATTTTCATTAAGAACCAGTTTATTTTGTATGAACCAAGATTTGGCTCTTTCAGAGTCTAAATCTGCTGTGGCAATCATACTGATCATATCAGGAGCCTCTACTAGCATATTTCTGTCGTCAGCATAATTAATCAACTTACAAGCCTCATCAAGCTTCATGAAATTATTCAAATCATTCACGTAAACTCTAAAAAGCAATGGTCCCGTTATGTTACCTTGTGGAATGTTTGATAATTTTTCGGAGGATTTCCTCTCAAGTATGATCTAAACCATCTTAGAGCTGGTCCCCTTATCCCGCAATATTCCAGCTTATTTAACAATATCTCATGATTCAAACAATCGCATGCCTCAGAAAGGTCTAATGAGTCTAATGCTAATGTATCATCCTTTAATGGGTCTATTATATGCTGTATGAACTGGAAAATTGCAGGATGGGTAGATTTTCCTTCCAAATAACCATGTTGAGAGTCACTTATCAAGTTACATGCTGTTGTAAGAACCAATCTATTACACATTGCAGTTTCAAAGATTTTTGAAAAAACTCAAAATAAGCTTATTGGTCTATAGTTATCTGTTATTTCTGGATCACCATTTTTTTCTAATACAGGAATTATACATGCCGTTTTCAACTGAAATATACCAATTTTGAAGGAGTTATTTATGATGTAGACTAAAGGTTCTGCAATTAAAACAAGTATCTGTATGTTGGAACACGTGTCACAACAAGTGCCTGAATGCAATACCTGAATGAGTATATAATCATCAATAATATTCGCATTTTGTCCCTTATTCGACCATCATAGCTCGTAAATTATGGTCGCCGGTTTGAAATGACGTCATAGGCCGATCATTATCGTTCGTGAGCTGTGGTCGCCGGTTTGATGTGGAGCTCAATGCAAAATGGGGAATTTGAACAAATAAACAGGTTGAGCTGCCTGAATCATCGCAACCATGACAATCATTGCCTGTGAACTATGGTCGCCGGTTCGAATCAGTGCGTTAACGATTTGAAGCAGTGACCTCATCATCATTCATAAACTATGATCTTCGGATTGAATCAGTGACTGTCGTAGTTCGTCGCCTGTTTCAAGCAGTGACGTATTCATACCTCGTAAACCATTGTCGCCGGGCTCTCGATTTGATAAAACACCACCTACTTATCAAAATCATTATTTATTAATCCGTTCCTACACATTTTTAATGAGCATTTTGAATAGTTAAACTGTTAAGCACTAAGAATGAAGAACTGCATTGCTCACATTTCATTTCCTTTTTATGGTAGTTGAGTAGTTTCACCTCTATTTCCATCGTGGAATGATAGCTTGAGTTTATAGTTGAACATAGACACCGTCTTAGGAATGTCATATGTAACTACATATTGATCCAGAAAGGTGTCAGTTCTGCCGTACGTCTCTCAAATACTTAAGACACGTCTTTACCGCCGAAGGTATTCCTACCGACCCGAAAAAAATAGGAGCTGTTATGCAAACTCCCAGAATGGCAACTGAGAGAGCTCTACGTCGTTTTTCAGGAATAGATTCTTGGTATCGTCGATTTAAACCCTATTTCTCACAGGTTGAAAGTCCCTTGACCAGCTCATTGAGAAAAACCGTCGTTTGAACTGGGGTGCTGAACAACAAGCAGAATCTGAAAAATTGAAGCTCATGTTGACGAGTATCCCCGTGTTGGCTTGTCCTGATTTCAGCTGACAATTTACCCTACAAACCAACGCCTCTGATATGGGAATTGCGGCGGTGCTGACCCAAAACATAGAGGGAACGCATCGAATCATTGCTAGTCAAACTCTGGCACCAACCGAGAATATTCTGTCACCGAAAAAGAATGTTTGGCTATTGTATGGACATTGACAATGGGAGAAAATGATTGAGGTAGTGATTTTCTCCTAAAGACTTGAGACAATTCTAAGATCTGAACACATTAATTATGAGGACGATATTCGACCTAATAGCTGTGTTTCTCTTATCCTAGGTTTTCTGCTTTAGCTTTATGTTTCTTTTTTTTGGCTTTGGATTTTTGCCTCAATTCATTACGATTATAGTATCGGATAATGGAACATTGTTTTCTCAAACCATGTCCCGTTATCCGATATAATACTCTTGGGACAACCAAACCTAGTAATGATTTTGGTATGAAGCTCTTCACGGCCGAATCTTCAAAAATAACCTGAAGGAGTAAGGTATTCAAGAACGATTGACACCAACATATACACCACAAGCTAATCCGGTAGAAAGAACCAACAAAACCATGAAGACGATGATATCTCAATTTTGCGAGACAGACCACATGAAATGGGATCATTACACGTCCGAATTCATGTCCGCTCTTAATTTAGCCTATCATGAAAGTACAGGCTTCATACCAGTCTTTTCGAATTACTGCCGCGAATTAGTGATAACTCTCGAAGTTAATCACGACCAACCGACCGATGACAATTTTGATGACGTTAACATACGGGTTAATACCCAAGAAATTAATAAACACGTTAATTTTGTAGGAAAATCAGGCGACATGTTCCCATCAGTCCGAATCAACTTAGCTAAGGCTTTTTCGCCGCAGAGTTATTACTATATAACCTACATCGCCGGAATTGTAGATGTCGACTACAGGACCGGGTGATGAAAGTGGAACATCATTTGTAATCTGCTCTACGTACCCTTGCAGCTAAGCTAGCACCGCTTCATTTATACTATACCGTAACTAGGGTAGTCTCCCCTGTCGTGTATGATTCGAAATATGACACCGGCAAGAGGGTGGAACATACTCACATGAAGGATCTAAAGCCTTTCCGTCCTAGATCTGAGCATGAATTAATTCAATAGAAAAGCTCGTAAGATGATCCCAATAATGGAGTTACATCCACTGGCCGCTGAAGACCGGAAGAAGCAGGTGAGGCTGCAAGACTACTGGTAGGAGGCAAAAAAACTGACCAGGCAAATTATGGACCCTTTCGTCGACAATTCGAAATTTCAACCAACATCGGTGCAGGAAGCTTCTGTGTCATATTAAAATGGCAGCATAAGGCGACAGGAGAGTTGGTAGCTGCTAAGGAGTATCGGCGAGGGAAAAACATGAGAGCTACTATTAGGCCCAGATCGTCCGATAATTTTCACACCCAAACATCATGATGTTCGTGACTTGTTTTTCCCCATTATGTGATGTAATGAGAAACTGAACTTACAGATGAGAGACGAGTGCCCTAGGCAGATACTTGACGGCTCAAGATATATGGATATATCATAAAATAATGCACAGGGATATTGAATCGAAGAATGTGTTGGTGAGCAATGGCAATAGAAAAACCGTTTATGAGATAACGGCCTTTGGTCTCTCTCTCCAACTCGCGAGCGATACACCGGGTCAGTTCGGAAAACACGGCACCCCCGATAAATGACACCAGAAATAATAATGGGCAGTCTACAACATGGCCACCGATATATGGGCATGTGACCTTATAGTATTTTTTGCAATAACCGGTCGACATCCATTTCCGTTCGATGATCTCGGAGAACTGAAGGCGGCGGTGGAGAAGGGTGCGGACCTCTGAGAATTAGCTGATAGACTGATAACTGGAAGTTTGAAAAACTTTATAGAACGCATGATGGAAAAAGATATGGCCCAGCAAATAACAGTGGAAGATGCTTTATCAAGGCAGATTGACAAATGACAACGTACCCGTTGAAATCACGGACTTCATACCGTCGACAAGGAGGATTCCCACAAGTATAGCGTACGAGTTATCAAGAGAACTGCACCCGTCAGAGTGGTGTTTGGAAACAAAATGTCGTATGGCCGTATATAGGAAACGTGATTGCAAGACAAAACGATTGCGATTATTGTTAAAATCCCTTACGGTGTGAACTGGATCATCCGTATACCTTAAATCCAAAATTCATTGATCATGAAGACCCGATGAAATATATTATCAATGATGATGAGAATGTTATTATTCGTTACAGAATGGCGGCCTCATATTTATTGGGAGAGCCTCTCGCGTGGGATACCCTTCCATTGAGATGCTTGGATTATTTCAGCAAGGGACAATCCGGAGAGATGGCAAGTATGTCCCCGGAGTACGCTGAGGAGAAAAACGAAGTAAGGACAAATTTGGACCAAGAATTGAATATTATTTCACCCGATAATGACGAATATAGATCAGAGAAACATATGGTAACGACAAGAACTCTAAAATCACACTTACTTGTGGAAAAGTTTGTACTATGTTGAATATGTGGTTATCCAGGGCACACCGAATATAAGTGTCAAAAAGAACGCCGTCTATTTTGCTTCAGGTGTGTACTAGTGGAAGTGATGTTCCGAAATTGCTCGTGCACACACAAAGATAAGCATGCTATATCCCCAAGTACAACAGCCCTTCATCCAAAGAAAAGATGCCGTACCGTATCCGTGGAAACTCTAACCTCTGTAAACACCAAGAAGGTGGAAATACAATGTAATTCAACTGGTAACCGAAGTCACAACCTAAGGTATATGTGCCTTTGACGTTAGAAGTCTGTTTAGAAGACCATTCAAGTTTTCTATTTTTAGAATTAAGTGTTTAGTTTTGGGAGACCCTTTTTACTTTTGGAAAGAAGATTTTAGGTTTGGAAGACCTTTTTCATTTTTGGAAAGAAGTGTTCAGTTATGGAAAACCGATTTCATTTTTGGGGAGAAGATTTTAGTTTTAGAAGATCATTTTCCTTGTTGGGGAGAAGATTCTAGTTTTAGAAGACAATTTTAATTTTTGGAGAGAAGATTTCAGATTTAGAAGACCGTTTTGTTTTTGGAAAAAAGATTTTTTTTCCGGAAGAAGTCTATTTTTCATGGAAGAAATTTCATATTTGAAGATGTTCATGGAAGAGCAGAAGTTATTGACTTGTTTTTGTAGAAACGCTTATTTTGATTTATACTAATCAACGATGAATGAAAGAATTCAATACTTATTTTTTTTTTTTCTTGTGGAAGTGAGTGGGGAATGTGAGGAAGTTCTCGAAAAATAAATATATATTAATCCGGGGTAAATAAATATCATCATAAATGCGTATACAGAAGTAGAATCCAAAAACTCTAAATAGATATATCGCCATAAAGGAGTATAGGTATTACCGGGTGTAGACATGTTTGCATTACAAGATTCAGATTCGCTTCCGCTTAAATTCGTGGAACGTGTATAGTGGATTTCATTCAAAATCGTGAAGCCGTGTCACTATCAGATAACTCAACAACCGTCATAAGTAAAAAACAGGATTCCACCAATTCCTCGCCGGCGAGGAACTACCGGAGCAGGCTGTTCACTAGCTGGATGCTTTGCCGTTGTCTGAGAAAAGGAAATCTAGTTGAGACAGTCACTCAATCCGGCCTCACGGTACAAGCTAATATCTTGTGAACTAAGACAATGAGAGAATATAAGTACCGAAGTTTGATAAGATTTCATTCAAAACCGAAAATAGTAGTCTGGTAAGTCCGTTTGAAAGAGAGATAATCTCACAGATCCCTCAATTGAGTTTGAAATATTGAATTTTCACTGAATTGAAGAGAGATAAAACGAAGGCATTGTATCATAGCGACCGATTGTGTTTCTGTCGATGAAATAGATTTGAAGTTGAAGGTAACACCAGTTGAGAATTAGGTTTTCGTGAACCAACGTCTGATAGCTGGAGGTAGCTGTATTTCTAGCCCGACTACCCTACGGTACAGTTATTAACGGTGTAAAGGCGGGAAGTCCTGACAACTTCCGCGGTTGTAATTTCTATTATATAATGATGAAACGGACGGGCTGACATTCGGATCTGGAGAGGGCAGAATATCTAGCGCGGCTACCCTGGGATTCTGTCGCGGCTACCCTGGGATTCTGTACTGAAGGGTACATCCTGGCAATGTAAACAGGCTGCTGTGTTAGGTTAGATCTGTGGTTTAGAGTAGCTGCACCCAAACCGGAAGTTTTGCGCGCAACCTCTGGCGCAAAGATATAATACGATTGAATATAAACTGTATTAATCACACTCTTATGTTCCTTTCAGAATCGTATCCATCTATTTTCGACAACATTGTAGTTTTTTCGATAAAAAAGTCTTTGCTATTTCAATTAGTGTGTATTTATGTTTTCCAGAGACGGCGTAGAATTCACTGTAATGAAAAAAGAGCGTATCGAACAGTCTGCAGTGCCCCTATCTTGTATTCCTTATCCGGTCAAGCACAAAGAGAGCAGCTTCAGATACATACTCATTTCTGACGATCAGGTGAATACTTTTTCCATAGACTATATCTACTCAGATAAGGAGATGAAAGTTCGAAATTATTGTACACTCCAAACATCATGGATTGGAATGTTAAGGTATCTCTAGTGTAACTGATCGATCTATGCTAGAGAGACCGTATCATAGTTATTTGGCAACAGCTAGTAATAGATAGTCATTTATTTTGCAATTGTAACAACAATTTGCTATGGCTTTGTGTTCAGTTGTGGGAATATCAAGAGTTAATTTACTTCCAACAAGTTGAATTCTTATCTCAGTATAATTCATCAGTTTTGTGGTGACCGCCTTTCTCGGGAAAAGATAAGTCTTCTTGTTAAGCGGATAATCCGGAAGGGGTAACCACCGGGATGAGTGGTCCAGGGTTTTATATTCCTCATTGAATGGGATTTGACAGATATGAATGGATTGATTCCTCACAAGTAAAACGCAGACGCTTAAATATACAGTTTATTAAATGAAATGAAAATATTTGTACAAAAGGAAATGAATATTTACACCTAGTGTAAAAAAAACAATAATTTCAATACATCAATTTAAATAATTGAGTCAAGTATTTGGCCTTGTCGAGATAGTTCACAGCAATTAAACAATCTGAAGTCTTAGAATATAATTCGAATGAGAATGTCTATTCGCGTGATACAGTTGTTCACCTCGAACAGATGGTCTTCGGTAAACAAAACTTGAACGCCAAGTGAAGTATGCCTGGAACGTTGACTCGTAATAAGGAACCAGCAGAAATAAGTCAAGAGTTAGTCAACGTCTGGAGCACAGTCGACTTTATTGATTTCGAATCGTGAAAATTTACGTGTTCGATAATAATATTAGAGTTCTTCAGTAATCGTGTTATTTACCAACACGAATAATGAATTATCCGGTTTTCGGTACGGGAAGTCAATAGGCTAGTGGTTTATTTTTCCTCAACACAAATATTGAATTATTTGGTTCTCGGTACAGGAGATCAGAAGGCAGATTGTCTATTTTTCCTCAATACAAATAATAAATTAATTGGTTGTCGGTACCGTAGGTCAGAAGGCAGGTGGTTCATTTTTCCTCAACACAAATAATAAACTATTTGGTTTTCGGTACATTGAAACGGATCGTTCTGTCGGCTATGATCAGTAGTGATCAGTGGCCCCAACTAGCTCAACAAGATTATTCACTCTCAGGGCTCTTAGTGAAACGTGTTCTGAGATTCTAGACTTCATGAATTACTCTGAGCGCCAAGTGCTTCAGAACAAACAAAACTAAAGAGAATCCACAGTCAAGAATCCAGGCACTACGAAGTAGATAAAAGTTGATGAATATTCAGAAAAATAAGACAAAGTGTAACTTAACAATTTGGTTTTATCCCGACTAGCAATTTGAATAACAATTGAAATAATTTGAACAAGATACAATTATTGTAATGTACGAATGAATATTTGGAATAATGGAAATTGAAAATAAAAATTGAATTGTATGAAGTAACTGAATAATATATAGATATGGAAATCAGAAACACAACAAATGAATGAAACTTATGTAATATAAATTTAGTTATGAACCTTTGAGTTCAATTACATCAAATAAAAGGAGGAAATGAAATACAGATTCAGTCAGATAACAAAAATCAATGAAATGAAAATATGGTCGTTTGAACTAAAAAATTTTTACCGTCCTTGGAACTTGAAGGAAGTAGGCTCTGTCAGGAGAATCCCTATACCGTCACGGGCAAAAGAACAGAGGCACCTCAATCGTCCAGACCCTGTAAATACAACACCGAACAGTATCTCGGTACAAGTTCGAGGGACCAATAACTGAATCAGTAGGAATAACCAATACGATCCCACAACTGATTATGTTATCTACAAAATTGTATCAACACTATATAATAACAAATTTGATATCTTGAAGAGAATATTATTAACAATAATCAGATCTGAAGGAAGGTTGAAAAAATTGAATTACTTATTATGTTCAACAATTTATACTGAAAAGTATAGAGATAACGGTAGTTACGAAAGAGAATTATGATTAACAAGTTAGAAATTGTTAAAGAGCATAAAGATAATGATTCACTAGATTTGAGTCTGAATAATGAATTGAAGTTTGCAATTTATATGATAATTCGAACAAGAGTAACAGTAGTATTACTTAGACTTCAAAAAGCAGTAAATGAGATCCGTGCTTTGTTATGTCTACCCAGATCAATATTTTGAACAATAAATGACCAACTAGTCCAATAAGACATAGCCATGTGTAACTTAATTTACAAGGTCAAGAAAGGTGATTCTCAAAATCACGTACCACAGTATCACATGTAATATTGCTAGGTTAAACAAGAAGTACAAAAATACGATATTACCAATCTGCTCACTACTAGTCAAATTATTTTCGTATGAAGATAAAGAAAAATTCCTCAGGATGTGAAAGATTACCCAGAAATGCTAGATAACAGAGTGATTCGCCATGAATGTTGAGAGATTTGTTAAGAATTTTTTCCACTGAAATATATCGACATTCAGGGACTTTACATATCTTGACTTATTTTGAAATATCAAATCAAATTAAATAGTCAATAATTTTCAATGGCAGATTAATTATAACTGAAAGACTAAAGAAACTGTTAAATCTTAACTCACCTCATCAATCATTCACAACGCAATGCTCCTTTAAATTTCCGTTTTACCCACACTACCTTTTACTTGTGAATCGGCCGTCGTGCAACGAGTATCCACGAACAATTCCATCGATTTCCTATTGAACGGTAGGTGACACTCCTAGTCAATAAGCGTTGAATGATAATACGAGCAGGAATCGTTATTCTAATCATTACAGCGTTCCTTATAACAGTAAGTCGGGAGGCAGGGGATTCAATTTTCCTCAACACAAATAATGAATTATCTGGTTTTCGGTACAGTAAGTCGGAAGGCAGGGGATCCATTCTTCCTCAACACAAATAATAACACATTTGGTTCTCGGTAAGTGAAGTTAGTACTGGAGTAAGTTGTACGATATTTACCTTCAGACTTGATCAAAGTATATGAGTGAATCCTACGGAGCGCGGAGGAAGTTTATACTGAAAAATAAAGATAAATTCTCTTCTTATCAATCTTCTACCTATCTACTCTTATTTTGCTTGTTGTCCCATCTTATTTGAGGGGGATGGTGAATGGAGGGATATTCATGTAAATGTGTTTGGGCCTCTAAAGGGCCCAATTTTGGGCCTATAGACAAAAACCTCAAATCAAATTACAGAGAAATACTTCGGCTATTTGAGTCATGTAACACCCCATAAAACATCATGTCACGGTCACATATACATGTTCACACGTCTAAATACACTCACACATACACACAAAACAATTATAAGCATTCAGGTGCATGTTGAAATATTCATAATCTATGATTTCGCGCGCGGAATCTATTGTACCGACCCTCGCTTATTGCCGCTACATGGAATTTTGCGGCAAATTTTTATGATGAAATTCGTTATAACTTGGAATTCTGAACGTATCTCCGTACGCAGTTCCAAACTCAAATAGCCGAAGTATTTCTCGGTAATTTTAATTAAGGTTTTTGTCTATAGGCCCAAAATTGAGCCCTTTAGAGGCTCAAACACATTTATTAGGATAGCTTCATTTCTATCCGACCCAAATCAATCTGGTTAGACTTAGAATACTCGCTGTCAAAACCTCTAATAGAACCTAGAATCTGGGTTTCGTAAAAAATTTCTAACCTCAGAAAGTTTGGATTTTTCGTTGGTCCAAAATTTTCAAAATGGCGCTCAAGCTATGTCTCTGGAGCAAAATGCCTGAATTTTGGATAATATGTGCGTAATGATGAAGTCTTTCGAATAATTTTGGCTTTAGATTGATAACATTAGTATTTCGTCTGAAATTCGCAAAATACAGATTTTTCAAAATGGCCGATTGTGACTCCAAAAAATGAGATATGTCAAAATACTAAAAATGAAATAAAAGAAGAATGAAAATATTATATTTTCAACAAAACAAAATATGAAAAACTGAAAACTCTTTGACATATACTCAATTTTTCAATGTGCCAAAAAACACATTAAATAGGCCACAACCTCGAATGGACTTGAGACTGAATCCAAAAGTTGCGTATTAGTTTTTCCAACAACTTTTGTCCGAAACGTTTCTCCATAAAACTCATAGTTTTGTCCCAAAACGCAAAAAATCGAAAAATGGTCATTCTCAGGTCCAAAAAATGGCCATAGTTTTTCGAGCACAAGGTTAATCCAAATTTAATCTACATCATCGTGTTCAGCGTGTCAAAATACATACGGATAGACAAAATTTAGACCTCGCGGCAATTCGGACAAAAATCGATTTTCATCCTTAAATGCCTGGACTAAAAAGCGGTATAGAAATTTAAGCCGCTGCATTATCTTATACGTCATTTTTTTCATGTCAACGCGCTCTAAATTCGACATGAAGACAGCTACGAGGTCTCATTCTCGGATTTAGATCAGAGAATTTGTCTACTTTCCAACGATTTCCGAATTTTTTCGATAGGCCCAAAATTGGGGTCTGGGGAGGCCCAAACACATTTATATCAATATCTGAACTCCTACTTAACCTAGAAGAGTTTTTTTAGCGTAGAATACTCGTCGTGAAATATTATATTAGAACCTAGAATTTGATCATCCTAAAAAATTTCTAACCTGAAAAATTTGCACATTTTCCGAGGTCCAAAATTTCGAAGTTGTCCTACATTTTTTTTTGAGCCCCAAAAACAGTATTGAAGGATGTTTTGTATCACATTTGTTGAAATCTACGTGCGGATTTTTTTTTGTCGATAAGTCCATTTTTCGGCTGGCAATCTCACTTTTAGGGATTTTTGTAAATGGCCGATTGTGAATCCAAAACTAAAGTTAAAAAAAAAACAAAACACTGTAGAAAGTATATAAAAAATACCATTTCTCAATTTGAATAGAATATTTTTTTGGTCAATATTCGAATGAGAAAAAAAACATTTGTTTTCTCACAAAAAAACACTATTATGCTCATATCTCAAGATAATAACCTCAAAATGACTTATATTCCGGCTCAAACGATGCGTTTTCACATTTTGTACAATTTGTCTCTCGACATGTTTTTCCATTTGGGCCACCGTTTTCGTTTTAAACGCAAAAAACATGAAAATCGTCTTCTTTCGTGTCAAAAAATGACCGTCACTTTTGGAGCTAACTCGTAGGAATTTTTTGATTATTTTTCTCGTTTTCAGCGCATCAAAATACGTATAGAAACATACAAAATTTCCACCTTCATTTTTCAAGCGATATGCGCTGGATTTCGCTCCTCTAGCGACTGTACTAACTATCTATCTTCCTAAACAACATAATTATTCGGAATTATCAATTCGAAATACTAATATAAACGAAATCTAAAATGTATTACCAATCCACGTGTTTCCTAAATAATTATTTGAGATTTCAGAGCTTCATTACATTATTATTTTCATTTCTATTTTTATACTGATTTCTATTTTCTTGGTTATTTTGATTTCTTCGAATCTATCCCTGTTTTTATTCAAATTATTCTCATAACCATTTTCCCTAGGATTATTATTTGGATTCCTATCATTCCTGAATCTATTCTGATATTCACCATTTCGGAAACTATTATTATGCCCTTCCTGTCTTCTTACGTGATTATCTCCCCTATAATCATTTCTACTGTTCTCAAATCTGAGTCTTCGAAAATTTTGTACATTATTATTCCTTTCAACATTTTGTTGCCTAATTCCTGTACTATCCCTTCTCCCTATTCTATTTAAATATGTTATCGATTGGTTCATACTTTTGATATTTGAAATAGCTATTGCCTCCGATATCTGATCTTCATAATGCCTTGAGATATATAAAACTATTTCTTCTTCCTCCATTAACGGTTCAAGAATTTTTTTTTTGCGTAGGGGAGGGGAAATCTTGTATGGACGCCTCGGGTGCCGGTGTTCCCGGGTGTGCCGGATTCCTACCGACTGAAACCCCTCCTCCGTGAGGTTGGTTCTCCATCATAAGGGGAGCCCCACAGCACTGCGGTCATTATAGTCCTATTGTGCCCTCACTTGTTTCTACCTCCTCATCAGCCCGGTGTATTCTATGAATTTCAGTAGCCTGATATAGGGGATACTTCTGATTTCCACGGGTGTAGTCTTATCCTCCCCGAGGTATGTCCGGCGACCTACTGTGTATGCCGTGCACTGACACAGCACATGCATAGGTGTCTCATCTTCCACGTCGCAACCCCTGCAAGTAGGCTGATTCACCAGTCCCATCGTGTAGAGGTGTTTGTTGCATGAGGCGTGTCCCGTCAGGAATGGAACAAAATTCCGTATTTCTTGTCTGCTGAACGTCAGCAGATTTTTCACTCGTTGCTGCTGGAGATCTCATATCAGTCGCTTGGAGTGCGACATACGGGGCAGTTTTCTCCAGTAGACACGGTGCTCTACCTCGAGCCATTTTTGGATAACAGATTTCGCTGTGGCATGAGAAATGCCACAGGTTGGCTCTGGTCCTATCAGTGATTTTTCCGCCCCCGCTTTAGCGAGTGCGACGGCAGTTTCTTTTCCTTCTCGTTTGGTTCCTTCAGACTCCCACATGAATATTACTCTATTGGTTCATTACTAATGCCGTTAGTTCTTTGACGCAATCAAGTACACATTGTGAGGTGATTGTGTATGACTCCAGTGCCTTAAGCACTGTCAGGTTACTCACTATGATTGTGATTTGTATATTCTCATAGGCTCTCTCCCTCGTGATTTGAGCACATGCTGTAACTGCAATTAGTTTTGCTTGAAATTCTGTCGCAAAAGTCCCTAGGTTCAAAGAAATGTTTTCCCTTTGGTCCGTTTTCTCGACTATTCCAGCTCCCGTACTTTTTTCCGTCTTGGTGCCCTTGGTAAGCCATATGGAATCCCCTGGTATCATATGAGGACTGCCCACAGCGTTCTCCCGCCCACTCACGGTTTTAATCATGAAAGGCACGGGAGTGCTGTGAACCTTGATCCGGTCGGATCTCATCCCCAATGGCTAAGGTGATTCAAGCAATCCGAGGATGCTTCGGCCTTTTTGGTCAGCCTTTCCTTGGCCGATGAGATCGAAACGATACGCTCCTCTTATGGCCCCTGCCTGAACGGCAAGGTACAGTTGTTCCAACCCCAACAGTTTCTCCATAGCAGCCGTTGGGCTGGTCGACATTGCACCTGTTACTCGTAAGCATGCCAGCCTCTGAACTATGTTCAGTGAATGCTGGGATGCTTTAGTTTTTGTTTTTGGCCACCACACGATGGCGGCGTATGTTACAATGAATCTCCCTATGTTTTGTACACCCAGTGTACCATCCGTGGAGTGAGTCCCCAGGTTCTCCCGACTGTACGACGACAGGTCCACAGGACCCTTATCGATTGGTTAGCGGTTTTCTCCAGATGCTCATCAAAGGTCAGCCTTTTATCTAGGCTTACCCCAAGGTACTTGACCGTGTCCGTCATCTGTATATTCTTTGCATACAAAACTAAGTCTTGTATGTTTCCAATGTTCCTTCTCTTTCTGGAGGGTACGATGGTTATTTTCGAAGGATTCACTTTGAGTCCTTCCTTGTTGCACCATTTTTCCACGGTGTTCTGTGCGTGCTGCATCAGAGATGCTATTGTGCTCCCAAAGTTCCCTTGTATTATAATGACGATGTCATCCGCATATCCGATTACGCAGAATCCTTTGCTCTCAAGGAGTATCCATATTTCGTCCACCACCAGACTCCACAGCGGAGGTGACAGTACACCTTCCTGCGGACATCCTCCAGCGACACGCACCTTCTTTCCAACCTCATTGAGAGTTCCTATGACTGTCCTGCATCGGAGCATGTTGTGAATCCATCTGCATAGCAGATCTTCCACCCTTCGCTCTCGCGTTGCTCGGGCAATTGATTCGAATGAGGTGTTGTCAAAAGCTCCCTCTATGTCTAGAAAGCTCGCTAACGCAATTTCTTTGCATTCCAGCGATTTTTCTGCTGTCTATATTAACTCGTATACTGCCATTTCACAGGATTTCCCTGTTTGGTGAGCATACCGATTGCGATGTAGGGGATTTCTCATGAGAGTTCCATCTCTAACATGCTTGTCGATCAGTTTCTCCAGGGTTTTCAGGAGAAACGAAGTCAGACTGATCGAACGGAAAGATTTTGGTCGCGCGTAAGACTCTAGCCCTGGCTTTGGCATGAATATCACCTTTGCCGCCCTCCACTCTTCCGGTATGTAGCTCAGTGCCGGGCTGGCTCTCAGCATTTCACACAGGATAGGGGCCAGTATATCGATTGCCTGCTGCAGTGAAACTGGCAGTATCCCATCGGTTCCTGGCGACTTATATGGTTTAAATGAATTCATTGCCAATTCAATTTTTGATTTGTTGATGATACTCGCAGCCAGAGCCCAGTTTTCCTTCCGCCCTCCCATTTGAGGTATGGGGTCTTCTGTTTCTGTTGAACAACGGTCGTTTCCGCACCGTGATCCAGGGAAGTGAGTCGCAACAGCTCAAGCGTTTCTTCTTCTGTTTTGGTGTATCCCCATCGTGGTTTTCCACAGGAGCCCACTTTCTGTCGTGGACCAGTTGCTAGTACCTTGTGGAGTCTAGCGTAGCTGGGCATATCCTCTATGCCCTGGCAATACTTTCTCCACGAAGTCCTTCGCGCTTTCTTGATAGCGTTGTTATACGCATTCAGTGCCATGCAATATTAACCCTAAAAGGTGCTGATCCGCTTGGCTTTATTGAACAGTCTTCCCACCGTTCCCCTCAATGCGGACAGTTCTGCAGTCCACCAAGGGGCATAGCTTCCCTGTCTTTGCGCCTTCAGGGGACATGAGGCTTCAAAGGCTGTTATTATGGCCGAGGTAACAGTTGTTACCATCGAATTTAACTCTGGCACTGTAGGTGCCTTCGTTGGGCAGTCCCCAAGTGCCTCTTGTAGTTTCTCACGATAGGAGTCCCACTTGGTGGCCCTTGGGTTTCTGTACTCTGTAGGCAGTGCCTCTGACGATCCAATTGTGTATCATATGTACATGTGGTCGGATAAACTTGGTTCCTCCGCCACATGCCAGTTATGCACTAGGCCATTTATGCGCCCGGTACATACCGAGATATCGATGACCTCCCTCCTCACACTTGTCACAAAGTTCGGTTTGTTGCCCTGGTTGCACACCTGTAGGTTGTGCGCCATCAGGAAATCTAGCAATGCTTCACCTCGTTTGTTGATGTCGTTGCTCACCCACACTGTGTGGTGTGCATTGGCATAACATCCCAATAGAGCTTGGGATTCCGAGGTTCTGAGATACTCCGCAAGAGTTGGTATTTCTCGGAGTGGCGGTGCTCCCGTCTGATCATAGGGTAGGTATGCTTATGTCAACAGGATGCTTCGCCCCTTCCTTCTATTCCTAATTTGAGTCTAATCGTTGTTATGTCGCGACTGCAGTGCTCCCACAATAATAAAACTTTAGCTGCATCTTTTATTAGTATGCAAGTTCGTAATTTTTGTTCTGACGGGTCGTGTATGATCCGCCCCTTGAAGCTACCTGATCCTCCGATTCTTCTCCCATACACGTATGGTTCTTGAGTTAGGGCAGCGTCTGAATTCGCTTTGCACAAGTTGCATTTATTGCTGCTGAGCCGGGGTTTCATCTGCATGTCCCCCTTCTTCAACCTACATATGAGAAGTTTCAGTTGCCTGTCCTCCCCCTGTCCCCTCTTCTTTTTTGTTCTTTGGACCTAGGGGCTTGAACGTCACATAAGAGAAGCCGTAGAACGGTCTGTAATCGACCTCCTTCAACTTCTCCCATGATCGTTCGTTCATCAGCACGACTAGGAGCCTCCCATTTGGTTGCTCCTCTCCAGTGCTGGTGTTTTTCCAGATTGATGTGTTCAGTCCAAGTCATTTTGGACACTCAGTCTATGCAGTGTCTTCTCCGGGTTTGTCGAGGTTTCAGGAGTTGGCTCGCCTCCGCGAGAGTTAGCTCCAATCCCTCTCAGGGCTTAGCCTTAGCCACTACACCTGCTAGCCAATCCCTAGTGGGATCATCCAGACAGGTGATAAGCAGTGTTCTCCCCTGGTATCGGCATTCTGCAAACTTCGGGGCGATCTCCTCCTTCTGCAGTTTGTCAATCTCTTCAAGCAGGGGGTTCTCCATTAGCCCCGCCAGCTCTTCCGAAATTGTTACTTCTGGATATTCAGTGGCCAAGGTAATGACCATTTTGATCCCGACCACCGCTTCCTTGAAGGACTTGCGGACAGTTCCTGCTTTTACAGCGGCCCCGTCGCGCCTCCTCTTCGGTTGCGGTTTGGTGTTGTTTGTGCTTCCATCGGATCGGTGTCGCTTTTGCGTCCCGGAAGTGGGAGTGGCGGGCGCAGCCTGAGAGTTTGTGTCCCTTGCGGTTCATCTGGCTTGCAATACCGGAGGCTGTGAGGTTCTGCGGAGAGTCCTTGTTATTGTTTAGGTGTTTTGTTGGTGTCCATTTTGGTCCCACGAGTGGCAAGGGAAATAATGGTCCACCCATGCAGAGCATGCATGGGTAAGGCTTCTACAATGGGGTGTCACCCGGTGTCCCAAGGTCGTTCGCTACTGACTGAGCTTCCCCTCAGCCTTGCATCCCTTCGGCGCGCACCATACCGTGAGAGTTGGGAGGTGTTAGAGTGGCCTCACCACGCGACCAGGGCGTTCAAGCCAAGGTCCCCGTGCCCCTCGCCAGCACTACCCGTAGAGAGTCGTGCCGGCAAGCGGTGTACGGTTTATGTCCATCTTGGTAGATGGAGGGTTGTTTCTTTTTTCTGAGGAGTTGCTATCCTCCTTTGGATTCGCCCAAGGACACATCCAAAGCAGGTCATGACCCGGGATTCGGCCTTGCCTCCTCCCTTCATTCGCATTGACGGGCCCGGCATGAGCAGAGTCGTCACAGTCATTCGTCTTCAAGTGCTTGGACAAAAGCCTTTCGGCTGAGCCACCATTCATACAGGTCGTGACCCTTCAGGATCCCCTCGCTCGGGTGAGCCTTCCCACCGGCACAAGGTACGAAGTACACGGCACACGTCAAGGTCCTGCAACCCCTAATGAAGGAACGGTTCGAGATACTGAACTTCATTATATGGAGTCAAAGCATATGCATTCATATTTTTCTTTCTTCCCTCTATATATTTTTCGAAGTACAATTCTTCTCCTCACTCTGATTGTTCATTGTCTCCTCAGGAATTTCTCGGAAATTCTTCAATAAATTCGTTCAAACTGTTCAACTCTCTCTCTTAGCAGTTAAACCATAGAAGTGGTTCATCAATCAATCTTTCCCTCATCATCCTTTCCATTTTCTCTATATTTCTACCCAACTTCATCCCTCAATTTTTTCAGAAATATACATGGATGTAATTTTCTGATATTCCCATTGAATTTGATAGTGCTATCATTACTCACACTTACTTCTGTATTCTACTCGCATCCTCTCATCTGATTTATTCTCTATTCTTTGTATCTCTTCAACTTGTTCATTTATCAGTGTATTATGCCCTTGTGCAATCAATCCTCCAGTACGGCATAATTGGCTGGGGTGGTGTCTACAAAACTAACTTACATAATCTATTTGTGGCTCAAAACATAATATTAAAAATAATGTACAATAGAACTAAACTATATCCCACTAAACTGTTGTATAAACATGCAAAAATATGCAACATTAGGCAAATATATATAAAACAGGTACTCTCTAATACACACCAACACTATACTTATCATGAATTTCAATACGACACAAGAGCAGCAATTCACAACCCCATATCGGTAGAAAGAGCACATAAAAGAATTGGCCAAAGATCATCGAAATACCTAGGACCTCGTTTCCATAACCTCTTACCACCAAAATTGAAATCTATACAAAACCGTAAAATCTTTCGAAAACGCCTCACGAATTATTTAATAAATTGTAACATGAAACCTTTCTATACTTATTTTGATTAGTACAAGTCCTGCAAATTAATAGAAACGGAAATTAAAAACATAAATTACACAATAAAGCAACATGAAACTCTTGTAATCCCAATTTCTTATGAATAGATTATTATAGAAAAAAATTCTATTCAGACTGTAAAACGCATTTAGATTCCCAAATTATATCACTAAACCATACTCTCCTTTGTAATCCAGTATTATTACAGTAACGAAATGAAAATCTAAAATTATAATTCTTCTCCAATTATGTAAAATTGTAGTTTAGTATTAAATTATTTTATATTGATGTTTCTCTCTTGTGATGAATGCATGGAGTAAAGTGCTCATGCACGGGCTATGCCCATATGAACACATTTACTTTATATGCAATTAAGATTATTGGCGTACTTTAAAGATAAAGATTAACTATTGTACTATTATATTATATAATTTAATGTATGCACAATAAAGCTTCTTTCTTTCTTTCTTCTTTCTTGATTCTATTCTGAACTTCTCTCATACTTCGTACAATCTCGTTCATATTCTCCTTGATATGATTTCTCATATCACTTACTCGATTTTTAATCATACCAATTTCTTTTTCTACCTTATTAAACTATTATATTCATCTAATTTATCGTCTATCCGTTCCACAACATGTTTTCTTATTTCCTTTTTTTCTGTTTCAATTACTTGCATTATTCCCTCACTCCTTTTATCAAATTCATCATTCACTCCCTTGATTCCATCTCGTATATTATTCATATTTTGTTCAATTTTATTCAATTCATATTTGAAGTTTCAAATAATTTCATTATTTGTGTTTGACGACTATCATTCACTACAGACATTTTTTCTACAATTACCATTTCACCATCATCGAATTCTATCAAATCTGAAGTGACTTGGCTGTCACCTTTTTTTCTTCAATTGACCAATCTCAAGTTATTCATAACGCGATTCCCTTTAAATCGAATTAGTTTTTCTTTTTAAGAATCGGCCTCACGTTTAGGCAACAATTGTATTCAGCCCCACGTTGGGCGCCAATTTATTGTATTTATCTCCACTTTTGGGAGCCAATTTTATTTATATTGTTGAATTAATAGGATTTGATTCCTTTCTTGTTTTTGTTTTTTTCAATTCAATTTTATTTATTTTAATTTCCGGCTAGCTTCTATGATTGTATTTGAGCTGCAGTTGGTTCTGGATAAGATATGAAATGAAATCTTTATTTAAATTCAAATATTTGTTGCTTTATTGAATGATTGTGCAACCTGCTTGATATTTCGAAGTACACAATTGATTTCTATGATTGATCCTAGACAAAGTTCTACTAACTTATCCTCTTCATTCACATTTAAACATTTAACCTCAAATTTTAATATATCTGGCTCTACATATCGTTTGGTGATATTTAAATTTACCTACGTTATCAATGGCATTCATCCAACATTTTTAAACATATAAACATTCACAGATTATAATATTCAGCTCACTATGATGGAATATATGTATCCTGTACTGGAATAATGTTGGGCTTGCTGTTTTCCGTTGAGAAGCTTCCTGATGTTATCTGAATATCCTTTCAATTTAATGATTGCTAACCATTAATTACAGGTATTCACGCACTAACTACTCTGCTTTTCACCAATAATATACATTCACAGATGCTCAATACTTGTTGAATTCTATCTTGAGTAGGTAACGATACATCACTAATGTTGGAATATGAACTGCCTCCACTTGTGGACAAGTTTCTTCTTCGAGATTCAATGCAAACTCATTTGAACTCCATGAGTTGCAGTTGGAATACATTTACTCCTCAGATATTAATGCAAACTTATTATTTGAAATCTATAAGTTGCAGGAGCATAGTTACTGATCAGATGCTCATGCAAAACTATTTAAATTTAAACTTTATGAGTTGCAGGAGTACATCTACTCCTCAGATATTATTGCAAACTGATTATTCGATTGGTTTAGATATGTCGACGATACTTTCGTTATTTAGCAACATGGTCGCGGAAAGCTTGTTCCTTTCCTCAATCATTTAGATTCATTACATCCCAATATCCGTTTCACCATGGAAGTCGAATCGCAAGGTTCACTCCCGTTCCTGGATGTATTGGTTAGTCGACAGACTGACGGTACTTTAGGACATTCTCTTCATCGGAAACCCACCCATACCGATAGATACCTCAATGGTCTTTCCCACCACCACCCTGCCCAAAAGCAATCTGTCATGAACTCCCTGGTCCACAGAGCTGTCAACCTATCTCAGCCTCAATCCTTAAAATCAGAATTAAAACATCTATCATCTGCCTTATTATCAAACGATTTCTCCCATTACAACATTCAAAAAGCCATATATAAATACACTTCACCTAAAATTTCAAATCGACCTGAGCCAGAAATCCTCCCACCTGCTTTATCCACGGTCTATCTTCCATATATTCAAAATATAACAGACCGAATTTCCAAAATCCTCAAAAAACATAATATTTCTACCCATTTTTCCAAACTCACAAAATTATCTCAGTTTTACAAACCTATCAAAGATCCTCTTCCTCCTCTCCAATTAGAAAAGCACCCATTGAAATTGTTAATGATGAAGGAGCAGCTGTGGCGGTATTGGGACATGTCCAACTTATGCCAAACATGCAAATCTGTACGACATTTTTCTGCAGCTTCTGGTATTAGCCAATCTAAGGTTTCCAGCATTCCACATGAACACAAGCTCCATCCGTACAAAATTAAATTAATTCAGGAAATAAATGACGATGATTGGGATCGAAGGCAAGAGTTTTGCGAAATTATGGTCGAGCGTATCAACAATAACCCACATTTCTTGTACAACGTTTGCTTTTCTGACGAATGCACTTTTTCACTTAATGGAGAGGTTAACCGGCATAACTGTAGAATTTGGAGCGATACAAATCCTCATGTATTTCGAGAAACTCACACTCAACATCGGGAGAAGCTAAACGTTTGGGTAGGAATTTTGGGAGATCACCTAATTGGACCTCTGTTTATTCCTGGTATATTAAATGGCGAAATTTATTTTGAAATGTTGGAAAATGCGATTGATTCGGTAATAACTGAACAATTAGGAAACGATCCTCTACTACTTGAACAACAATTGCATTTCCAACAAGACGGAGCTCCTCCTCACTACGCCGCACCAGTTCGCCAATACCTCAATTTGAAATACCCCGGTCGTTGGATTGGAAGAAGAGGTCCTATGGAGTGGCCCGCCCGATTTCCTGACCTGAAATCTCTGGACTTCTCCTTGTGGGGACATCTCAAGTCCAAGATTTTTGTGATTCAGCCTGAAAATTTGGACGAACTACGCCAACGAATTGTGAATGAGTGTCGTCAAGTAACTCTAATTATGCTGAACCATGTTAGAGACGGTTTTCAGTCAAGATTGTATTATTGTATGGAAGTCAATGGAAGACAATTTGAACATTTGATTTAAACACGCAGATTTAATTTTTGTCTTTGTAAGCATGACAACACAATTCAATTTTTTCACGAATGTGATTTTTTTAAAATTGTTCGAATTTGTAAAAAAGGCTTAATAAAAATGAGCTTGTACATTGTACGAATAACCAAAATATTCAAGGTGGCGCATTCGAGCAACAAAATTAATTTTTGGCAAAAACGGTTCATCAAATTTACGTTTTTCATACACCGTTGTGAAGAGGCTTCCAAGACCTTTCAAATGACGTATCACTCAACCCCTCTCCCCTATTCAATTTTGAGGGGTTGAAGCTCCCCCTATTATGGGGTTGCTCGTTCAAGCCTCAAATATACGTCAAAAGATGTCCCCTAAACAAAATCATTCGACGCGTTTCGGGAGATTTTTCCACTCACTATATATATATATATATATATATATATACATATAGTGAGTGGAAAAATCTCCCATTCCGCTTACGATTCAGGCACTTTGGCGCCTTTTGTACCGTATGACCCCCGGCGCTAAAGGGACTTTTGTCATACAACAGGACTTTTGGTGCCCTTCTCAAATTTGGGCGCCAAAGTGACGGTTCAATGACACATATATATATATATATATATATATATATATATAACTTAAGAGATATAGAATTAAATTTTCTGAATTATGAAGTTAACTTAGATAATTTAACATAGGATTATAAAGATGAATAAACGTAAAAGATTGAACCATAGGCGGGATTCGAACCCACATTTCTGGATTTCTAGTCCAGGGTGTTTACCAATTACACCACTTCGGTCCTGTTAGATTTTTATATTTTTGTAAATATAAACCTCTGAAAGGATAGTAGATCATTGATGAACACAATGCGATTCGATGCCCTACCATAGATCAACTATTCACGCTCATTCATCTGAAGTTCAGTCGTTTTTTGAAGTAAGGATTGTAGGTTAGTACTGCTATGGTTGGCAGTTACTTGACAGTTCTTATTCAAATGACAGCATCCCGGTTCTTATATATTTCAATAGAACTGACTGAGAATTGTTCTGGTTAATTATAAACAAGTTTAAAGTTTCTTTGCCTAATTGGCCACTATCGTGTATGTAACTTAAGAGATATAGAATTAAATTTTCCGAATTATGAAGTTACCTTAGATAATTTAACATAGGATTATAAAGATGAATAAACGTAAAAGATTGAACCATAGGCGGGATTCGAACCCACATTTCTGGATTTCTAGTCCAGGGTGTTTACCAATTACACCACTTCGGTCCTGTTAGATTTTTCGAAATGTGGGTTCGAATCCCGCTGGAAAATCTCAGCCTAGATTTTCCAGACTCTACGGTCGAATCACCTGAAGATGGCAAATGCGACTTTGCCGAAACGTGGTGAAATTGGTCCTTTTGAGGACCGAAACCACACAACGCGGATCAATACCCGAGAATCCAGTTCTACACATTACGTCCGCGAGAACCTAAGAAGAAACATATATATATATATATATATATATATGTTTCTTCTTAGGTTCTCGCGGACGAAGAAACATATATATATATATATATATATATATGTTTCTTCTTAGGTTCTCGCGGACGTAATGTGTAGAACTGGATTCTCGGGTATTGATCCGCGTTGTGTGGTTTCGGTCCTCAAAAGGACCAATTTCACGACGTTTCGGCAAAGTCGCATTTGCCATCTTCAGGTGATTCGACCGTAGAGTCTGGAAGTTCGCCTAGATTTTCCAGACTCTACGGTCGAATCACCTGAAGATGGCAAATGCGACTTTGCCGAAACGTCGTGAAATTGGTCCTTTTGAGGACCGAAACCACACAACGCGGATCAATACCCGAGAATCCAGTTCTACATATATATATATATATATATTCTTTTGTTGATATTCTTGAACCATTTGTAATATTTGTATGTTTTCTTGGTATATTGGTTCGTATATATACTGATAATGAAATAAGAGAGGTGTACCAACGACCTGGACCACCGTAGAGAATTTTTATTTCATTATCAGTATATATACGAACCAATATACCAAGAAAACATACAAATATATATATATATATATATATATATATATATATATATATATATATATATAGAACTGGATTCTCGGGTATTGATCCGCGTTGTGTGGTTTCGGTCCTCAAAAGGACCAATTTCACGACGTTTCGGCAAAGTCGCATTTGCCATCTTCAGGTGATTCGACCGTAGAGTCTGGATTTTTCAGAAAATTTAATTCTATATCTCTTAAATTACATACACGATGGTGGCCAATTAGGCAAAGAATTTTTAAACTTGTTAATAAGTAACCAGAACAATTCTCAGTCAGTTCTATTGAAATATATAAGAACCGGGATGCTGTCATTAGAATAAGAACTGTCAAGTAACTGCCAACCATAGCAGTACTAACCTACAATCCTTACTTCAAAAAACGACTGAACTTCAGATGAATGTGCGTGAATAGTTGATCTACGGTAGGGCATCGAATCGCATTGTGTTCATCAATGATCTACTATCCTTTCAGAGGTTTATATTTACAAAAATTAAAAATCTAACAGGACCGAAGTGGTGTAATTGGTAAACACCCTGGACTAGAAATCCAGAAATGTGGGTTCGAATCCCGCCTATGGTTCAATCTTTTACGTTTATTCATCTTTATAATCCTATGTTAAATTATCTGAGTTATCTTCATAATTCAGAAAATTTAATTCTATATCTCTTAAGTTACATACACGATAGTGGCCAATTAGGCAAAGAAACTTTAAACTTATATATATATATATATATATATATATATATATATATATATATATATATATATATATATATATATATATATATATATATATATATATGACCCCGGCGCCAAAGGGACTTTTGTCATACAACAGGACTTTTGGCGCCCTTCTCATATTTGGGCGCCAAAGTGACGGTTCAATGACACATGTCTCGGGCGCCAAACGCACATTTCATCTGTTTGTCATTTGCCGATTTTGACATGCTCTATTAGAACTTTCCTGAAGGAGGATAAGATACGATGCTGTCGAAAGGGTTGACGGCGGAAACTTTTGCAATATCCTGTGACCTCATATTTTGTCAAAACATTCACGAAATAGAATAACAAACGATGTTATCGAGGGATTAAAATCACCAAGCGTCGGAGGCAACTTTTTTTCGAATAAGCAAATCTGCCACCTCCATATTATGTCAGAGCGTTCTCGAAGAAGAAAAAGATTTAAATTACCGAGCATCGGTGGCAGGTTAACGGCGACTTTTCTCATGAGCAACCGTACCACCTTCATATTTTGTCACAGCGTTTTTCAAGTAGAAAAATGAACGATGCTATCGAAAGTTTCAAATTACCTGATTCGAGGGCGGGTTGATGACGGCAACTATCCCATAAAAGACCCTGCCACCTCCATGATTCGGCATGGCATTCTTGGAGTAGAAGAATGAACAATGCAATCTTGAGATGAAAATTACCTAGTATCTTGGGCGGGTTGAACAGCGACTTTTCTTATGAACAGCCCTGCCACCTTCATATATTGTAAGTAGAAGAATGAACGATGCTGTCGAGGGTTCCAAATTACTCCCGTCGGGGGCGGGTTGATGGCGGCAACTATTTTATAAGAGACCCTGTGACCATATCCTTTTGACAGACATTTCTTGAAGGAAAACATATCATCAAGAGATTCAAATTAGCAAACGTAGGGACGGTTATAACTTTTCCATCAACGACCATAACACCATCATATTTTTCAGAACTTCTTGAAAGGAAATAGCAAACGATGCAATAGAGAGATTTGAATTACCGAATTTCGAAGGCGGCAACTATCTTATTAGAGAACCTGACACCTTCATATTTTTTTGGAGCGTTCTCAAAGGAGGATCACTATCGATGCCATCGAGAGTTTCAGGAAAGTTCTAACAAAATATAGAGGTGTCAGGGTCGCTAATAAAATGGTGCCCTCGACGCACCAATTTAAAGATCTCGACAAACATCGTTGTTATTACAAGCGTTTATCACCAACGTTTTGACAGAACATAAATGTGACAGGTTCTTTCACAAAAAAGTTGCCGCCATCAACCCTCTCACGATGCCAGATAATTCAGTTCTCTTGATGGCATGGTTTATTATTGTCCTGCAAAAATGCTCTGACAAAATATGAAGATGACAATGTCGCTTATAAGGGAGTTGCCACCGTCAACCCGCCCCAACGCTCTAGATGGCATCGTTATTTTATCTCCATTCAAGAACGATCCTTCTGAATATGGACGTGGCATGTTCGCCAATAACAAAGTTGCCGCCGTCAACAAACTCCCGACGCTCATTAATTCGAATCTCTCGATGGAATTGTTCGTTATTCCCCTCCAAAAAGGTTCTGACAAAACTTGGGGGTGACAAGATCTCTCATGAAATAGTTTCCGGCGTCAACCCGCCCTCGACGTCTGGATTTATCCCCTTCTCAGGTTGTTGAATATTTTGAAATTTGTGATTCTACTTTTTTAAACTCCATCATAAATGAGTTATTTTCAGTTGGAGTTGTGAATTTTTTGATGGAAAAAGCATGTATTCTAATGGCAACCTTGAATTTCATCGAAAAAAGTGCCATGACTAAAATTGAAGGCCAGGAATAAACAAAGAAGGATATAAGTTTCTCACTCATCTCTGCAGGAGCAATGTTGGCAGAGTTACAACTCGGACAAAGTGATAATCCTCAATTTGTTTAGTACTTACAGCTATCAGAGATCGAAACCCTGACTTCCACTTTTCGATTTTTAATTCCTGCTTTTGTTTATAGCATTGTGATATAACATATTCAAGATCTTAGATATAGAGAAGATAGTTATTATCTCAAATAATACTCTTTCTAAACTAATCTTCATCCACCGGTGTATAGAATGAGAGGATTTCCTTTTATGATTCGCGTAATTCAATTAATTATACATTAGAACTAGAAATGTTTTGCCGCTTGGAGAATGGATGACTAGGAAGTGTGACAAAATTACTCTTCACAAATCATTTGATTTGGTTATGATTTTTATACAATTGTTCCATATTCTATAAGATTCTCTTCACATTTGTGTAAAGATAATGACATGAATAAATTATTCGTAAATTATCCATTGTACTTACACGAATAAATAGTGTTCAAATTAATATTGTTTTGAAGAAAATGTACAAAAACAGAAATTTTCCGCTTTAGGGATCGACCATCATGTGTCCGCCGCATAACAGTCAGTCACCTATGCCATAGACCTCGAGGGTTGTATAACATAGCAACATTTGGAGTACAATCTATGTTGAAGTTTACTCCCGTAATCATTTTCTTCGTGTTTTCGTTGAAATTTGGTTGAATGTAGTCTTAAATTAATTCAAATCTACTGTGAAAGTTTTGAATCGGTTCAATGTATACTTTGAGAGTTATGATTTCCGTGAATTTTTAACCCTCCAGAAAAGTGTGTGTTTATTACATGATCTCTCTAAGAAATCGTGTTAGTCTCCAAGTATTCAATTTGATCTCAAAATTTGAATATGATCTTCCGATTTTCAGTTTCAGTTTCGTGGTAACAAATTTCGTGACGGACAGATAGAAAGACAGAGTTTTTTTAATGATTTCAGAAATATCTTGAGTAAATGCAATATACTCTTCTGACTTTGTCTGCGAAGAGTATAATGATACACTAGCCAAAACTCAAGTTTCATTATTTAAGATCTTGAAATCTTGTTTGAAATGACATTTTCTGGTTATTATTCGAAGAACGGTTGGTAGTTCAGAATCGTGTTCATTACTGTACATGCTTCAGTTAATTTGAAAAAGTGACAAGGTATTCTGCGATACATTAACCATTTGAATTGGTACCACTTGTAATTTTGTTCGCTGTGATTTTTATTTTAATATTAGATAGAAACATGAAAGAATAACCCAGTACCTGACCCTTTAAAATCGACCTTAGTAAACTTGTAAACCTGGTGTAGCTGCTAGAGAACGAAGATCGATTTTACTGAGGGTCAGGTAGTGAATAATTCCTATGTTTATGTTGCTATCTAGTGTTCAGCCAGAAATAAAATTATACTATAGGAGAGTGGATACCTATAATACTATAAATGAACAGAAACAATCAGACTTCCGAATTCTTATCTTCCTAAACTGTTTACCTAAAATTTATAAACCGAAAAATTCCATGAGACCAATAATTTTAAACATTAATTGTCTAACGTATAAAATAGCGGAATGGTTAGTGAAGAATTTAGCGACTTCCAAGCGGCACCAAGTTTGTCATTGAAAAATTCTTTGGACTTAATTGAAAAATTAGGATACCTATTATACTATAAATAAACAGAAACAACTAGACGTCCGAATCCTAATCTTCCTAAACTGTTGTCCTAAGATTTATAAACAGAAAAATTCCATGAGACTGATAATTTTAAACATTAATTGTCTAACGTATAAAATAGCGAAATGATTAGTTAAAGAATTTAGCGACTTCCAAGCGGCACCAAGTTTGTCGGTGAACAATTCTTTGGACTTCATTGAAAAATTAGGATTTCAAAGTTGAAGCTGTGATACTCTCGCTTCATTCGATGTGGTTTCACTATTTACAAAACCCCAATTCTCTAGTCGATTAACATTCTGAAGAAGTGACTTTCAAATATTAATATCCATGATACAAACTGCACAGAATACGAGATCTTTAAGTTTTTGTGTAAGAACAAAATTATTTCACTTTCAACAACAAACTACTATAGACAACCATGCGGATGTGTAGTTAACTACCTACTTTTTTGAAGCTTATACACTGAAAGAGTACAGAACTGTTGATACACTATAACCCAAATGAGTACGAAATTATCACCCTTATCCGCTGATTGTTTTTCCGTGCATAAGAAGGATTCTTTCGTACTTATCGGCGTTTTTGAAGCCATATATAGATTGAAGATAACAACATTTTTGAATATACTTAACGAATAGTACGCATCATGGTGAACATTTACAACATTCAAGGCATAAATTGGAATTGTGCAAGATTAATCCTTATTACTTCATCGTGATATATTATGAATCTCCTCAAAATATAAAATAAAACCAGTACCCAAAAAATATGTCTCATCTGATAATATTGACCTCGCCGCGACGGGCCATATACCGATGTATCGCGGCTAGAAACGCGTCAGTTGGCTGATCACTGACTAATTCTATGTGAATTGCCTTGGTTACCATACATATAAAAACTGCAATGTATGCTTTGACTAAAAGCCTACTATACAGGCAACGACGGTAAAATGGGGTATTACCTCCGAATTTTGAGAACCATCATCGACTATCATAAAAATTTGGAATTAGGACCTTTATTTACACACTGTATAACATTTTCGTCCCAGTCCCGATGTGCGCTTTGGCAATGAAAACCACCCCTAAATATGGAATTTATGAAAAAATAGAATATGTGTTACCATATCATTCGTATCAAAATCATGGTGTATTTCTGCATTTCAACTCTCGAAAACCATCCCTTAAGCCGGTAATTGTGAAAAAATATATGAGTTGTAGAAAAATTTCGAAGAGTACAATCGTAACGTTATATCCAGAACCTGTGTTGCTAAATCAAAGCTGAACAATACAATATTGGGAACGAATTTAGATCATTTATATCTGCCTTAATACATCATCATTCCATTTTTTAAGTAACAAGTCTGACCGATAGTAATTGGTTATTTGAACATGTCATGTAATCTTTGAGTTATCGGATCGCCAAGAAGAACAGTTCGTGGGAAATGTCAAGAACTCCAATGTGGGAGCTTGCTTTTCAAGATATTTAAGTTCGAAGGGCTTGAAAATAGTTATAACGTTCATGTCTCAGTTGATACTCATCGTAGAGCGATAAAAAGTAACCGGGATGTTTGATGAAACCCAAGTTACATTTTTGATCTCATGTAATCATTTAAACAAGTTAATCTTTTGAAGAAAACCGAAAACAGCATATTGATAATACACGAAATGAGAGAAATTACAGGTGGATTTTGCTCGTGTGAAATAGTAATAGGAATATCATCACCTTCACTTTGGTTTCATGTTTGAAAAGTGCATGTGACCGTATTTATTCTGGTCATAACGCCGTCTTCATACTCTTCGCGACTTAGTCACAAGAGTACATTGCATTTACTTGAGCAATTTCTAAAATCGTTAAGCAAAGCCCTAGAGCGAAAATTCTTACATCGTAGTTGATTTGAAGCTGCTTCTACTCAAATTTGAACAAAATCATTCAACAATTACAACAATTGAAACAATTATCAAAGTACACTTGAAAATAGCATTGTACATTAACAATATATAACCAAAGGTGATGTGGTCTAGGGGATGATTTTGTACATATTCTCAGAAACCTTATTGATTTGAATATTATTTAGTTGTGTAAAGATGATGAAATGAATAATTCGATTGTTTCATTATCTTAACACAAATGCGAGAGAATGTGAAACAATTATATAAAAATCAGTAATCAAATCAGATCAATCAAGTTGATTTGCGAAGAGTAACTTTGCCGCGCACACTATTTATCTATTCTCCAACCGGCAACACATTTCTAGTTTTTCCTGCTAGTGACGGGAAAAAAAATCTTTCTGAAGATCTTTTCATGCTTTTGAAAATCTCCGAGTACTCAATGAATAAGCTTCTGGTTTGCAGTTATTCAACTTCGGATGCTCATATTAATATTTTCGGTGGAATAATTGCAATTGGGACACTTATTTTAGCGAGAGTATGTACATTAGAAAACCACTAATGAGTACAAGTTGGATGAAATTCGTAGATAAAAACATCACACTCCTTTGTAGAGCGGTCAATATTTGAAGGTACAGTTTGAAAACTTTCCAGCGTGGATAAATACAAGTGTAAAGTTTTATCACTTATCAGTTTAATCATAATCTCCAAATAATTCATATCTGCGTCACGAAAAATAGTTTGATATATAAATAAACATGCAAGCAGGTTAAAATATTTGCAATAATATAATATTTCTTATGTTTTTTGTAAAAATGTTGGTCATTTTACACAGAACTGCCATAGAATAACAAACGATGCCATCGAGAGATTCAAATCACAGAACGTGGGGGGTGGGTTGACAACGGGAACTTCCTCTGCTGAGACACTGCATGCTCCATATTCTGGCAGAGTGTTCTCAAAGGAGGATCACAGACGATTCCATCAGGAGACCAAAGCGTTAGGTGAGAGTTTGCGGCGGCAACTTTTCGATCAGATACCCAGCCACCTCTATATTTTGTCAGAGCGTTCTTGAAGGGGAATAACAAACGATGCTTTCAAAACATTCTAATCATCTAGGGTCGAGATATATTTTGCGCATGCAGTAGAAAATTTAAAAAAAACTTGAAAAATAGAACGTTCAGTATTTTGTGTACATATAAAAATTGAAATCACTACTACTTGTCAACAAATGAATTCTCCTCGAAGAACACTTATACAGAATATGGCAGTGGCATGGTCTCTAATAAAAATGTTGCCGCCATACACCCGCGCACCATACGCTCAGTAATTCAAATTTCTCGATGGCATCGTTTAACATTCTCCTTCAAAAACGATTTGACAAAATATGGAAGTGGCAGAGGCTCTAGAAAAGAAGTTTCCATAGTCAACGCGCCCCTGACCCTCGTTGATTTGATATTCTCGATGGCTTTGTTAGTTATTCTCCTTCAAGAACATTGGCAAAAGATGGAGGTGGCAGGTTGCTAAAGAACTAGTTGCCGCCATCAATCCGCCCCCGACGCTCGATGACGTCGTTTGTTATTAACCTTCAAGAAAAAGAGATACAAAATATGGAGGTGGCAGGTTCTCTGATATGAAAGTAGCTCTCGCAAACACTTCCTACCCTTCGTTATGTAATTTAGATCTTTCGATGGCATCGTTAGTTATTCTCCTTCAAAAACAATGTGACAAAATATGGAGGTGGCAGCGTCTCTAGAAAGAAAGTTTCCTTAGTCAACGCGCCGCCCTTGGAGCTCGTTGATTTTTGATTTTCTCGATGACTTCGTTAGTTATTCTCCTTCAAGAAAACTGCCAAAATAGGGAGGTGGCAATTCTCTAGAAAAATAGTTGCCGCCATCAACCCGCCCCCGACAATCGGAGACATCGTTTGTTATTAACCTTCAAAAATGTTCTGACAAAATATGGAGGTGAAAGATTCTCTGATATGGAAGTTGCTCTCGCAAACACGCCCCCCTCGTTCTATAATTCAAATCTTTCGATGGCATCGTTTGTTATTCTCCTCCAAAAACAATGAATATGGAGGTGGCAGCGTCTCTAGAAAGAAAGTTTCCTTAATCAACGCGCAGCCCCTGAAGCTAGTTGATTCGATTTTCTCGATGGCTTTGTTAGTTATTCTCCTTCAAGAACACTGGCAAAATACGGAGGTGGCAGGTTGCTAAAAAAATATTTGCCGCTGACAACACGCCCTCGACGCTCTATAACATCGTTTGTAATTTACCTTCAAAAACGTTCTGACAAAATATGGAGGGGGCAGGTTCTCTGATATGGATGTTGCTCTCGCAAATACGCCCCGCCCCTCGTTCTGTGATCTAAATCTCTCAACGGCATCGTTTGTTATACTCCTACAGAAACGATGTGACAAAATATGGAGGTGGCAGCGTTTCTAGAAAGAAAGTTTCCTTAGAACGCGCCCTTGAAGCTCGTTGATTTGATTTTTGTCGATGGCTTCGTTAGTTATTCTCCCTCAAGAACACAGGCAAAATATGAAGGTGGCAGGTTGCTGAAAAAATGGTTGCTCACGTTCACCCGCGCCTGACGCTCGATGACATCGTTTGTTATCAACCTTCAAGAACGTTCTGACATAATATGAAGGTGGCAGGTTCTCTGATATAAAAGTTGCAGTCCCAAACACGCTCACCCCCCTCGATCTGTAATCCAAATCTTTCGATGGCATCGTTTGTTATTCTAGTTAAACAACAATGTGACAAAATATGGAGATGGCAGCGTCTCTGGAAGGAAATGCCACCGTCCACCCGCGCCCGACGCTCGATGACATCGTTTGTTATCAATCTTCAAGAACGTTCTGACAAAATATGGAGGTGGCAGGTTCTCTGATATGAAAGTAGCAGTAGCAAACACGTCCACCCCTTCGATCTGTAATTCAAATCTTTCGATGGCATCGTTTGTTATCCTAGTTAAAAAATGATGTGACAAAATATGGAGGGAGCAGCGTCTCTAGAAGGAAATGCCACCGTTCGCCCGCGGCCGACGCTCGATGACATCGATTGTTATCAACCTTCAAGAACGTTCCGACAAAATATGGAGGTGGCAGGTTCTCTGATATGAAAGTTGCAGTAGCAAACACGTCCACCCCCCTCGATCTGTAATTCAAATCTTCCGATGGCATCGTTTGTTATCCTAGTTAAAAATCGATGAGACAAAATATGGAGGTGGCAGCGTTTCTAGAAGGAAAGTTTCCTTAGTCAACGTGCCGCCCTTGACGCTCGTTGATTTGATTTCCTCTATGGGTTCGTTAGTTATTCTTCTTCAAAAACACTGGCGTTATATGAAGGTAGCAGGTTGCTAAAAGATTAGTTGTCGCCGCCGACAACCCGCCCCGACGCTCGATAACATCGTTTGTTATTAGAATGTTCTGACAAATCATGGAGGTGGCAGATTCCATATGAAAGTAGCAGACAACCCCGGCCCCCCTCGTCTGTAATTTATATCTTTCGATACCATCGTATTATTCTACGAGAACGATCTGACATACTATGGAGGTGAAAGGACTTCCGATAGAAAAGTTGTTGGGTTAGTTGGGTAAACGTGTCATTTGACCCCTTTTTATACGATTTTATACGTATAAAATCGCATAAAAGAGGCGCCAAACTGACCACTTTATGTATATATATATATATATATATATATATATGTAGAACTGAATTCTCGGGTATTGATCCGCGTTGTGTGGTTTCGGTCCTCAAAAGAACCAATTTCACGACGTTTCGGCAAAGTCGCATTTGCCATCTTCAGGTGATTCGACCGTAGAGTCTGGAAATTCCAGACTCTACGGTCGAATCACCTGAAGATGGCAAATGCGACTTTGCCGAAACGTCGTGAAATTGGTTCTTTTGAGGACCGAAACCACACAACGCGGATCAATACCCGAGAATTCAGTTCTACACATTATGTCCGCGAGAACCTAAGAAGAAACATATATATATATATATATATATATATATATATATATATATATATATATATATATATATATATATATATATATATATATATATATATATATATATATATATATATATATTTGTAATATTTGTATGTTTTCTTGGTATATTGGTTCGTATATATACTGATAATGAAATAAAAATTCTGTTTTGACGTTTCGACAATGTTTATTGCCTTTATCAAAATTGTTAATTGAATTAGTGTTTCCATGTTATTTAGAAAAGAATAGATGATTTCGATTAATGAAATGCGTCTGCAGCCGACTTGTGTTTTAAGATCCAATTAAAACTGCAGAAAACATTGGATCGGTTGTGTGTGAAAGAGTAATGTATGGCTAACTACAATTTGAAATAGATTGAATTTGATTAAATACAAGACATTCCAATATTGTACAATTATAAATATCTATGAATTATTGTATGAATTAGTTATTCTATGATAAGCATTTCAGATCTATCATAACTATTCAAGTTTAAGATAATTCTATGGAATTTAACCTCAAAATTGTTACTCTATAGTGTCATAGTTAAATAATACTTCATCTTTTTTAGGTTGAATTTTAAATAGACAATGGAAAGTGGCACTTCAAATTAATAAAATTTTGTTAAGTTTGAATTAGATTATTGTACAGTTTCGAAAGATTGGAATCAATTTTGTCATTTACACAATTGTTCTTTTTAATTTGAATAGATTCTAATATCAAACGTTTGTCGTCGTTTGTTTCAATATTTAAAATTTTTGTATTGTTGTAGTCGAAAGTATGGTTAGTGTCTTTCACATGTTTATTGAGCGCAGTTGATGAATTTTTGGTATATTTGTGGCCATTTAATCTTTTTTCGACGTATTGTGAAGATTGGCCAATATATACCTTTTCGCAATCTTTGCAAGGGATGGAATAAACAGTATGGGTTATTTTTTTGAAAGGTACGCTGCTTTTTAATTTTGTGAAGAGACTTTTCTGATTTAAATAACTCTTATGACATATATGTAGGTCATAAGGTTTCACCATATTACAAACTTTCTCTGAAAGTCCACCAATATATGGTAGTGATATGTAATGCCTATCATTAGTTTTCTCATTATTGGTATTGATTTCACCAAATGAGTTATAAAATTTATGAATTTTGTCTTTAGTTATCGAATTTACTAAATCAATGGGATAACCATTTCTTATTAAAGTTTCTTTTGTTTTTGTAATAGATATAGTTCTCAGTTCAGGAGAACTCAGTCGAATAGCTCTATCTATAAGATTTATAATATCATTTTTCTTATATTTTTTAGGTATATTAGAATTGAAATTAGTATACCTTCCTGACCAAGTAGGTTTGGTATACCATTTTGTTAGAATTTTGTTATCATTTGATTTTCTTACTGAAGTTAAATCTAAAAAATTTATTTCATTATGATTTTCTAATTCAATCGTGAATTGTAACTTATGGTGAAAGGAATTGAAAGAATTCAAAAATTCATTACATTTGTTTTCAGGGATTGCAGCAATACAATCATAAACATATCTTTTGAAGAAGGCTATATTATAATTTAGTTGAGATACTACTTTTTCTTCAAGGAATTCCATTACTATTTGGGCTATGATACTTGATATTGGAGAGCCCATTGCACAACCATCTAATTGTTTATAACAATCATCTTTATATTGTAAAAAATTAGCGGTGAATGTATATTCTATAGCTGTTAAGAACTCATTCATAGGTAAATTTGTATATAGTTTTATTTCATCCCATTTATTTTGAATTATTTGTTTAGCTAATTCTAAAGGGATATTTGTATATCACTAGATGTCACATCTTTATATACAAATATCCCTTTAGAATCAGCTAAACAAATAATTCAAAATAAATGGGATGAATTAAAACTATATACAAATTTACCTATGAATGAGTTCTTAACAGCTATAGAATATACATTCACCGCTAATTTTTTACAATATAAAGATGATTGTTATAAACAATTAGATGGTTGTGCAATGGGCTCTCCAATATCAAGTATCATAGCCCAAATAGTAATGGAATTCCTTGAAGAAAAAGTAGTATCTCAACTAAATTATAATATAGCCTTCTTCAAAAGATATGTTGATGATTGTATTGCTGCAATCCCTGAAAACAAATGTAATGAATTTTTGAATTCTTTCAATTCCTTTCACCATAAGTTACAATTCACGATTGAATTAGAAAATCATAATGAAATAAATTTTTTAGATTTAACTTTAATAAGAAAATCAAATGATAACAAAATTCTAACAAAATGGTATACCAAACCTACTTGGTCAGGAAGGTATACTAATTTCAATTCTAATATACCTAAAAAATATAAGAAAAATGTTATTATAAATCTAATAGATAGCTATTCGACTGAGTTCTCCTGAACTGAGAACTATATCTATTACAAAAACAAAAGAAACTTTAATAAGAAATGGTTATCCCATTGATTTAGTAAATTCGATAACTAAAGACAAAATTCATAAATTTTATAACTCATTTGGTGAAATCAATACCAATAATGAGAAAACTAATGATAGGCATTACATATCACTACCATATATTGGTGGACTTTCAGAGAAAATTTGTAATATAGTGAAACCTTATGACCTACATATATGTCATAAGAGTTATTTAAATCAGAAAAGTCTCTTTACAAAATTAAAAAGCAGCGTACCTTTCAAAAAAATAACCCATACTGTTTATTCCATCCCTTGCAAAGATTGCGAAAAGGTATATATTGGCCAATCTTCACAATACCTCGAAAAAAGATTAAATGGCCACAAATATACCAAAAATTCATCAACTGCGCTCAATAAACATATGAAAGACACTAACCATACTTTCGACTACAACAATACAAAAATTTTAAATATTGAAACAAACGACAACAAACGTTTGATATTAGAATCTATTCAAATTAAAAAGAACAGTTGTGTAAATGACAAAATAGATTCCAATCTTTCGAAACTGTACAATAATCTAATTCAAACTTAACAAAATTTTATCAATTTGAAGTGCCACTTTCCATTGTCTATTTAAAATTCAACCTAAAAAAGATGAAGTATTATTTAACTATGACACTATAGAGTAACAATTTTGAGGTTAAATTCCATAGAATTATCTTAAACTTGAATAGTTATGATAGATCTGAAATGCTTATCATAGAATAACTAATTCATACAATAATTCATAGATATTTATAATTGTACAATATTGGAATGTCTTGTATTTAATCAAATTCAATCTATTTCAAATTGTAGTTAGCCATACATTACTCTTTCACACACAACCGATCCAATGTTTTCTGCAGTTTTAATTGGATCTTAAGACACAAGTCGGCTGCAGACGCATTTCATTAATCGAAATCATCTATTCTTTTCTAAATTACATGGAAACACTAATTCAATTAACAATTTTGATAAAGGCAATAAACATTGTCGAAACGTCAAAACAGAATTTTTATTTCATTATCAGTATATATACGAACCAATATACCAAGAAAACATACAAATATATATATCCATTATAACTGGTTCCCCATCATCATGCCAACAATGTGGTTATCATTTTCTGTTGAACTATATAATGAACAACGCACACCCTTTGATTTGTTACTCTCACTATAGTCAATAAATTACTGTCGACATATATCTATGTCGAACATAGACGCAACATCGATATCGATTTGAAAGAAATGAATATTATTAGTACGGCACAAATAGAACTAAAGGCGCTGAATAATATACGGTTCGTATATTTATCTTTTATATCACTGTGAATCCTGCATCTATAGATTTGGCAATGTTGTAAATCGAATATCATGAGGTTCCTACGACGTCAGTTGAGACAGTATGAATGCCAAGAATTGATATTCCTTTTTTGCAACGGTGGCATGAAAGATATACTGGCTCTCCGCACTTATACTATCTCAACTTCTTCCTTATATAAACTAACGAAATAACAATATTTTTTGAATAATCACATAATGAATGTTTCAATGGTGGAAGCCATTACTCTATGATACTCTAGCATATTGATATCAAAAAATTAAACTATTTCACTTTGTTTCTATCACATATATTATAGAAACAAATACTAATGTATGAAAATATGAAAAATCTTGGCTATTTATGGTACAATATAAGACACAGGTAACAAGTGGGGTTCCGGTTGGGGAAATATATTGCTACAATGTAGAATAGTATAATTGAAATTGGACAATGAGGTACAGCTAATATTGTGATAAGGAAATTTTAATGCGGAGGTAAACTAGGAAACCACAAAAGGATTATGTGAAATTTTACGTTATCAAGACCTCAAACAGGATTCAGTAGTACACGTCTAGTTGATCGTTCAAAATTTTTTGGAAATTTCTATTGATACTGGTATGTTCAATTTAAAACTTCTACTCTGGTTAGGTAAAATTTTAATTTCATCTAAATTTGAAAAAGTGTGCCCCGTTTCTGAAATTTGCTTAGAGGAAAATGAATTTGTTTTATTAAGTTCAAAAGATCGAAAATGTTCATTATATCTAATCTAGATCTACCGATGTAAAAGTTATCACTTACTGAACTAGTTAATTTGTATACTCCAAGGTTATTAAACTCATTTGTTTTATCTTCAGCATTAAACAAAAAATTGGATAACTTATTTTGAAGTTAGAAGCTAACTTTTAGATTATATTTCGATAAAATGGTAAAATGTCTGCAATTCTTTCACTTACGATACCAAAATATGTGAGGTGAACTTGTTTTGATGAAGAATCAGTATTCTTTGTGAAAGGATAGATATTTGAGTAAGTCAATTTATGCTTCTTTCTGTAGATTGATGTCTCCTGAAAACCTCAATGAAGAATTGGATATAATCAAGGTTATGGTTTTCAACCTCAAATTATAACCAAATCAATTGACAAAAAAAAAACAGAAATTGACTTACTCAATCATCAAAACACGTTTAGTGAATCTGGAGTAAATAAATTAACCGGTTCAGAGTGTGATAACTTTTACATCGGTAGACCCAGTCGTAATATAGAAATTAGATATAAGGAACATTTTCGATCTTCAAGAGTTGATAACATAGATTCAGTTTTCTCTGACAATATTTTAGGAACAGGGCACATTTTTTCAAATTTAGATGAAGTTTAAATTTTACATAACTAGAGTAGAGGCTTTCAATTGAACACACTAGAATCAATAGAAATATATGCTAAAAATAATGAGAACGAAATGTTAAATGATCAACTGGACGTGTAACACAGCATTCTATTTGATGGTTTGATAACGCACAATTTCCCAAGATCCTCTTGTGCCCTCCAGGTACACCTCCACATCAGAATTTCCTTGTCACAATAAGATCTATCCTGGAGATGATTCACATGAAACGGGATTCCAATTCTGTGAACCATAGGAATGATATTCAGGGATTGAGTCAGATTTATACTAACTTGATTAATTAAAACTCTTGCAAATTCCTACATGCGTCTTTATAATGTTGAAAGTATATTTTAGGAAGAACGCTTAAAGTAAATTCCAATGCAGGTCTAAAACCTTTTCAAGTACGTCATAAATCTACATCTGGTTCGAGTAAATATCAACAAATAGCTTCGAACTTCAGTTGCTTTGAGACCATAGCAATATGCGTTCGTATATTATGAGGATTTTACTGAACAGTGGATTCTTGTTACAAAAAAATTATACTTTAATATTAACGATACTATTTTCGATTATTCGTGGTTCTGTTCGTTTCGACGGCGTGGGCTTTTTGATTGGAAATTGTGCGATATGGGCGCTTGTGCTAATTAGTTTAATTAACCCCTTTTTACATAATAAGTCTTCTGATGAAGGTCGTGAGACCGAAACGTACGTAAAGACGAAAATTTAAAACAAAGTGTTATTGTGACCTATTTCCCGAGAATTTTTATATATAATTCATACTGGGTCAAGAATCTTTATATTATTAACTTTACCTCATTATTCAATTTCAATTATACTATTCGTACCATACGGTTCCAACTTAGTGAGACATATTGTATATAAAATTCTAGGGAAATAGGTAACACTAACACATTTGCTTATTATTTTCGTCTTTACGTACGTTTCGGTCTCACGACCATCATGACACCGAAACTTACGTTGAGGCGAAAATAATAAGCATATGTGTTAGTGTGACCTATTTCCCGAGAATTTTATATACAATATCACTAAGTTGGAACCATATGGAAAACTTTTTTATTGTTAATTTTAGGAAAAAAATTTCAAATATGCAATTAAATTCATTTACATTTAAATAAATATTTTTTCTTTTTTGTCTACAATATCAATGCAAATTTAACTGTAGTTACATGTAATCTAGGATGCACTGACATACAAATGTTTTGTTGATGGCAAGAAATGTTCGACAGTGAGTTTCAAAACGCGTTAGAATTTAGGACACATAAAAATGGTAGAGTTAACAACTTGTGAAGAGAAAATAGAAATTGTTTTGATTGTGGGAAGAAATTATGAAACACATAGAGAACCAGTATTATTTTCAATGATAAACAATAAAAATATTAGTCATTCAACTCTTACGAAAATAGTAAATGAATTTAAGATTACTGGAAGTATTAAAGATAATTTCAATGGAAAATGCCAAAAGCTGGTTGCCGATGAGAATACGCAGTTCGAAGTGACGCTATCACTGTGGTAGAGAACTGTCATTACGCAAAAGGAAATCGTTGATGGAACAAAATGTAAGTGAAGATACAGTGGCAAGAATTTTAAAACTGAATAAATATGAACTATTCAAACCAAAAATCATTCACACATTGAAAGAAAGGGATTATGATAGGCGCTTCGATTTTGCTGCCTCATCCAAGGAGAGTTGGAAGATGACCCTTTCTTTATCAAGGCATATATTTTTTTCCGATGATGCATAATTTTCATGAAATGAAACTGTCCCGTCATAACATTATCCCTGATGGTCTCAAAATAATCCAAATTACGCAATAAAATCTCATGACCAATATTCATTTAAGACGAACGTGTGGTGTGGCATTCATAGGAATAAGCTATGAATGCCGAACGTTATTTAAGAACTCACATCTATGACTTCATGGACGAACTACCCTTACAAGAACGTCAATTGGTTTCAATAAGAGGGTGCCACATACCACGGTACATTGAATGTTAGGGAATATTTCGAATATATGTTCCATGGAAAAGTTATTCACAGATATTCTGATCTTTTTGAACTGCTGGATCCCCTGACTTAACCCCCCTTGATTACTTCTCATGGAGTTACTTGATGGGAGAAGTTCACAGGAAAGAGTCGTTTCAAGATGTTAACTATTTGGAGAGATTAATTTTAGAAACATGCCAATAAATTTCTCCACAAATGTATTACGTGAATTTACTAACAGAATGATTGGATGTATTGAACGAAAGGGTAGATATGTCGAGGGATTAGTGGAATGAGTGAAAAATTAATTTCTATTTATTTCTAGTATTAGATATCATGTGTTCCATAGTCACAAGAGATAAATGTTCATTCAAAATAAAAAGATAAGTAACAAATAACAAAACCCAAATTTCCGATGTAAATTGATGTAATTGCATATTTGAACGTAGCTTTTAGTTCTGATCAACTTTTGTTCATAACAATTTTCGATATTGTCAAATATAAAGGTACTTTACTCTTGAGTAAAATTCATATTTTTGACGACTGAAAAAATTTAATATCTGATGACATTATTTTAGATTTTAGAACATGCAGAACTCTTTACGAAGAATAACTATTTTCCTTAAATTAATAATATGAAAGTTTTCGAATATGGTTCCAACTTAGTGAGATAAATTGTATAATTCATACCTGGTTCAAGAATCATTATTAGTTCCTACATTCATATACCTACATGATTTGTTTAATAAACTATGGAACAATTTGGATAAACTTCAATGTAACAAAGAGTATAATGAAACGTCTTCCATTATGGGTTTCTGAATCATTTCCAATATATTTTCTTTTCCTACGATCATAATACCTACATACCTCCATTAGCGCAGTCTGAGAAGGTAGCTGAATGAAAGTTATACCTATGCTTTAATATTCTGATATACGATTTCGTGTGCTTTATCAAATGAGTACGACAAATTAGTGTTCTGTAGAAATGGACAATAATAGATTCAGAAATATTGTTTGTTGAGAAATTTCATTCAATTGCTGATGAACTAATACGTTTGCCTAACATTCCGAGTCGCTATTGTGGGTCTACCGGCCCGCGGCATCGGCGGATACTCAAGTCAAAGAAAAACAACGAATACGCCGGCGTAGCTATGATACAGCACGCGCGCGTATCAACCAGGCGCGCAAAATGCAAACGTTAGGGAACAGTTGAAAACGTATTTATTTACTACTTATTTGTTGGTGGAGACGTGAATCACGCGCATTCGCAAACGTTTGCTAGCGTTCTGACCGATTTGTACATCAAAGGAATGTATATCAAACAATGTTTGTGCTCGTTCGATGTTCTATGCATTTTCTGTGGAGACTGGAGATATACAAGCGATTGTGCATACGAGAATCGTTCGAATAAATCTTTGAAAATCATAGAATAATAATTCGGAGTGGGTGAAGCTATTGCCAATCTAACTTCCCTAGGACTACGGTTTCGGTAATTTGCATCTCGTGCAGGTATCCCTGAACTTGATATTAGATATCATGTGTTCCATAGTCACAAGGGATAAATGTACTTTACTCTTGAGTAAAATTCATATTTTTTGACGACTGAAAAAATGTAATATCTGATGACATTATTTAAGAATTTAAAACATGCAGAACTTTTTACGAAGAATAACTATTTTCCTAAAATTAATGATATGAAAGTTTTCGAATAAGGTTCCAACTTAGTGAAATAAATTGTATAATTCATACCTGGTTCAAGAATCATTATTAGTTCCTAAAATCATATACCTACATGATTAGTTCAATAAACTATGGAACAATTTGGATAAACTTCAATGGAACAAAGAGTATAATAAAACGTCTTCCATTATGGGTTTCTGAATCATTTCCAATATATTTTCTTTTCCTACAATCATAATACCTACATACCTCCATTAGCGCAGTCTGAGAAGGTAGCTGGATGAAAGTTATATGCTTTAATATATTCTGATATACGATTTCGTGTGCTTTATCAAATGAGTACGACAAATTAGTGTTCTGTAGAAATAGACAATAATAGATTCAGAAATACTGTTTGTTGAGAAATTTCATTCAATTGCTGATGAACTAATAAGTTTGCCTAACATTCCGAGTCGCTATTGTGGGTCTACCGGCCGGCGGCATCGGCGGATACTCAAGTCAAAGAGAAACAACGAGTACGCCGGCGTAGCTATGATACAGCACGCGTGACGTGCGTATTAACCAGGCGCGCTAAATTGCAAACGTTAGGGAACAGTTTATTTACTAAAAAAATCGATGGTGGAAGCCGTTACTTTATGGTAATTTATCATTTTGATTATATGAAAGAATAACTACTTTGTTTTTATACCACTTTTATCAATAATAACGTGAAAACGTAACTATAGTTTCAACACCGAAGTTCCATTATCAAACAATTAGAAAATTATGAAGAAATCAATGAAACAGTTCAAGTATAAATAGAGTAGAGTGAAGTAGGGTTGAGATTAAGGGGTCAATGGAAATTCCAAAAGCAGGTAGATCCTAGGAAAGTACAGTATTACATAGTAAACATAGCAACAATTTGTGAATTAGTGAGATAATAATTTAATATTCTAAGAATTATTTTAAGAGCGGTTTGAAAGACACATGAAAAGATCACTTTGATATAGGTCTAACTGATCATTGAGGATATTTTTATTAGAGTTTTTGACACCTTTATAAATCTCTATTGATTCTAATATATTCAATTTAAAACCTCTGGTTTGGTTATATAGAATGCTTAGACTATCTAAATTAGGGAAATTATGACCAGTTTGTAAAAAATGATTAGCAAAGGTTGAATCAGTTTTGTTGAGTCTAAACGAACGAAAATGTTCTACCTATATAAAAGTCATCACAGTCTGGGCAAATCATCTTATAAACTCCAGGTTTTCTATATTTATTGATTTTGTCTTTGGCGTTGTATATAAGATGGCAAAGTTAGTTTGAGGTTTGAAACTGATCTTAAAATTATGGCGTGATAAAATTTTAGCAATATGTTCGCTTACTGTACCAAAATATGTCAAAGAGATGAATTTAGTGGATACATCTATGTGTTTTATAAGCGGATAAATTTTATAGAAAGTTAATTGTTGTTGTTGTTGGTTTAAAAACCAAGACGAAATCCACAGCAGCAGAGAACGTGTTGAAAAAAACGAGGATCGTCTGGCTTAAAGAAGAAAACAAAAATCTCTATAGAAAACGTTCAGTGACTTCACATTACTTAAAGGTATTACACTCTGAATTATCTTACAAACTCCATCCTGTTGAATTCGATTTATTTTATGATTATGTTAAAGATTGCGTTAGTAAATTCATTCACACTAAATATCTCACACAGTCAAAAAAGTTGAATGATCTTCTAAAATGTAAACCGATCAATAATCACCCCCAAGAAATAACAAATTTCAAATTTAGTGAGAGTGTTATTAATTACTCCAAAATCATATTCTCAAAAGAAGAACTTTGTTTACTATAAGGGAACAAAATATTCTCCACATATTCAAAGTAACACTTTTCTAGAAACTAGTATTGCTGAGGTAGAATTAGCCTTAAAAAATACTAACGCGAATAATTCTAAATTAACAAAATTGGAAATAGGAAAATCACTTTCATCAACTAAAAAACAATACGATCATGCAGATACATCTAAAATCAAATCAATTAATCAAAAACTGAAAGAAAACAATTTAACCCTTACAAAGGCAGATAAATCGAATGCAATAATAATCATCCCTAAACAAGATTATGAGGATAAAATGTCAGTATTCATCCAAGCGGAATTAAACGAAATACGTAAAGACCCAACTAATCTTTTTCAATTAAAAACAAAACAATTCCTACAAAATAGTGAAATTTTATTTGACAGTGGTTTCGAAAAATATAAACTCATTAATAGCAATCCTTGCTCACCTAAACTATACGGACTTATTAAAAATCATACAGAAAATGCCCTCATACGACCTGTAGTGTCTTACATCAATAGTCCAATAAGGGACCTTGCAATCAAATTAAATCAGAAATTCAAGAAATTCACTAATTTTAAACCTAAATGTACTGTTAAAAACTCTCTCGAATTGTCCGAATTAGTCAAAACACACCATATACCAACCAATGGTTTTTTAGTTTCCTTTGATGTTTCGAACATGTTTTCAAATATTCCAACTTCAGAATGTAAGTCTCTAATTAGAAGCATTTTAGATAGATCACATATTAACCCCTTAATTCAAAATGAACTCGCTTTTGACCTATGCTTGAGTCAAAACTATTGTCAATTTAATAATAAATTTTATGTACAGAATTCAGGTCTCGCTATGAGTAACCCATTGAGTCCACTATTAGCAGACATTTTTATGTCTGATCTGGAGGACAAAATTATGAACTGCACATTAGCAAAAAACCATATTCAATTTTGGTATAGATACGTAGATGATGTACTTGCCTTCTTCAAAGGCACATCGAGACAATTAAATTCCTTTCTTTCATTCATTAACCAACTTCACCCAAAAATTGAATTAACGTTAGAAACAGAAAAAGATAGAACAATAAACTTTTTGGATTTAACACTAATACGTGACCATAATAGAATGAACTTCAATATCTACAGGAAACCCACTTGTACAGACATCACTATTCCGAACTCATCGTTTAGCCCTCGTAGCCATAAATTAGCAGCATATCACTCAATGATCCATAGAGCATTTTCGATACCATTGTCAATAGAACACCTCACTACTGAGTTGAACATGATCAAACGAATAGCCATCAATAATGGTTTTCCGGTAGATCAAATAATTAAACTAATAAATCGCAAACAACAACAATTAACTTTCTATAAAATTTATCCGCGTATAAAACACATAGATGTATCCACTAAATTCATCTCTTTGACATATTTTGGTACAGTAAGCGAACATGTTGCTAAAATTTTATCACGCCATAATTTTAAAATCAGTTTCAAACCTCAAAATAAACTTTGCCATCTTATATACAACGCCAAAAACAAAATCAATAAATATAGAAAACCTGGAGTTTATAAAATGATTTGCCCAGACTGTGATGACTTTTATATAGGTAGAACTTGTCGTAATTTCAAATTAAGATACGAAGAACATTTTCGCTCGTTTAGACTCAACAAAACTGATTCAACCTTTGCAAATCATTTTTTACAATACTGGTCATAATTTCCATAATTTAGATAGTCTAAGCATTCCACATAACCAAACCAGAGGTTTTAAATTGAATATATTAGAATCAATAGAGATTTATAAAGGTGTCAAAAACTCTAATAAAAATATCCTCAATGATCAGTTAGACCTATATCAAAGTGATCTTTTCATGTGTCTTTCAAACCGCTCTTAAAATAATTCTCAGAATATCAAATTATAATCCCACTAATTCACAAATTGTTGCTATGTTTACTACGTAATACTGTACTTTCCTAGGATCTACCTGCTTAACCCCTTAATCTCAACCCTACTTTACACTACTCTATTTATACTTGAACTGTTTCATTGATTTCTTCATAATTTTCTAATTGTTTGATAATGGCACTTCGGTGTTGAAACTATAGTTACGTTTTCACGTTATTATCAATAAAAGTGGTATAAAAACAAAGTAGTCATTCTTTCATATAATCAAAATATTTATTTACTACTTATTTGTTGGTGGAGACGTGAATCACGCACGCGCATTCGCAAACGTTTGCTAGCGTTCTGACCGATGCCGGTACATTTGTACATCAAAGGAATGTTTATAACAATGTTTGTGCTCGTTCGATGTTCTATGCATTTCCTGTGGAGACTGGAGATATACAAGCGATTGTGCATACGAGAATCGTTCGAATACATCTTTGAAAATCATAGAATAATAATTCGGAGTGGGTGAAGCTATTGTCAATCTAACTTCCCTAGGACTACAGTTTCGGTAATTTGCATCTCGTGCAGGTATCCCTGAACTGATCAGCGATCTTAGAATTTCAGATTCTTAAGGTGACATACGACAAGTTTTCCAACAAACCTATCTTTTCTGAAGCCAGCTAGCAGTGGCATTGGATCTCTAGTTGTTATAATGCGTGACATCCAACATCTATGTTTTCTGTCCCTTTTTTTGATATTCTCATATACAGTCAAAACAAGCCATATAAGATACAAACATTGAGTTTTTTCTCGAGTTCTCGAAGCCATTTCGAATATAAACTATTTTCAACTCGGATCAATGACAATTATTTTTGCAAACATACTCTTCGTTCGAAATATACATCTGCAATCAAACGTTTGTTGATACTAATTTTTGGTGGATATGTATCTAAGGTGAAGTCTCCGAATGCTCTCAACCGGCGGTAGCCGTTTAAAACGATATAAGGTACTCAAAGACCGAATGACGGCAGGCATTATATTATGAATTTTGATGCTTAATGACCTAAGCAAATTCTGTTCCCCATTCGACACCTACAAAAAAGATTTACATCCCACCTATTTGATCAGTTAAAGTCTGGAATGAAAACATTATTTGAGTTTGTTCAAAATGTAAATGTGTGAATGGGGTTTCTGGTCTGAACTTATGTAGCTATTTAGGTAAACTGTTGTCTTTGTTTGTTGATGATCTATTATATCACAAATGAATACTAGATGAATACTACTGAAGGAAAATTCCAAAATAAGAGATAATACATGTTTCTCCACACAGTGGCTTCTTCAGTTTAACAATGGTAAGTACATGTCCTTTTTTCTTTAATTTTTTCAACAAAAGTTCATTTTGGAATTTTTCTTCAGTATAGTATTCTTCTTTGATACTTTCTAGCGACGTCTTTTTCTTAACAACGAAATGCGTTTAGATCGTCAATAACAGAACACAAAAATGTTCAATACGAATATTTTCAATAAATTGTCTTTTAGAGATAAAAAATCGGGAACAGCTTCTTGGTTAAGAAATATAATCATTTTAATAATAGTTATATTTAAAACTATACATCAATATAGAATATTATCTATTACACAGACTGAATTCTCATCAAACAGAAACACATCCGTCACGCTAGACAATCTATTGAATACAAATGAAATCTCCTCAAGACGACAGGCAAGTCCCAAGCCTCTAGCGCCTACTATACAGAATGCTCAATTTGTAAAATTGTTATTATGTTCGAGAACACAAAATGCGATGTTCAATTCTATTTTTGATTTCACCATTGTAATAAGCAAAAAAAACAACCTATGTCTGCTAATTTGACCGAAGTCGGAGCTGTGACAGTAAAGAAATCAAAAATGGTGGTGTACATTTAATCTGGATCATCCCGTATATTCCAAGAACTGTGGAGGGAAGAATAGGTTTGGCTGAATACATAACACAAAACATTTATCATCTCCAAGCGCCAATCTTTGGTTAGTAGATTATGTGAAGTTTATTTTTATATAGAATGTAATAACAGAAATGTCAAACAACATTATGTTAATGAAGATTTGATTATCATGAACAAATCAGATCAGATTAAAAAATACAATATTTGATGATAACGTCACTCTGCATACAACAAAAGGTATGTGTCTTCAATAATAATAACATGCAAACGAACATACAAAACCAACATGGGAAACCGTTTTTAGCAAAACTTTTACTTAGTAAATTTAATGCCAGAGAATAATAGAAAATTGTTTATTCTTAATAAAGCTGACATAATACCTGTTTATATAATGTAATACTAACCACAAAATAAATGAATAAAATTGAAAACAAAGAGACACATATAGAATTAAATCTCCATGTTGTGAAAAAAATTATGTATGCCAAACAAAAAGAAATGTTTCCACTAGATATAAAGAACATTTTGTCACTTCAAAACCAGTATATTCTCGAATAATTTAAGAGCCCTCCATATGTACCGAAATGAAGATAAGTTGATGAATATTGACTTTACTATATACCACTAAGCCTCTACTAACATTAATCTGTTAACAGTTCACAGTAAAATTTGTCTCTACCTAAAGATAATACGTTCAAAGATTACTAAAGCAAAGACTGTTTCCTCTTCTTCTCCCCTATATTTCTGTAAATATAAATACTAGTAACAGTTTTGAATTTAGTTCATTAGTCTTAGTACACTGGGTGTCCAAAAATTCCTGAACGGCTGGATATTTGGAAAATACGCTATGAAACGGCAAGCGAAAAAACAAGCAGTTGCTATATTAGAAAACGCTATCAAATAATACCAAAATTGACCAACAATCCCAACCCCGTGGGTGACGTGGCTGCCTATTTCAAAACCTAAAATAGGACTTTGCTGATTCGCATTCTTCGTTGGAAACAATGAAAGGTTTGTTTGAATTTTTTGCAATTCTTGATAGGTGGCGCTGAAATTGCGAAGACTTGAATTTTTCGCTATTTCCGAGAAACATGCATCGAATTGATAACTGAATCGACTCGTTAGGTACGCGATCGTATCCGAAGTGGTTACGAAGATACCCGAAGTAGATGTTTTCTAAAAGATAGGTATCGTTTGCACCACGGGTGATAAAGGAAAATCTGCTCATACGGCGATTACAAACCTCGCTGTCTACTGAAACTGTCTCGTTTCATCGTCCTTAGTACAACTTGATAACTTTCCAGATTTCATCAAAGAAACATACACAGAACTTCATTTAAATTTTTCAAGCACATTAGATATTTTTGTTAGCCTCTCCGTGTAATGAATGTGTTAGTAGACATAAATCTTTGTTGGAAAAACAAAGAAAAAGTATCTTCATACTGCGAGAGTATTACGTTAAAACAAGGTCATACGAAGAAGTTGGCCACTTATTCAATGACACTCATCCAGATAGTCAACTGATCGCCAAATCAACTATTTCTAAAACTCCGATGGTGAGAGGCGGAACTAAACCTAGTCCCTCGAAGGGAACAGAAAATCTCTACGTCCAAGTCGTTGTTCCTGGGCTACGCCAAATGTAGTTTTATCAGAAGAGAACTGGTGTGTTCTTATAGTCTTTTAACCTGGAGGTCTGTGAATTCTCGTTAATTAAACAAGTAATCGTGGTTTGATTCACTGTCAAGGACGTTGTCTTCAAATTGGGCGTAGGTTTACTAGGCAACATTTTCAATTAGTTGCAGTAATAATCGTAAATGACAAATTCTCGACTTCCATGTTTTGGACTGAACGTTCAAATTTTCAAATTTCATGTTTGCTTAGTTGAATTCATCGACTCAATATACAAAGCTATGTATACCTCTTATTTTTGGTTGTAGATGGCTGCAAAATCGTTAAAAACCGGTTTGTATGCATCTATCAGATATTATTCCTTCTATAACCATAATTAAACACGTGAAAATCAAGTCTACCTGAATCTGTTCCATTTGGATGGTATCTACATTTGAGATCCGGATATTCATTAGAATCGGTGAATTACGAATGAAATGATATACATACTGTTGACCTTTCATCGAAACAAATGCCGACCAACATTTTATTTGATCACTGAGAATGTATTTTATTATATCTACTCTGAATATAGAGGTTTTCTATTCGAAAATTTGAATTTCATGTTTGCAACTTTCATGTAGTAATATTATGCAAAGTTTTTCTTTACGCTCATCAGTTCAGAAGTTACAGTAGTATTAATAAATCCTGGGCCATTCAGTATATAGAATAAGAATAAGAATAAGAAATTCATTTATCCGTTGAAATATACATTTAGAGGACAGGTCGAGATAAATGCATATACATTAAAAGATTAAGCTAATAAATTACTAAATAAGTACTATCACGTTTAAAGCACTTAACATTAAAAAAATCTTTAACACCTCCTCGCCAGCAATTCTGTACATTCTTTTAGTTGCGTAAGCCGCCCGAGCTAATTTCTTACTAAGATAGGTAATGTGGTGTGACCAGTTTAAAGAACTATCTATCACAACACCAAGAAACTCAACAGAACCATAAGTAGTATAGTATATGAAAAGCAAAGCATAGGATACGTTTCGCCCCTTTCTTTCACGTAGAAATGTGAAAATATGTGGAATGTGAAGAAAAGAATAATTTGGAAGTATAAAATAAATTCTATTTGAAAATGGTACGCCAAACAACAAACGCGCTAGCGCTCGAATGCCTTCAATGGAAGTGCTATGCAAACTTCAATGAAAAGTCACGCCGAACCCCAATAATCTTCTCCTCGCATAAATGCAAACAAGTGATACTGATATGGCAACACTGTTTGACGTAGAATTGATAGAAAACTGAAAATAAATATATATTCTGGAAGCACGATCCACCAAGAAATGAAAAATAAATATGCAAAGGAACCATCATTGATAGGAATATGAAAGGATTCACGAAAGATAGAAGAATGAAAGGGAAATGAATAATATAAATATCATTCAAACAAAAATTGGATTATCGTGCTCCACTCATCATGTTGTGCTCTTTAATATACTTCAATCAGATTTATGCTATCGTGCTCCTTTCTAGGGGACGCAATATGCAAGGATTATGACGGGACGCAACATTGATACAGTGATGTATATATATATATATATATATATATATATATATATATATATATATATATATATATATATATATATAAACAAGTTTAAAGTTTCTTTGCCTAATTGGCCACTATCGTGTATGTAACTTAAGAGATATAGAATTAAATTTTCTGAATTATGAAGATAACTTAGATAATTTAACATAGGATTATAAAGATGAATAAACGTAAAAGACTGAACCATAGGCGGGATTCGACCCACATTTCTGGATTTCTAGTCCAGGGTGTTTACCAATTACACCACTTCGGTCCTGTTAGATTTTTATATTTTTGTAAATATAAACCTCTGAAAGGATAGTAGATCATTGATGAACACAATGCGATTCGATGCCCTACCATAGATCAACTATTCACGCACATTCATCTGAAGTTCAGTCGTTTTTTGAAGTAAGGATTGTAGGTTAGTACTGCTATGGTTGGCAGTTACTTGACAGTTCTTATTCAAATGACAGCATCCCGGTTCTTATATATTTCAATAGAACTGACTGAGAATTGTTCTGGTTAATTATAAACAAGTTTAAAGTTTCTTTGCCTAATTGGCCACTATCGTGTATGTAACTTAAGAGATATAGAATTAAATTTTCTGAATTATGAAGATAACTTAGATAATTTAACATAGGATTATAAAGATGAATAAACGTAAAAGACTGAACCATAGGCGGGATTCGAACCCACATTTCTGGATTTCTAGTCCAGGGTGTTTACCAATTACACCACTTCGGTCCTGTTAGATTTTTATATTTTTGTAAATATAAACCTCTGAAAGGATAGTAGATCATTGATGAACACAATGCGATTCGATGCCCTACCATAGATCAACTATTCACGCACATTCATCTGAAGTTCAGTCGTTTTTTGAAGTAAGGATTGTAGGTTAGTACTGCTATGGTTGGCAGTTACTTGACAGTTCTTATTCAAATGACAGCATCCCGGTTCTTATATATTTCAATAGAACTGACTGAGAATTGTTCTGGTTAATTATAAACGAGTTTAAAGTTTCTTTGCCTAATTGGCCACTATCGTGTATGTAACTTAAGAGATATAGAATTAAATTTTCTGAATTATGAAGATAACTTAGATAATTTAACATAGGATTATAAAGATGAATAAACGTAAAAGACTGAACCATAGGCGGGATTCGAACCCACATTTCTGGATTTCTAGTCCAGGGTGTTTACCAATTACACCACTTCGGTCCTGTTAGATTTTTATATTTTTGTAAATATAAACCTCTGAAAGGATAGTAGATCATTGATGAACACAATATATATATATATATATATATATATATATATATATATATATATATATATATATATATATACTTTTTTTTTTTACATTCAAACCTGGTCGGGGCTGCTGCGAGCTCCAGAAAAAACCTAAAAGGCGGTTAACCGAAGCTACTCCTCCCCAACGGTCGGTAAGCTTCAGGTTCCTAAATCGTGTGCCCTAAGTATTCTTATTGAACCCGGAATATATATATATATATATATATATATATATATATATATATATATATATATATATATATATATATATATATATATGTAGAACTGGATTCTCGGGTATTGATCCGCGTTGTGTGGTTTCGGTCCTCGAAAGGACCAATTTCACGACGACCGTAGAGTCTGGAAAATCTAGACGAACTGACGCTCACTTGGAGGGACAGGTATTTATATCCCCCGTTATGCTTGACCTTTGTACTTTCGAACTATTTCACGCTTGGTTGATTTCTACGTGTTTGGCTCCGAGTGACACGTTTGGGTGACGTCATTGCGACGCTGGAATCAGCCGGAAAGTTTCCGTGACCTGTTGCACGTGCACTGGATACCACGTTCTCTCTTGTTTTTGGTTGTATCTTCCGACTTTCTAAAGCGGGTTTCCATGTTGCTGGTAATCTTAGTACGTCATCTCGTTTGTTAAGACTATGTGGACGTTTCTCGATCTCTATTGCTTCCCTGGTTATTCTGGTGTAGAAGTGTTCAATGTTGGCTAGAGTCTTTGTGCCGCTAAAGTTGATCATATGGCCCGTACTTCTTACATGTTCAGCTAGTGAAGACGTGGTTTCGTTTTTCGACACAGCGTTTGCATGTTCAGTCTTTCGCACATCAATGCGTCTGTTGGTCTGTCCGATGTATGTCTTTTCACAATTACCACATGGCACCTCGTACACTCCTTGACATTCTAGAGGAATTCTGTCTTTTGGATTCCGAAGAACATTTTTGATTTTCTTATCTGTTGTGAAGGTTGTTTTGATATCAAATATGTTCTTCGGAATCCAAAAGACAGAATTCCTCTAGAATTAGTATACCTTCCTGACCAAGTAGGTGAAGTGCCACTTTCCATTTGTCTATTTAAAATTCAACCTAAAAAAGATGAAGTATTATTTAACTATGACACTATGGAGTAACAATTTTGAGGTTAAATTCCATAGAATTATCTTAAACTGGAATAGTTGATTATGATAGATCTGAAATGCTTATCATAGAATAACTAATTCATACAATAATTCATAGATATTTATAATTGTACAATCTTAAAATGTCTTGTATTCAATCAAATTCAATCTATTTCAAATTGTAATTAGCCATACATTACTCTTTCACACACAACCGATTCAACGTTTTCTGCAGTTTTAATTGGATCTTAAAACACAAGTCGGCTGCAGACGCATTTCATTAATCGAAATCATCTATTCTTTTCTAAATTACATGGAAACACTAATTCAATTAACAATTTTGATAAAGGCAATAAACATTGTCGAAACGTCAAAACAGAATTTTTATTTCATTATCAGTATATATATGAACCAATATACCAAGAAAACATACAAATATATATATATATATATATATATATATATATATATATATATATATATATATATATATATATATATATATATATATATATGTATATATATATAGTAGGATTGCGTAGCAAGTAAAAGAGAACTCTTTAAAGGTTATCCAAGCTTTCGGAAATATTTATTTCCATCCTCAGGGAAACTACAATAAATTTACAGTTACAAAGATAAAATTGTTATAAAATAACCTATATGACTTACAACTTTGATGAGGTTGATTACAGAGATGTTAACATTCTGATGGAAGACGTTCACAGCGATGAGGATGATGAGTAATAAATTATATTTGTGATTCATTTGAATTGAAGATTAGTATACTTTATAAGATTAATATATTCCAATTAAGACAGATATTGCAACAACCACGCGGTTTTAGAAGTGACAACAGAATAATCAATCTAACCATAGAATTGACACGTCACACTGAAATATGTATCAAGAACAATGCAATTAATTAAGAAGGATGTCATCATCTATGATTTGATTGGATATTCTATTGTTCCTGTCAACATTATTCTTTGATAAATTTATGTCTAAGGTCAATAAATAAGAGTAAATTTCACTCAAATGGTTAATGTCTGTTTTTTTATTTATGCAATTCTTTTCTTCAAAAATGTGTGCCATTTCTAAAAAGGATCTTTTATTTGAGAGTGTCTCACTAGCTAAAACCTTCACTGATTCAAAATTCATACAATGGTCAAAATTATTAACATGTTCAGCCAAAGCACATCTTTCAGGATGTAATCTACAATCGCTTTTATGAGAAGTGATTCTGGCACTTAAGGTTCGTGCGGTTTGTCCAACATACTTCTTATCACAGTTAAGGCAAGGAATACTATAAACAACATTCGTTTGTGACGTTAGAGGAGTTTTATCTTTTAATTTACTATGTAAGGTTTTTATCGTTAAAACTGTTCTATTTGCTATTTTAAAATTTGAGAGATTATGAAAAATTCTGGATAATTTAGGAGTGATCTCTTTAATATAGGGTAAAGATGTGAATGTAATATGTTCTGGTTCAATATTAACTGCACTGCCATCAATGACATTGTGTGAAGAGTTCACCACTGTTAACAATTCAGGGACAGACGAAGTATTAAACAAAATATTCTTTACCATACTTGAAGGGTATGCGTTATCTATGAAGAGGTTCGAAAGGATATTTAAATTTTTGTTATGAAAACTGATGTCAGAAATTCTTAACACTCTATTTTTCATTTGTTTGACTAAATTCACTTTCATAGATTGTTTATGATACGACATATAGTTTATGTATCTACCTGAACTACAAGGTTTTCTGTACCAATCTATTAAAATTCTATTATCACTTGTTCGTATGAATTTTGTATCTAGAAATGGTACTGACTGTGCACAATCTTCAGTTTCGATGGTGAATTGTATATGAGGGTCAAAGCTATTAAGGGTGTCAAGGATTTCATCAATACAATTGTTAGGTAGAGAAATAATGATGTCATCTACATATTTTTTAATAAAATGTGGTTTAAACGATAAAACTGGTAATACTGTGTCCAATATATCATCCATCACATAGGCTGCTAAAATTGGTGAAATTGAAGCCCCCATGGGAGTTCCAAACGTTTGTTTATAAAATTTGTTATTAAATGAAAAATATGTGTTATCAAAAAGGAAGTTTAAAAGAGTTATGAAATGTTCTTCATTGATATTACACTGCATGCTAATACTGTTCCATTGTTTGTGGATTGCTCTTTGGCAAGCCTCTAAATAAACATTACTGAATAAGGAGACCACATCCAAACTGGCCAAAATATGATTAGGTGGTAATAATGTGTTGTTAAATTTCTCAGTTACCTCAAACGAATCTTTTATGTAATATTCATTGTCAAAATCGTATGCTTTAGTCAAGATAATTGTTAAGAAGGAGGCAATTGCTGCTGTAGGAGCACCAATTGAAGCGACTATTGGTCTGACTGAAAGAACTGGTTTGTGTATTTTGTCGGAGAAATGCCATTATAACACGTCAATTTCTTTTTTGTAATGTCATTGATTTGTTTTGTGTCATATAATTTTTTTATAATCGCATTACCTTTTCTTTGAATCGAAGTAGTTGGATCTTTAGTTAATTCCACGTAGGAAGAATTGTTATTAATAATATTTAATGACAGTGTTAGATATTGTTCTTTATCCATCACTACGGTTACATTACCTTTATCTGATAATGTTAAAATTAAATTTGAGTTATTTTTTAAGAATTTTTTTGATTTGTACAATAAGTTACGAAAAATAGATGTCGGATTGTTGGAATTATGAATATGATTAGTGATGATATTGGTTATTCTGGCTATCATGATATTTCGCTCAGTGGGGTCTGAGATAGTGGACGTAATGTAATCAACATCTGCTAAAATATTCTTGATAGGTATGTCTTTACCAATCAACGGTTCTATGCTAAATTTTGGACCCAAGGCTAAAAAGGCAGAAACATCTTCAGGTATGGTTGTATTTGAAATATTCTTTATCCATTTATTATTTGATTTTATTTTTATCTGATTTATTTGTAATTGTTTCAAATTATTTAATTTGTTTATATTTTTCATTTTGACTTTATGGAAAATTGTGTTATATGACTTTTGTTGTCTACTGCTAAAATTATGAAAAATTAATTCGGAGGTGAGTGAAATTATCTTATTTTTTAATGACAATAACAAGGTATGAAGTTTGTTCACTAAATTATGATTTGAGGAAATTTCTATATTGAGTAGTTTCATTCCTAACCTGTGGTTATGTAGTTTGGAGTGAGAGTATGCTTCTTGTCTTGACAATAAATTTTCAATCGGTCTGGTGGATGAGGTAATGTGTGTTGGGAGGATGTTGTGCAATCTGCATTGTAAAAGGAAACATTTTCTATTCGATTCTCTGGCTAGTTTCATTTTTGTTTTTGACCATGATTTTAGACATCTCAACGCCGCGTTTCCAAATGTAGTTTCAATATACTGATAAAATCCCATGCCTGTTGAATAGAGGGAGGGTAGTCGTTGCTGACTAGATAGGAATAAAACTAATAATAGTAGGATTGCGTAGCAAGTAAAAGAGAACTCTTTAAAGGTTATCCAAGCTTTCGGAAATATTTATTTCCATCCTCAGGGAAACTACAATAAATTTACAGTTACAAAGATAAAATTGTTATAAAATAACCTATATGACTTACAACTTTGATGAGGTTGATTACAGAGATGTTAACATTCTGATGGAAGACGTTCACAGCGATGAGGATGATGAGTAATAAATTATATTTGTGATTCATTTGAATTGAAGATTAGTATACTTTATAAGATTAATATATTCCAATTAAGACAGATATTGCAACAACCACGCGGTTTTAGAAGTGACAACAGAATAATCAATCTAACCATAGAATTGACACGTCACACTGAAATATGTATCAAGAACAATGCAATTAATTAAGAAGGATGTCATCATCTATGATTTGATTGGATATTCTATTGTTCCTGTCAACGTTATTCTTTGATAAATTTATGTCTAAGGTCAATAAATAAGAGTAAATTTCACTCAAATGGTTAATGTCTGTTTTTTTATTTATGCAATTCTTTTCTTCGAAAATGTGTGCCATTTCTAAAAAGGATCTTTTATTTGAGAGTGTCTCACTAGCTAAAACCTTCACTGATTCAAAATTCATACAATGGTCAAAATTATTAACATGTTCAGCCAAAGCACATCTTTCAGGATGTAATCTACAATCGCTTTTATGAGAAGTGATTCTGGCACTTAAGGTTCGTGCGGTTTGTCCAACATACTTCTTATCACAGTTAAGGCAAGGAATACTATAAACAACATTCGTTTGTGACGTTAGAGGAGTTTTATCTTTTAATTTACTATGTAAGGTTTTTATCGTTAAAACTGTTCTATTTGCTATTTTAAAATTTGAGAGATTATGAAAAATTCTGGATAATTTAGGAGTGATCTCTTTAATATAGGGTAAAGATGTGAATGTAATATGTTCTGGTTCAATATTAACTGCACTGCCATCAATGACATTGTGTGAAGAGTTCACCACTGTTAACAATTCAGGGACGGACGAAGTATTAAACAAAATATTCTTTACCATACTTGAAGGGTATGCGTTATCTATGAAGAGGTTCAAAAGGATATTTAAATTTTTGTTATGAAATATCCTTTTGAACCTCTTCATAGATAACGCATACCCTTCAAGTATGGTAAAGAATATTTTGTTTAATACTTCGTCCGTCCCTGAATTGTTAACAGTGGTGAACTCTTCACACAATGTCATTGATGGCAGTGCAGTTAATATTGAACCAGAACATATTACATTCACATCTTTACCCTATATTAAAGAGATCACTCCTAAATTATCCAGAATTTTTCATAATCTCTCAAATTTTAAAATAGCAAATAGAACAGTTTTAACGATAAAAACCTTACATAGTAAATTAAAAGATAAAACTCCTCTAACGTCACAAACGAATGTTGTTTATAGTATTCCTTGCCTTAACTGTGATAAGAAGTATGTTGGACAAACCGCACGAACCTTAAGTGCCAGAATCACTTCTCATAAAAGCGATTGTAGATTACATCCTGAAAGATGTGCTTTGGCTGAACATGTTAATAATTTTGACCATTGTATGAATTTTGAATCAGTGAAGGTTTTAGCTAGTGAGACACTCTCAAATAAAAGATCCTTTTTAGAAATGGCACACATTTTTGAAGAAAAGAATAGCATAAATAAAAAAACAGACATTAACCATTTGAGTGAAATTTACTCTTATTTATTGACCTTAGACATAAATTTATCAAAGAATAACGTTGACAGGAACAATAGAATATCCAATCAAATCATAGATGATGACATCCTTCTTAATTAATTGCATTGTTCTTGATACATATTTCAGTGTGACGTGTCAATTCTATGGTTAGATTGATTATTCTGTTGTCACTTCTAAAACCGCGTGGTTGTTGCAATATCTGTCTTAATTGGAATATATTAATCTTATAAAGTATACTAATCTTCAATTCAAATGAATCACAAATATAATTTATTACTCATCATCCTCATCGCTGTGAACGTCTTCCATCAGAATGTTAACATCTCTGTAATCAACCTCATCAAAGTTGTAAGTCATATAGGTTATTTTATAACAATTTTATCTTTGTAACTGTAAATTTATTGTAGTTTCCCTGAGGATGGAAATAAATATTTCCGAAAGCTTGGATAACCTTTAAAGAGTTCTCTTTTACTTGCTACGCAATCCTACTATTATTAGTTTTATTCCTATCTAGTCAGCAACGATTACCCTCCCTCTATATATATATATATATATATTTGAGGAAAGTAGTATCTTGACTGAACAAGTTAAAAACTGAAAATTTTTGGAAACAACTAAAAGATGTTTTCCTTGAGGTTGCAGTCAATGGGAACGGCCAATATGAAGAGAAACTCTTTGTTAAATTGTCGAGCTTTCGAAATAATTTATTTTAATTTTCAAGACATCTGAAAAACAAGGTCTAATTGTAAAACAAACGTCACTTGTAAATAGTGAAAACGACTTACTAACTTGAGGTTGCTGGCATAAAACTAACAGCGCACAAAATCATCAATATCTTATAAAACAACATACAAACATATTAAAAGTGATTTAAAAATTCCAGTAACATTATAGATAAACATTCCTGTCTGCCATTGGAAACAATGAAAACTGACAGAAGGAAAGTCATAAATCAATTGACAAGTCTATTCAGCCAATTGGAGAAGACCACTTGTTAGATACCAAGGTCTCACACTTGATTTACGGGGGTAGATTTGAAACTAGAACAGGGTCGCCTTCCCCCCTTTTTGTCGAAATGAAGTAAATAATTGTAAATCACACTTAAATTTGCAATATCAGAACGTTTGTTCATACAATTCGGTTGATTCTTAATAAAAACCATTTCGAGGAAATTTCTTTTAGAACAATTATTTTCCCTAGCCAAAATAGTTGGATTATTGAAATTGCCAAAATGTTTGAAATCTATAGTGTGCTCTGCAAGTGCACAACTATTTTTTTTTAACTTACAATCACTTTTATGTGAAGTAATGCGTCCTGATAAATTTCTCCCGGTTTGTCCTATGTAGACCTTTTCGCAATTCAAACAAGGAATACTGTAAATTACATTAGAAAACTCTAGTGTTGTTAGAGGAACCTTAGTTTTTGTGAAGAGGCTTGACACTGTTTTTAAATTTTTTTTAGCAATCCGAAGATTTTCTAATTTGAAAATGTTGGTAAGCTTTGGTGTGAGATCTTCAATGTAAGGTAGAGTCCTGTACAAAAAAGTAATTTGTTGAGGTGGCAATTCTTCGTTAGTATTGTTTGTAACATTATTGTTTACATTTGGAGTAATATTAGTTGGGACTTGATTATTGTTTAAATTTTGTTTTTGATCAGAATATATATATATATATATATATATATATATATATATATATATATATATATATATATATATATATATATATATCTGCATCGAAGTGTGGTTCTGAGTATAGCTTGTAAAGTTCTTAGGAGCTCGGACCCCCTCCTGTGCCTTGTTAAAAGTCACGAATTGGCCGGAGTGGGGGCATTTATCGTTAAGGCAGCACAAAAAGCTGCGGAAGAACTTGGTTTCGAATTTCAGATCAGTCGAGAAGGCCGACTAGAGGGCAACCTCGAGCTCCTACCTTCTCGCCTGAAAGCCCAGATAAATGCCGCGGAGCAAGATCTTACGCTCAGGCGGCATGTTGACAAGCCGATACACGGTGTTTTCTATCGAAACATCGAAACGCTCGGCTTGTCAACTAGGCTGACCTTCGGCTACCTAAGGTCAGCCGGGCTTACATCCGAGACTGAGGGATTTACCGCAGCTTGCCAAGATGGCGTAATTAACACCTTGGTCCATCGCCGCAATGTGATGGGTGTGCAGGTCCCTGATGTCAGCTGCAGGGCCTGTCGAAAGGCGCCTGAGACACTTTTCCACCTTCTGTCGGCATGTCCGGCAAAAGCGGCGTCGGCGTACACCCATCGCCATAATGCGGCCCTACGGGTGCTGTATTACCATCTAAGGCACTCGTACGGAATAGACCAAGAGCCGGTGCTGCCTTACATGCCAGGAGATATTGAGTCCGTTGTCGGAAACGAAAAATGCCAGATCTTCTGGAATTATCCGTTTCCGACCGTCAGGTCCATACGAGCAAAAAGGTCTGACGTTGTCCTCCTCGATAAACTAATCAAGACTATGTATGTCATCGAATTCTCCGCTCCGGCAGAGAAGAACATAGTCTTGAAGGAGGAGGAAAAATGGACAAAATATCAAGATCTCCTGTTCGAGCTCCGCACGCTATACCCAGGCCACAAGGTCATATTAGTGGTTCTGATCATCGGTGTTTTGGGCGGAATTCGATCTTCGCTGCGTTCAAACTTGAAGATCATTCCGGCCTGTAGGAACTCGGCGCAGATCTTGATAGACCGGATGCAAAAGGCAGTCATTTTGGGTTCAATTAGAATACTTAGGGCACACGATTTAGGAACCTGAAGCTACTTACCGACTGGCGCGACTGCTGCGATGTCGTCGGAGCTCGCAGCAGCCCCGACCAGGTTTGAATGTAAAAAAAAAAAAAAGTATATATATATATGTAGAACTGGATTCTCGGGTATTGATCCGCGTTGTGTGGTTTCGGTCCTCAAAAGGACCAATTTCACGACGTTTCGGCAAAGTCGCATTTGCCATCTTCAGGTGATTCGACCGTAGAGTCTGGAAAATCTGGGCGAATATATATATATATATATATATATATATATATAAATATATATTTGTATGTTTTCTTGGTATATTGATTCGTATATACAGCGTGATTCACGTAGGTCGTGCATTAGAAGTTTTTCAACTTGCAGTTGGACTAGAAACTTGAAATTTGGTATGCTGTCATAATTGATCATGTGCGTTCTACCTCAAATGTTTTTAGTCCTACAATTATACAGGATATGCCAGAAGTCGGTACCAACTTTCTTATTTTAAATGGAAACCTAATGTTTTTTTTGTCATGCTTCGATTGGCCTTCTGATTATGACTTTAGACAACCTAAGTTATGTTTACTTATCTGTCACAGTTTTTGAGATATGTCCATTTTTCTGAAAAAAATTACGGCTGTAGTAGTTTACGAAAACACGTGTAGCCCGCAAACTGTTCAAAATTAGGAAACCAAATTTATGGAGCAGTTAGCTGGTAGTCCAGGCTAACACCTGATGTCCCATCGACGGTCCCATTTTGTACCATATCGGCGAAGGCGATTTTTGAATGTCGCAATATAAAATTATCAAAAACTCAATTTTTTCAAATAGCACCTATCATTTTTTTTTAACCATTCGAAAGAAAATTGAATTTTAGGATGAGTTATTTCAGCATTCCCTATACCCAAGTTCCACTTCTATCGAGTTATTCAATAAAAATCAAGAAATGCCTTATCTTGCAGAATGATTATGTGTGTATGCCATGGAAACAAAAGAAATTTGTAATAATTTAATCAAAAATATTGAACAATATTGACAGAACTAGCGTAAATGTTCAATATGACCACCATTGTTGTTCAAACATTCTATTATTCTACTTTCAATAGATTGCGTAGCACGTCTGATTTCGTTGGGATCGAGACTGTCAAAAGTCTGTATTATTCTAAGTCTCAACTCATCTATATTGTGAACTGGTGAAGAATAGACCAAATCTTTCACCCTACCCCAAATATAAAAATCTAAAGGGGTAAGATCTGGAGATCTTGCAGGCCAGAGAAAGGGTCCTCGATTTCCTCACCATCTGGTACCATGAACGTGCAGCTCTAGCCAGTGGCAAATTGTCAAGAAATGTTTCTATTACGTTTCGAAGAATTTCTACATAACTGTCACCATTCAGATTTTCATCGTACATAAAGTAGCGTACCTCTTGGTTCATTACCAAACAAAACACATTTATTCGAAATTGTACTTGATTTTCAACTTCGAACGCCATATGTGGATTTTCAGAAGCCCAAAAATGTCGATTGCGCCTATTGTAAACTCCCTGCTGACAAAACTTTGCCTCATCAGTCCAAATTATGTTGTCTAAGAATCCGGCGTGCTCTTGTATTTTGAGTAATAAGTCCTCGCAAAAGTTTACTCTACGGGGAAAGTCACCTGGGTGTAATTTTTGCAATCGTATAAATTTGAAAGGATGTAGCTTATGGCGGTGTAAAATGGTTTGTATTGCAGAGTATGAAAATCCCAATTCCAAAGACGCCGTTCGTATTGAGGCTTGAGGATATGTTTGAAAATATCCGAGAATGGTAATTTGATTATCGTCATTGCCAGTTAGTGGTTTGACTCTCGTAACGGGTCTAGCCACCTTCCCAAAATGTATAAAATTAGTTTTCAATCGTGAGAACTTGCCCCGTGTCATCCTCGGTGAGTTTGGATATTTCAAATTAAACTCTCGGACAGTTCGCTGCACAATTTTTTGACACATGCCGTGGATAACAAACAAGTCAAACACAACTTCGTTTGTATAATTTTCCATATTCCAATCAATTTTATTCAAGAATTAGCACGACTCGTTTTCACTTTGACAGAATAGCACCTTCTTGTTTACAGTTGTTTTTTGTTTTCATGGCATACTTGAATAAACACAAAAGCATTCGGCAGGATAAGGCATTTCTTGATTTTTATTGAATAACTCGATAGAGGTGGAACTTGGGTATAGGGAATGCTGAAATAACTCATCCTAAAATTCAATTTTCTTTCGAATGGTTAAAAAAAATGGTAGGTGCCATTTGAAAAAATTGAGTTTTTGACAATTTTCTATTGCGACATTCAAAAATCGCCTGCGCCCATATGGTACAAAATGGGACCGTCGATAGGACATCAGGTGTTAGCCTGGACTACCAGCTAACTGCTCCATAAATTTTGTTTCCTAATTTTGAACAGTTTGCGGGCTACACGTGTTTTCGTAAACTACTACAGCCGTAATTTTTTTCAGAAAAATGGACATATCTCAAAAACTGTGATAGATAAGTAAACATAACTTAGGTTGTCTGAAGTCATAATCAGAAGGCCAATCGAAGCATGACAAAAAAACATTAGGTTTCTATTTAAAATAAGAAAGTTGGTACCGACTTCTGGCATACCCTGTATAATTGTAGGACTAAAAACATTTGAGGTAGAACGCACATGATCAATTATGACAGCATACTAAATTTCAAGTTTCTAGTCCAACTGCAAGTTGAAAAACTTCTAATGCACGGCCTACGTAAATCACGTTGTATACTGAAAATGAAATAAAAATTCTGTTTGACGTTTCGACAATGTTTATTGTCTTTATCTAAATGTGAATTAGTGTTTCCATGTAATTTAGAAAAGAATAGATTATTTCGATTAATGGAATGCGTCTGCAGCCGACTTGTGTTTTAAGATCCAATCAAAACTGCAGAAAACATTGGATCGGTTGTGTGTGAAAGAGTAATGTATGGCTAATTACAATTTGAAATGGATTGAATTTGATTAAATACAAGATATTTTAAGATTGTACAATAATAAATATCTATGATTATTGTATGAATTGGTTATTCCGAGAATTTTTATTTTATTTTCAGTATATATATATATATATATATATATATATATATATATATATATATATATATATATATATATATATATATATATGTTTCTTCTTAGGTTCTCGCGGACGTAATGTGTAGAACTGGATTCGTTCGCCTAGATCTTCCTGACTCTACGGTCGAATCACCTGAAGATGGCAAATGCGACTTTGCCGAAACGTCGTGAAATTGGTCCTTTTGAGGACCGAAACCACACAACGCGGATCAATACCCGAGAATCCAGTTCTACACATTACGTCCGCGAGAACCTAAGAAGAAACATATATATATATATATATATATATATATATATATATATATATATATATATATATATATATATATATATATATATATATATATATATATATACATATATAAACAAGTTTAAAGTTTCTTTGCCTAATTGGCCACTATCTATATATATATATATATATAATAAAACTAATAATAGTAGGATTGCGTAGCAAGTAAAAGAGAACTCTTTAAAGGTTATCCAAGCTTTCGGAAATATTTATTTCCATCCTCAGGGAAAAACTTTGATGAGGTTGATTACAGAGATGTTAACATTCTGATGGAAGACGTTCACAGCGATGAGGATGATGAGTAATAAATTATATTTGTGATTCATTTGAATTGAAGATTAGTATACTTTATAAGATTAATATATTCCAATTACGACAGAAATTGCAACAACCACGCGGTTTTAGAAGTGACAACAGAATAATCAATCTAACCATAGAATTGACACGTCACACTCTGCGTTATATGACTTTTGTTGTCTACTGCTAAAATTATGAAAAATTAATTCGCTGGTGAGTGAAATTATCTTATTTTTTAATGACAATAACAAGGTATGAAGTTTGTTCACTAAATTATGATTTGAGGAAATTTCTGTATTGAGTAGTTTCATTCCTAACCTGTGGTTATGTAGTTTGGAGTGAGAGTATGCTTCTTGTCTTGACAATAAATTTTCAATCGGTCTGGTGGATGAGGTAATGTGTGTTGGGAGGATGTTGTGCAATCTGCATTGTAAAAGGAAACATTTTCTATTCGATTCTCTGGCTAGTTTCATTTTTGTTTTTGACCATGATTTTAGACATCTCAACGCCGCGTTTCCAAATGTAGTTTCAATATACTGATAAAATCCCATGCCTGTTGAATAGAGGAAGGGTAGTAGTTGCTGACTAGATAGGAATAAAACTAATAATAGTAGGATTGCGTAGCAAGTAAAAGAGAACTCTTTAAAGGTTATCCAAGCTTTCGGAAATATTTATTTCCATCCTCAGGGAAAAACTTTGATGAGGTTGATTACAGAGATGTTAACATTCTGATGGAAGACGTTCACAGCGATGAGGATGATGAGTAATAAATTATATTTGTGATTCATTTGAATTGAAGATTAGTATACTTTATAAGATTAATATATTCCAATTACGACAGAAATTGCAACAACCACGCGGTTTTAGAAGTGACAACAGAATAATCAATCTAACCATAGAATTGACACGTGTGACGTGTTCTCTTTTACTTGCTACGCAATCCTACTATTATTAGTTTTATTCCTATCTAGTCAGCAACGACTACCCTTCCTCTATATATATATATATATATTTATATATATACCCGAGAATCCAGTTCTACACATTACGTCCGCGAGAACCTAAGAAGAAACATATATATATATATATGTATATATATATATATATATATATATATATATATATATATATATATATATATATATATATATATATATATATATGTTTCTTCTTAGGTTTTCGCGGACGTAATGTGTAGAACTGGATTCTCGGGTATTGATCCGCGTTGTGTGGTTTTGGTCCTCAAAAGGACCAATTTCACGACGTTTCTGCAAAGTCGCATTTGCCATCTTCAGGTGATTCAACCGTAGAGTCAGGAAGATTTAGATTCGCCTAGATCTTCCTGACTCTATATATATATATATATATATATATATAACCATTTGGAATGTATGTTATGCTTTCTCTTGGTATTTTGGTATATATATATATATAAAATATATGTATATTTATAACATTTCCGCGAAATGTTTTGCGCCGAACGTTGTAATGATCTCCTTCATTACTAATAATAATTTAATACATAGTCAAATCATTTGAAATCTATCCATCAAAGTTGATTTATCAAACTTTGTGCACGACTATGTAGAAAAACTTGTCAACGGAATGTGACATCCTTCACCTTGACGATTCACGTCACTCACACCGACGAGTATGAAAGGTGTGCGATTTCGCTCCAGAGGACTTACTTTTCGTGACCGAGGAACGAGACCGAGGACATTCCTAATAGCCAAGTACCGAGAAAACTGCAAACCGAGTTGCACTCCGCCGTTATAATTATGATATCGAAAGATTGGAGAGTGAGTATAATTCTAGTTTTGATTCCGTAAAACTGATAGAATTCCGTTTCATTGCCTAAGTCAGATTTCAATTCTCACTCAGTCAATTTTCCAGTGAAAGTAGATTCTTAATAATTGCCCGTCACTGATAATGTAAACAAGGAATAAACCCTGTAGTTGAAAGTATTGAGTCAAACTTTTGCGAATTACCTTTTCTAGCTCATGAATATTAGTCAGTTGTCTAAGAAAAATATTACCATCATAGTAAATATATCAGGGATTCAAAAAATATCTTAGATGCATCACTAGCGAAGTGGCAATTTAATCAAGAATTCAAAGAACGTTATAATGCAGCAAAACAATAATATGAATGTTCGTTAATAACAGAGCAATCACGAATGTATGAACAGAAGATTGAAAACTCTGATAACAAAAGCAAATGTGTCTGGAATATTTGTGGAAAAATAACTGGGAAAACAAATGAAGCAAATACTTCATGTCAAATCAAAGGTAATTGTGAAGAAACAGCAAATGATTACAACACATATTTATTAAATAGTATACCTGAATTAGGGGAAGACTTAGAGAAGATGCATATTGAATGGTATGTCAGAGAAAATAATAGGTCTATGTCCGAAAACGCCTAGTGAATTACAGCAGATTCCAGGAAGATTGAAAAATTAAAGCACTAGTGCTCTTCAAAATTGTTTGAAATAGCTATGTTTGATAGACTAATGAACTTCGTGATATCTTGTAAATTCTTTAGCAACAGTCAGCACGCAGACTTGAAGGGCAAGTCAACTCAAACAATATTACGGAACCTTTCCCAGTGCTAGAGGCTGTTTCCTATGTGACAAGTGACTTCGCTAAGCGTCAACTGTCGCCTAGTACCGAAAAGGGTGGCGGAGTAGTCGAAGAGTGTTCTCTGACAACTGTCATTCTTGACTTGCGTACACAAGGAATACCTGCGTTTAAAAAAAAAATACGAAACCGTGCATTGTGCCGGAATGCATAACGGGGTACAAAAGTGTGAAGCAAGAAACTTCTGTTTTTAAAGTGCCGAAAGATTCGGAAATCCGAAAAAAGTGGATGCTTGCGATTCCGGATTGAAATCGTTTTAACGAAGTCTTTCATTTGTGCGAGCATGTATAACGGAAAAGGGGAAGTTATTTTTAAGGTGAGTAATACATTTTGACAAGAGTAACAGTTCTATTCCTCTCTCAAATCAAAATAGTAAATATGGCGTTACGAGAAAAATTATTCTACTTAAAATGTGCGGTTATTATCAATCAATCTTTGTATTGTGGGACTTGAAATTTGAACGATATGGCCCCTTATCCTGACATCAAACTTCGATTACAGCGCTAGCTAGTGGCTGAGCGAGGGACTACGAGTTTGGCGACGCGTAAGAGACTCATGTCAAACATACGAGTTCCCAGACCTGTATTTACGACCGTGTTCCAGACTTCAAACTGGTGTTATTCGGTTCCAGTGAGAATATATTCTCGCAAGAACTCTATGTGTTGTAGTGTGTATAGCTGGAAACTGTATAAATTTCTCACGAGATCTATACATCCCAAAATAATATCGATATCTATATGTATTTTGAAGATTACACACGTAAGCAGAACGAATTCTGTGTAAAAGTAAGATCACTGGGTAGAGATATAAAATTTTAAGAAGACAACAATATGTATATCTAAAAGACAACTGAGCAATCTAATCGATTTGAATATTTGTGTTGGAGGCGAATTTCATAATCCTAATGGCAATTTTCTACGCTTCACATCAAGTGGAACGTATTGATATATGTCTCAGCACAGATCTCAAAAATGAATGTAACTGAATAGAATGGCAGTCGAATTAATGAGAACCAACTAGAGGTATTTACATACGACATTCCTGAAAATATTTCTACGTTTACCTATAAGCTCAAGCTATGATTCTACATTGAGGGAGATGCTATGATTCGGCAGACTGAAGGAGCAGAACTAATAGTAACGATTAATTATCCAACTGAAGTGCAGACATCTATAACTCAACCGCCACAGAAATAAGCTGGAACTTTTGATGTATTACATACAAAATTTTGTGAATTCATTTTCTAGCGCAAAATTCGAACTGAAAGTTGCGTCATGACGTCAATCACGTTATCATCTCCTAGGAGGTGTCATGGCGTTTGTATGAACTGTCATGGTGAATCTACGAACTGTCATAGTACGTTTATAAACTGGCACGGGCGAATCTATGAACTTTCATACATGGTGTTTTCTGATATTAAATCAATCCCATAATAATTAAAACTCCTCTTTACAATGAAGTGTCAATATTTATATTTATTATTCAATACAATTCTATATCTTTCGTATATTATTTATTCATCTCCATGGCAACCTGCCCCCGCTCTATCGAATTATAATCAAGGGACGCCACACATAGCTGTTTGTGCTCGCCATCTATGAATGAACTGTCTAGATGGAACTGTGAATATGGAACTGTCACTGGTAAATCGGTTTGGAGAGGCTTATGTTTGGGATACAGGCTGTTCGTAAAAATTCTAGACGAGGTGTCATGGCGTCTGTCACGTGTTTAAGTTGTCTATCACGTGTTCTGACTGTCATGATGTCTATCGCGTGTTCAAGTCGCTAGACACGTATTTTTCAATGTGTTCGAATATTTTTTATCGACTTTATCAGCATCCTCAGGTAGAAAATGGAAGAGAAATAGCTATGCGACACCTAAATACACAGAAAACGGAACTGAAAGTGATCATTTCATTGCATTTTGGGAATCAATGTGATGTTCTAAACAATAATATACTATTTATATAGCGATCGACTAGTCCGGTCTCCCGCGATGAGGGTTTGGAATGTTTATCCTTCAAAATTAAGTTTTATGGATATCAAATGGAAGGTATCGACGCGCAGATTATGATTGTTAGAACTTCCAGTCATAAAAACCCAATACAATGAATATAAATACGTAAAACGGTAATTTTGTAGCAGCTATAGCTTTATAGGAATGAAATGAAAGGTCTCGATGCATAGAGCATGAATTTTTCGATTTTCGAAGATAAAATTCCAAATTGTCTGATAACATGAGAAAAACTACAATTTTGTTTCAATTATAGTTTCACGGGTATACAATGATAGGGTACAAAATCTATACATTTCTATCTTCAAGCTGTTAACTATAGTTCTGTGTTCTGTTTCATGTCATAACTATAACGCCATCCATCATAGTTGTAGTCATAACATGAGGTCGCGGGTGGTCAATGAGCTGTCATCGAATCAAAATAGAGTAGTGTAGAGATTAAACCACGTATGAGACCAGAAGTGATGATTTCCGACGCAGGCCCATTTATATAGAATTAAAAATTTGGAATATGAAGGATGGAGTATACTGACTGATATTCAGAGTTTTCTACTTATCAATACTACCGCTACATCGGCCTGCGATCATATTTAACGGAATATGGCCGGTAGATGACTTCACTACACGTTTCATTGGAGTACTTTAACATTCAATCACTTCAATAATGCAAAATATGTTATTAGCCCAAGCGCATTTCGAACATTGAAGAAAATCAGTCGACTCGAATATTTTCCATAAACTGAGAGTGATGACGTCATATACCACCAGAAGCGAAGCCTAATTTGATGATAATATCCGATGATGTAGCGGATAAGAACCAGGAGGATATTCGTGCTTATTTTTCAAGAGGGAGACACAAATCAATTGTTAGTTTCTATCTTTATCGGTCTTTTGCTGAATGTCCACAATATGGATTGCGTGACAAGGCGAATTGCTACTGATCATATAAGTAGCGACATGTCACTTGAGAAATTCAAAGAGATATATAGCGTATGTTGGAAAGATAAAAATTGGTTCCTCATGATAAACAACGATTGTGATACGAAAGTTTTGATAGTTATGTATACATCTATCATGTATATATAATGTGTATGTGTTTAACAAGTTGAAAGTAAAACAACAATTGGAGGAAAAAATGTGGGACTTAGCAAACTTTGCGAGGAAAAATTATATCGTGGTAAATTTGCTAAAGCTGGAAATTATGCAATTATAGATAATATATTCAAGAACGTATCTAAAGCTCTAGAGGAAGTTGCGAAAAATGGTGAAATAATCAACCGAATTTCTTGATTAAACCTAGAAGTGTTGTTTCTACGGTAACACGAATGTAGAGTATACCGATCCAAAATATTGTAACTAAAGGAGAAGAAATCGTGTATGATACTGAAGGGATTGTGTTTGTCCCCGGACCTACTATCGATCAGATTCATGGAGAATTCAGAAAACTTAAGACAGATAATTCAACGGCTACAGAATTGCTTTTGCAACAATATTCCCCATAATTCGGAAGAATTTCTATTGGATGATGATGTCAAGAGATACGATGATAAAATGAGTTTGCAATATAATTCAACTTCAGACATACGGTTCATGGGCAATAAACCTATACCAATCGATAATGAGAGCACTGTAATTATCAAGGGTATCCAGTTCAAAGATACCATGGGAGTGTATAATTTGCTATCATGCAGACAAGTTTTACCTGACACTTACATAGTGTGAGATGGAGAAGATTTTAGCCAAGACTAAGACTTCTTGTTGCATCCTCGTATGCTGGTAACAATAGTTATCACAATGAGATGATGTCTATGATAGAAGAATTGATTGAGGCTGAGGTAATCCAACAAAAAACCATATTCGTAGGCAAATTAATCAAAGTTATAAAGATGGCTCCAATGGATATGTTTAGTAGAATCTCCTCTCCCATGTGGATATATGATACCAATATATTGACTGATAATTTGCAACAAATCCATGAACAAGAATTATTTTTAATGAGCGATGGAGGTTATGACATGGAAAATCATTAATCGTGCAACGTAAAATCACCGGATGATGATGAAGATGCTGCAAATAAAGTATATGTTTGTACATTGACACTTGAACTGAATCTTAAAACTGAAATCAGTCTTGAAGATACCTTCAAAATTAGAAGTGATAATTTGATCAAGGATGTCAACAAGGATCATCCAGATAAACATAAAATAGAAAACCAGGAAGTTGTTCTCACCATGGATGAATCATTCACAAAACAGCTGAAGGACGTTCAGAATAAATATATTGGGATGGAGACCTATATAAAATCAGAGTATAAAACAATCAGTGATAATTAGAGGGAAAACAGAAATGATTTGAAACAGATCAATAAGACATTCAACGGTGTGAACATGCCATAAGTAGTAGAGTGAAGGCGTTTGAACGACGGATAAGATGTGCAAAAATTTATTAGAAAAGACCCTCATCATCATCAACAACAAGAAAACTGGTCTGTGTGAAACGTATAACTAGAACTACAGATCACGTGAATATACTAAAGAAATCAATCTCACGCTAGATTTCTGTACTGATGAAATGAGTAGAGAACAAGTTGTCCATGACCTTCATTAACCGAGTAGGAAGGATGTTAAACGCCGCAGAACAATCCTAAAACGTTTGGATGATTTATGACAAATGGATCTGGCTGAAATGGGTAACTACGCTCGTGAAAAACGACGATTCAAAAACATTTTGTTTATGATCGAGTCTTTGTCGAATTTTTTGTGAACTTGTCCGTTGAAAACAGAATCGGCCGAACATCTTCGAAAATCGGTTACTTCTATATTAGTGGAAGGACGTTGAACCGGAAAATCTGCAAAGTGATCAGGGACGAGAATTCTTCATTACACAATCAGTCGACATGATGAAGTAACATAAAATCAACGATTATAATACGTATGTGTGAAAAACCGCCATTGCAATACGTGTTATTCGATCGTTGAAAGAAACCTTCTACAAACAATTCAGTACGAGCGGGAAATACAACTGGCTTGATAAATTACAATCACGGAAAATATGATGAACGTGAGCATTATCACCCATTTCAACCGGATCCATTTGTCAAAAATTTTCGAAACCTTTTATCATTCTCCTGCGACGTTTAAAAGTCTTCCTACTCGGTTCATGAAGCTCATGCATAACTTGTTCTCTACACATCGTATCAAGATTTATATTCGCTTCTACATAAATGATGCTTCTTTACATTCACAAATAGATTCATCCGAGATTGCAGGAATCTAGTGTCGAAGCGGTTGTATACAAGACTCTGTTCAAAATTTAGGTTAAGATCATGAAACTACTTCTACATAACCATCCTCAACACTTGAGTTACCCAATTGTCTCCGCAAAATTTTATTTTCTTTTGCGCTGAATTCTTCCAGTTTACGTGTGTATTCTTTCAAAGACATATCGAAACTGATATCATTCTGCGATGCATAGAACATTTTGTCTCGTAAGAAATTCCTATAGTTCTCAGCTATTCGCACGACAACACATAGGATTCTTACTACGAGAGTGATGAAGATATATGAATTCACAATTTCCTCACACAAATTTCGGACACTTATCTTTTGAATTTTCCAATCTCACTCAATATAATTCCCATTTTTTGAGACTCTTCACGAGGAATTTAGCTTTTCCCATTCCACTAACATATATTATGACCGTTCGGATCGATATTTTCCTTCATATTTTCCTCCATTCTATCAACTCCCTGATATTTCGAGTTGTATGGAATAACAGGACATTTTTCATCATTTGCTGTTCTCTTTATCTGAATTTTAGAGAGAATAGGTGGTCTGAATAGAAAATACTTGTCTACCTTTTTCTCACAATCCAAAAAGACGAATTCCTTGACTATATATGCGTGTGAAAAAATGCGTGCTCTGAAATTTGGCCACTACAGTCTTCATCTCGAACTATAATGATTCAGAGATCTTGAGCGACTGCGCATCTATACCCTACCCTCGACTCACTCGCAAAAAACGATGAAATTGATCGTTCTGACCGTTCGAACAGTTTCAATCGTTTTTCTAACCGTTCAACCGTTCATACAATCTTTTCAACTGTTTTCAAACCCTTTCTCAATCGTTTTAACCGTTTCCCCATTTGTATTCATCATATTGGATTTTCCCGCTGGAATTGTTGAATTCCATACTCTGCGCGTCGAGACGTTCCATTAGATACCCATGAAGTTATTGTTGCCTGTGATACATACCGTTCAGTGACAGCCTATATATCAAGCGTACCTCATTACAAACGACCTGTGCATCTACATACGCCACAAAACGAACGATAAGTGACAGTTCATATCTAACTTTGACACGCTTGACCTCTGGTAGTTCGGTTCATTCAAAGATGGGGCGCACAGACAGGAATGACAGCTCATAGATTCACCCATTGATATTTCATGGATCCTATCTAGACGGTTCATCGATCCGACACCAATACAGTCCCACCATGACGGTTCATCATTTGACATACACGTCATGACACTTTCTCAGACATCATAACACATCCTACAAGCAGCCTGTATATACTCACCATGTATTCTATAGCCTCAGAACTCTATGAAACAACATGTTTATACACCATCTATTCTATCACTTCCACACTGTATAGTTTCGAAATCTGTGACTTAGGTTAGCTCCATGCTCTGAGTTAGCTGCACCTAGATCGGAAGGAAAACCGCAACTTCCTGGTTTAGAAGTAGTCATGTAATTCTATTCACCACTTTGGTCTCGTGAGAGTCTTATATTCTTGTATATATAAAAATCTGGAAGGATAGTATATCATTGATGGAATCAATTCGATCCGATGATCCTCTATAGATCAACTATTCACGCACATCCTTCTAAAGTTCAACCGCTTTGAATTGAGGAGTATAGGTATGCATATTCATATCACTATGATTGGCTTTTACTCTGATAATACTCATCCGATTAAAATTATCTAAGTCATCTTCATAATTCAGAAAGTTTAATTCTATATCTCTTAATGTACCTATACGAAACTGGCGAATTAGTCAAAGAAACCTTAAACTTGTTTATATTCACCCAGAGTATTTCTCGGTCAGCTCTATTGAAATATATAGAAACCGGAATGCTGTCATTGTCATAGTAATTGCCACTCATAGTAATACTCCTCAATTCGGAAAGATTGAATGTTAGATGAATGTGCTTGAATAGTTGATCTATAGCGGTGCATCGGATCGCATTGTGCTCATGGATGATGTACAATCCTTCCGAAGATATAAATTTATAAAGATATATGACTCTCACGGGACCAAAATGGTGTAATTGGAAAACACGGGGGACTAGAAATCCAAGAATGAGGGTTCGAATCCCGCCTATGGTTTGATGTTTTACGTTTATTCATCTGTATATTCCCATGTTGAATTATCTAAGTTATCTTCATTATACAACAAATTTGATTCTTTCGAAATATGAATATATATATGTATATATACAGGATGACCCAGAGTCCCGAAAAAGTTCAATAGCTCCGTAGATATTGGAGATCCGTATACAGAATGGACTTTATGAAGTAACACACCGAACTTATGTTTTTTCAATGGAACACCCTATACTGTGATCGTTATTTCGAGAGTCTTCATCAATCTTAGAAGAATGATATAGCATACTATGGGTCTCTTGTTGACAGTTTTCAAATTATCAGACATTTTAGAGTTGGAAGGGGTCTACTTCATAAAATCACTCTGTGTTTACTGATCGTGATAAAACCGCGACTCTTACGCGTGCAGTTTTTCAATATGGTTAGAAATAGTACACTTTATCAGAAATTTCTCGAAAATGTGCATAGTATACATGGTGAACCAAAACCCGCATAACTTTCTTATTATCAATGGAACATCCTGTATATTATTCCATCAGTCGGAAGGCCTTTCAATAAGTTTCCCCACGATGTGAGGTGAGTATGGTCGGAAGTGAATATTCAGGCTGTTATTAAATGAAACAAACGAGAAACTGAACTTTCCACTGTAAACAATGCACTAAATGATAAGGCTGGTTAGAATACCACAAATTACCAATAAGTCACCACATGCAAATAATAAACGAACGTATAAAAGTGTGTATTTGATTGGGAACAGATCGCGATTTGATAGATTTAACAGGTAATAATAATCTAATAAACAAAAAAATACCTTAACAATTAGAATTTTGGATCTCAAAGTAGGTTCTGAAAGATATGACATTGTTGTTCGATACGAACATTTAGTCTCCATACCAAAGAAATAAAATTCAAGAGCAGGAGCAAGAGCAATTAACAAACACAACATGTAATATTTTGCGACTGCAATTTCCCATTGTATTAGTCTATTGATCATGTGGCGATCAAGTGTGATCGGTCCTCTATTTTTTGTGGTGGTTTTGAATCGGATTGGATAATTAGAATTTCAAGAAAATGATCTCTCACTTCTTCTAAAAAACGTTAATTTGAATACAAGGAGAAACATCTGGCTGTCAGGAGGATAGAACGCCTGTACACTACCATCGAATTGTTTTCCAATTCTTGAATCGAAGCTACCCGAATCATTGAATTAGGAGGAAGGGAGCAATCGCTTGGCCTGTCCGTTCTCCGGATTTAACCCCAATTGATTTTTCTCTTTGGGAATTTGTGGAAGATGAAGGTTTCCGTGATAGACCAACAACTGATGAAGAGGTAAAGATCAGAATAAGGGATGCATTCCGTTCTATTGACCCAGATATGCCATTGCGTGTTAAACTTCTTTTTGTACGGAGACTAAATGTTCGTATCGAACAACAAGGTCATCTTAGAGCACCTACTTTGAGATTCAATATTTCAATTGCTGAGGTATTGTTTTGTTTATTAGACTATTATTAATTGTTGAATCTATCAAATCATGATCTGTTCTCAATCAAATACACACTTTTTGTACTTTTGTCCATTAGTTGCATGTAGTGACTTATTGGTAATTTGTGCTATTTTGATCAGCCTTGTCACTTAGTCCATTGTTTACAGTGGAAAGTTTAGTTTCTCGTTTGTTTTATTTAATAACAACCTGAATGTTCACTTTTGACCATACTTGCCTTGCAGCGTAAAAGCTTATTAAAAGACCTTTCGACTAATGAAATAATATACAGGATGTTCTATTGATAAAAAGGATGTTATGCGTTTTTTTTTGTTTTAGTAGACCCTGTATACTTTGCACATTTTCGAGAAATTTCTGATAATGGATACCATTTTTAACCATAATGAAAAACTGCTCGCGTAAGAATCACGGTTCCATTTCTATCAGTAAACACAGTGTGATTCTTTGAAGTAGACTCCTTTTAACTCTAAAATGTCTGATAATTCGGAAACCGTCAACAAAAGACCCATGGTATGCTATATATTTTTTCGAAATAATGATCACAGTATAGGGTGTTCTATTGAAAAAACATAGGTTTTGTGTATAACTTAATGAAGACCATCCTGTATATGAATGCAAATATTTAACAATTGTGCTCTGCTTATGTGTCCATTCCATGAAGAAAACCACGTGGCAATATTTCAAATAGCAATGGAGCTATTGGACCTTTTCGGGACTCTGGGCATCCTGTATATACAGGATGTACCAGGTTTTAGTACAAGAGCTCGAACAGTCGATAGAAAATCAGACGCTTAATTTTTGAGATACAGGGTGTTGAATTTTATAAGAAATGTCTTAATTTTGTTCGTATATCCAAAGATAATCAAAATGTCTGATTTGAATTTGGTACGGTGAATGCGTAGATAAGTTACAATATTTTCACATAATTTGAGACCAATATTACTTCCAGCGGCGTAGATATAGGTATTTAATAACCATAAATAGACCCGAAAAGTGTTATCACCCTATAGAGACTACTGTTTAGGGACCAACTTCGACGCAGAATTCAAATTTGAACAAATAAGGTCTTGATAGTTCTTTCTACCTGGCACCATTTCACGGCAAATCTAATTTTTGTGATTAATTACCATCACCATGAAAATCGGGTGAAAATTGAAAAAAGAGAAACTTTACATTGAAGAGCGTCGTTGAATGACAAAAATAGAATAAGCTGTCTCTTCTAATCTCTACAGCAATACATTACAAAGAAAGGCCGAATGAAAAAATTTTATGTCCAAAAATGTTCAAACCAGATAACTACAATGTACTTTAATAGATAGTAAGTTCACCAACAAAAGTTAACAAGATACGATTATCTAAATGTTGTGTACTAATTCCGAAGAAATAATTAAAAATGGTTCCCATTTTCTCGTATACATAGTTCACAACGTCGTACAACAAATTTCGTAACTTCAACGGGAACCTTTTCCCAATTTTCATCCGGGATTCATGGTGGTGGTAATTAATCACAAAAATCAAATTTGTCGTGAAACGGTGCCAGCTACCAGTGTGAGTTAATGAAGAACAGTTACCAAAGTGCTTACAGATTATGAGGTCCACATAACGAATAGCGACTCATCAATATCTATTCATATTATCACCTCCCTTACTTCGACAGACGCAGAAGAAATGTACTTGCACTTACCGTTTTCGATTGATGGAGCTTAGGAAAAAGTTTCATTACTGACTTTCGAATTTTGGAACTATCGTATGTGTCTCCATATCAGTCTAGGAGCCAGAGCGATATTGTTGATCTGAACATCAACCCGATAGCACTATGGTTTATCATTAGAGGACGGTTCAATGACCAATTCATCTCACAGACAGAATTTTCACCAGATGTTAGATCTCGAGATACAGCAAATTGTTTATTTTTCGACTGGAGGATAACCCTTCCGAATTGCGAATACTTAGAAAGCATGTCATTCTTATACATCCACCATGTGCCATCATTTTTTATCGTGTCCTTTTATCAGGCTGACCAGTTAAAATTGGACCGAAAATGGACTGCAAGGTAACCCTCCCAAACCTGGCGGAAAATGTTCATTGGTGTTACCAATTGTTGAGATACCCTTGTCATCAAAAGTTATTGGTCTATCTCCGAGTGCCACCAACAATTTTTTTCCTCATTTTGTGGCTAAACCTTGGGAATTACAAGGTAGCATGATGGCACCATGTTAAATAACTTAATTGGAGGTCAAATAGAGATTTAACATCATTGTCATCACTCCTTGCGTATTTCAATTCCCCAAAACCACCTAGAAACACCCCCCAAAAAATTATGAATAATATGGATAATATGACCAATTTCATGATAAATCAACCAATTATTAAGATTTTGGTTGAGCTTAAAGTCGAAACGGTCATTTTTTGTTTTTGTTTTGTTTTAGGGGTTGTTTCATATGGTTTGGTTTAGTTGGAATAGGCAAGGAGCGACGGCAATAATTTCAAATTCCTATTTGACCTCCAATAAAGTTATTAAACATGGTGCCATCATGCTACCTTGTAATCCCCAAGGTTCAGCCACAAATTGAGAACACAAAAGCATTGTTGGTTCAAATAATGACCAATTACCCGGAATTGGACCAACAAGTTTTAATGGCATAAGGTATCTTAACAATTGCCAACACCAATGAACATTTCCTACCTGGTTTGGGAGGGCTACCTCCCGGTCCATTTTCGGTCCAATTTCAACTGGTCAGCTTGATAAACGGACACGATAAAAAATTATGGCAGATGGTGGAAGTGTATCAGAATGGCATACTTTTCAAGTAACCGCAACTTAAAAAGGGTTAACCTCCAGTCAAAAAATAAATAATTTGCGGAGGTTGTATCTCGAGATCTAGCAGCCGTGGAAAATCCGGTCATAGTGCCATCGGGTTAATGTTCAGACCATCAATATCGCTCGTGCTCCTAGACTATATATACGAGTATGCGCTATTCCTCTTCTGGCAGCGATAAACTGCTCTTTTTTTAAGTGACGCAAACATATAAAATATCCGACGGATTTAATGGGACTTTTGTGTAGTTAGATTGACATATTTATTTTGTTTTGAGTCAAGGCCTGCTCCAAAAAAGTTTCAAATAAATAATTGAGAAACAAAACCGGACGTGTAATTCCAGTAATCAGGCATTTCTCGTTTCCGACAACGGACTCAATATCTCCAGGGATGTAATGCAGCACCGGCTCTTGGTCTATTCCGTACGAGTGCCTTAGATGGTGATACAGCAACCGCAGGGCTGCATGATGGGTGAGGGTGTACGCCAAGGCCGCTTTTGCCGGACATACCGACAGAAGGTGGAAAAGCGTCTCAAGCGCCTGTCGACAGGCCCTGCAGCTAACATCGGGAACCTGAATACCCATCACGTTGCGGCGGTAGACCAAGGTATTGAATACACTATTTTGCCAAGCAGCGATGGATCCCTCGGTCTCATATGTAAGCCCGGTTGACCTCAGGTAGCCGGAGGTCAGCCTGGTGGACAAGCCGAGCGTTTTGATGTTTCGGTAGAAAACACCATGTATCGGCTTGCCAACATGTCTCCTTAGCATAAGATCTTGCTCCGAGGCATTCATCTGGGCTTTCTGGCGAGGAAATTGAAACGTGAGGCTGCCCTATAGTCGGTCCTTTCGACTGATTTGAAATCCGGAGCTTTTTGTGCTGTCGTAACGATGAATGCCCCCATTCCGGACAATTCGTGACTTTTGATAAGGCCGAGGAGGGTGTGCGAACTCCTAAGAACTTTACGAATTATACTCAAACCACAATTCAATGCAGACCCTCCAGACTAAGGAGTTCCCAACCTCCCCGGTGACGTGAGAGATAAATGCGTGAAACGGATGACCTAGGATGCAAACTGTGATGCATATGCATCATTTTCTGGGTGCCTTTGTCTAGTCTATGCAGCTCATCTCTCTCTCTCTCTCCTTCACGAAATGTTTATTACATATTACTAAATTATATACAATATTCACAAGTCACCTTCACAGATGTGTTGGTTATCAAACCCCTTTTTATATGCTCCTGTCTACTGATTCTACGCTTCCTAATATACTTTGAAATCTACGAGAGATTAGTAATACTTGCGTCAGGATGTAAATCTGTGTCATTCACTGTTTCAGTTCAAAACACGTAAGTTACGTCTGGGAAAATGAAATGTTTCTCATTCCCGCAAACTCTTTCCAACTAGGAGTCCACTATAGCTTAACAAGGAGCTTCGCAAGAGTCGGACTCAAGACTTCCAACTACAGGATTCATTCCTTATTTGTGTGGTGTCTGGCTGAGACTTATGCGAACTTGCACTTAACATTTCAGTGAATTTATTCTCGGTATTCAATTCTGAGAGTGTCTTTTCCAAAAACTTATAATACGAGGTGTGGCAATTAAATTCCGAGACGGATTTTTCAAAATTGATACCAGCTTAGCGAGATGTTGAAGATGACGAGCGCCACGGGCGGCCTGTGACTTCAAAAAGTGACTTGAACGTTCGAAAAGTAGCCGAAATTGTTCGAAAAGACCGTCGATATAAGTATAAGGGCCATTGTCGAACATGTGGACCTTAATGAAGAATCGGTGAGACAAATTTTGCTTGACAAACTAGATATGAGTAAAGTGTGTGCTTAACTTGTGCCAAGACTCCTAACGATGGAACAGAAAATGGCTCCCACCGCGTACTCTGTCAAAGATTATTTGGCCAAAAACCAGGTCACAGTCATGAAGCACCCACCATATTCGCCGGATTTAGCACCCTGCGACTTCTACCTGTTCCCAAAAATCAAATCCTGCTTGAAAGGAACCCGCCATGAGTCATTAGAAGACGTAAAAAAAAATCGGCGCAGCTACTCAACAATCTGTCGGAAGATGACCCGCAGCACTGCTTTGCACAGTGGAAAATTGGCATAAAGCGGTGTAGGGATGCGGAAGGAGAGTATATTGAAGGGGAGTAATAAAAAAGTGTACAAAATTTAAAAATAAAGATGTTATAGCAATAGTCTCGGAACTTAATTGCCATACCTCGTATACCAAGACAAGGTGATTCTCACGAATAGAATACACTACCTCCAACTACCAGGGTTGTGCCTTGTGCATGCTATCGGTATCGGGCAATTACTTATAAGTCAAACAAGGTGCTTCTCAGGAATTGAATACAAAACTTCCAACTACCAGGGTTGTGCCTTGTTTATGTAATCGGTATCGGGCAGTTACTAATAAGCCGAACAAGGTGCTTCTCAGGAGTTGAATACACTACTTCCAACTACCAGGGTTGTGCCTTGTTCATGGTATCGCTATGTTTGCCCGTTTAAGTGGAAAACTTTCATATAAAACATCAGAAAAGACGCCCATAAATACATTTCACTGCTCATTAGCATTTGAGTTATCTACCTGAAATACACCATTCCACACCTGACTACTAAGCCTACTTGAAAATTCAGATTTGTTCCTTTCTTCGAACAATCTGTTGTGTATGAAATAATTCTCACAAGCTTTCTCCAAGTGAAATGTTAGTTTTTGTGCTGTATGATCGGATATGTATGTATTGAAGATACTTGCTTATCAATACGTATGATTTATAAATATACTATCTATTAGCTTTTGCTATGTGCTGTTATACGTGTATTTCCAACTATTGTCTGCTTCATATTAAATGAGTTCATTATAGATATTAAATTGTTCCTATTTATAATGTCTTTGTTCATCTCTATGTTGAAGTCACCGGCGATAATAATAGTCTTATTTTCATGGAATATGTTCACTTGCTCAAATTTTTACATCTCCTCCACATGGTCTGTATACACATACAACAATAATTTGATGTTTATTTATAGTGAATTTCCCAGCAACGCACTCAAACTCATCAATGACTGACATGCCACTTACTTGATGCCGATCTTTGCATCTCATATTTCCCACCGCATATAACGCAGCTCCACCATGTTTGCCTTCATTTCTACAAAATGCTCATACCAGCTTGGAATATCTTATGCTCAATGTTCTGTGATACACAGAATTCGACAGTCCTTATTCTCATTCAATACACTTTCCAACCTTTCAATGCTGTTACCCAACGATTGAATGTTATGATGTATTACACATATTTTTCTTTCATTTTCATTTTTATTTATGAAAAATTATTCCTCTTCCTTGATCTGCATTTTCTCTCTGTTTTCATAGTTATTGTCTTCTTCTCTGAGATTATATCATTACACCTGACGGCCCAATTTCTGCTGATTCGATTTTTTCTTTTAGGTGGAACGGAGCGCTTACTTTGAAACAAGGATATTGATTATTTCCCTCAAGTTTTTCACAAATAAAATCTCTGTTATTAAAATTCAACTTAAGATCAATATAACTCCTTCTGTTGTATTCGGACCAGTACGGCCAAACAAATATCCAAAGTTTCCTTTCAACTCCACTGAATGCCTCACTGCTCTTTACTGGTTTAGATCCTATAATTGAGTTTTCCGATCTTTTCCGTTTGTTTACTGTAGTAAATGGTTCAGATTCAGATACATCGATTCCATCAGGTATATTTTTGTAGTTCATTGCGCTGCTGTTTTCAACATTGGCACATGTTTCCGTATCAATATGAATAGTTTCTTTATTCTTGCGCGATTTTTTTTCTCGCTTGTCTGTTTATTATTTTTCGACGCCGTCGAATATAACGGTGTCTTCATCCTTCGCTGAATTTGTGTAATTGTTGAATCTGATCGATGTGTAGTCGGTCTGTGATATGAAATTCGGCATCGTTGATTCCTTTCCCTCTTCGGTGTAAGTTGGATATTTCAAATTCTCTAATTTGACTGAATATTCATCACTGTGTTCACCACTGTCATCATTTTGGATCGGATTTAATGATTCAATTGTAACATTTTGTTTATAGATTATGTTTTTCAGCTCAAGGATATGGTTATCACATTTCTTCTCGCAACAGACTAATAGATTCAGTCTGCATCTCTATTATTCTTATCATCTCAGCATTCTCACACTGAACACTCTTCATTGTAACGAAACTAGTATTTTGTTGATGTAACATTGATATTATTAACCGTTCATTATTCAATATCACAGTATTTGGAGATGTATCTTCACTTACATTTCAATGATTGCTTTCATTATGGAACTCGCCAACATGTAAGGTCACGTTTTCACACTGCTGACATTTCCAGTTTTCATTCGATTTATTTCTTTCCAGTTCATGAAATGCTTATATGTCGAGACCAACACATTCAAAATAAAAGTTATTTGAACAGGTCGTACACAAAATTATGTCTTCGTACCTGCCAATTTTCGAATCACATACAGTGCACATACACCCGCGTGACTCAGCCGCCATGCTGGCTATCAAAATCTATTTATCTGAATAAGTATCTGTAACTCACTCCTGGTTCAACCCTGATGATGCTGAAGTCGTTGGAAAACGTTCGAACACCTGACAGAATACGTCCCTAGCGACTCGAACACGGGACAGGCATCATGACAGTTTGAACACGTGATAAGCGATTTGTCAGGTGACAGACTCCATGACACCTCGTCTAGAATCTTTACAAACACCCAATATGCCAAACATGAACTTCACATTGTAAGCAACATGTATAGTTCATATAGAAACAGAGTTACTGACATGTGACGTTTCTACATTGACAGTTCATTCATTGAAAGCACGCACAGATAGCTATGACAATTCATAGATTCGTTGGTGACAGTTCATAGATCCACCATGACAGTTCATAGATCTATCATGACGCCATGGAGATAATCACGTGATTGATATCTCAACACATCCCACAAACAAGCTAGATCCTCAAAAACAACTTGTAGACTCCATATACATCACAAATGATTAAGTAGTACCAGTTTTAACTTGACAGTTCATAGATTCCCCGGAGACAGTTCATGGATCCACCATGACAGTTCATAAAGGCGTCATAACACCTCCTCGGAGATGATCTCGTGATTGACGTCAAGGCAAATTATTGGAAACAACCTGTATATACACATCATCTATTCTATAACCTCCACACCATGGTTTTGGAATCTGTGGTCTCATAAAACCTCAACACTCCATGGTTTTGTAATCTATGACTCCAGTTAGCTCTATGATGTGGGTGAGCTGCACCCACGGTCGTACATACAGGCCTGGGAACTCTATATTTGACATGAGTCTCTTATATGTCACCAAACTCGTAGTCCCTCGCTCAGCCACTAGCTAGCGCTTGAATCGAAGTATGGCACCAATCACATTATTAGGTGGAATAATTTTTCTCGTAACGCAATATTTACTATTCTGATTTGAGAGAGGAATAGGACTGTTACTCTTGTCAAAATGTATTACTCACTTCAAAAATAACTTCCCCTTTTCCGTGATTCATGCTCGCACACATAAAAGACCTCGTTAAAACGATTTCTATCCGGAATCGCAAGCATCCACTTTTTCGGATTTCCGCATCTTTGGGCACTTTAAAAACAGAAGTTTCTTGCTCTACAGTTTTATACTCCGTTTTGCATTTCGGCACAATGCACGGTTTCGTAAGTTGTTCCTAAAAACGCAGGTATTCCTTGTGCTTACAAGTCAAGAATGACAGTTTTCAGAGAACACGGTGTAGTGTCAGAGATCATTCTTCGACTACTGCGCCACCCTTTTTGGTACTACGCGACAGTTGACGCTTAGCAGAGTCACTTCTCACATAGGAAACAGCCTCGAGTTCCCAGACCTGTATGTACGACCGTGGGTGTAGCTGATCATTTGGGATATTGTTATAGGAGATTTTGAAAACTTCATGAATGTTTATTCCAAAGTATTATTCAATTTTGGAGTCTTTGGTGTGATTATGTAGGTTTAGGCTTCCTAAATTACGAAAACTATGCCCTGTTTGTAGAAAATGGTTAGCAAACAACGAAGATGTTCTTAGTGTTTAAGTTTGAAGTTACGACAAGTTTTACCCGTATAAAAGTTATCACAGTTCTGGAAAATCAGCTTACAAACTTCTATCAATAATGGTTTTCCGATAGACCAAATAACAACATTAATTAACCCCAAACAACTACAATCAACTCATTACAATATTTACCCTATATAAACACAGCTGTATCAACAACATTCATTTATCTGACGTATTTTGGTTCCGTAAGCGATAACTTCAAAATCAGTTTCAAACCACAAAATGAACTCTGCCATATTATATATGATGCTAAAGACAAAGCCTGTAAATATAGTGAACCTGGATTGTATAAGTTAATTAGACCAGACTGGGATAATTTTCATGTATACAGAAACTACCTTCAAATTTAGATACCAGGAACATTTTTGTTCTTTCAGACTCAACAAAACAGACTGAACCTTTGTAGTATATGAATCTTCCATCCCTATACCAGTTTACCTAGAATCCCGGAATTATAGAAGATGACCTTATTTATATTGAATGTTATGTAAGTATATGTTTAGATCTCGGATCTCGGCCACCAAGCATTACGTCAATATATTAAACATTTTGGTTGGCACAGATACCTTGACATTCTAGGCTAGTTTAGTAGAACAACAACAATAAACAGTAATGACATAATATATATAATTAGGTAGAGCATTAAGAATAAGAATAGTATATTCATACATCATTGATGCGGATGGATGGTAGTGTGAATGATCCATACTTGTAATTATTATAATGAGTATAGAGTAAGACATTGAGCTATAATGGCGTCGAACTCTAAGTTTAAGTAAAGTGTAACCCTTTTGTAAAGTGATGTGTCTCTATTCCCTATACCCTCACCAGGACCACGGGTCAGTTCAGGGCTAACCGCCCAACTTAAGATCTGATCCCCACACCTTTCCTCTTACCATTTCTTACAATCAGGTCATACTTTTCCTACTTTAGATATCCTAAGCATTTTACATTATCAAACCAAAGGTTTCGAATTAAATATATTAGAATCAATAGAGATTTATGAAGGTGTCAGAAACTCTTGATGAAAGTCCACCTAAATTTTCAAGTAGACTCCAAAATATATAGGCTGTTCTATTTGAAATAAGAGAGTCTATGCTGACTTCCGGTATAACCGGAGTGAGTAATTGATACGAGGTCACCATTCTTTTATTTGAGGACACGGCCGCAAACCCGATATTCCAAATTTTCAAAATTCAAATCGATGTAGATATTTCTTAAAAGATGAGTTTAGTAATGTTTTTCAGATTATGTTTCGAATATATTCCTCTCATTTTGAATTTGGTTTCATTTTCCTCAAATAATGTTGTAAACGAAGCTATTATCAATATTGGCAAGGGTACGTTTTATTTGAAACTTATATATTAATACACTTCATAGAACTTTTTTTTTCTTTTTTTTCGCGTAGAAGAGGGGAAATCTTACATAGACGCCTCGGGTGCTCGTGCCCCCGGGTGTGCCGGATTCCTACCGACTAAAACCCCTCCTCCGTGAGGTAGGTTCTCCATCCTGGGGGAGCCTCACAGCACTACAGTCATTATAGTCCTATTGTGCCCTCACTTGTTTCTACCCCCTCATCAGTCCGGTGTATTCTATGAATTTCAGTAGCCTGATTTAGGGGATACTTCTGATTTTCTCGGGTGTAGTCTTATCGTCTCTGAGGTATGTCCGACGACCTACCGTGTATGCCGTGCACTGACACAGCACATGCATATGTGTCTCATCTTCCACGCCACAATCCCTACAAGTGGGCAGATCTACCAGTCCCATCGTGTAGAGGTGTTTTTTGCATGGGGCGTGTCCGGTCAGGAATGCAACAAGATTCCGTATTTCTTGTCTGCTGAACGTCAGCAGATTTTTTGCTCGTTGCTGCTGGAGATCTCCCATCAGTCACTTGGAGTGCGACATACGGGGCAGTTTGTGGTATGAGAAATGCCACAGGTTGGCTCTGGTCCAATCAGTGGTTTTTCCGCCCCCGCTTTAGTGAGTGCGACGGCAGTTTCTGTCCCTTCTCGTTTGATTTCTTCAGACTCCCAAACGAGTGTTACTCTATTGAGGTTCATTACCAGTGTCGGTAGTTCTTTGACGCAATCAAATACACATTGTGAGGTGATTGTGTATGACTCCAGTGCCTTGAGCACTGTCAGGCTGCTCACTATGATTGTGATTTGTCTATTCTCATAGGCTCTCTCCCTCATAATTTGAGCACATGTTGTGATTGCAACTATTTTTGCTTGGAATTCCATCGCAAAAGTCCCTGGGTTCAGAGAAATTCTTCCCCCTTGGTCCGTTTTCTCGAATATTCCAGCACCCGTACTTTCTTCGCCTTGGTGCCCTCGGTAAGCCATATGGAATACCCTGATATCATATGAGGACTACCCCCAGCGTTCTCCTGCTCATTCACGGTTTTAATCATGAGAGGCACGGAAGTGCTGTGAACCTTGATCCTATCAGATCTCATCCTCAATGGCCCAGGTGATCCAAGCAATCCGAGGATGCTTCGGCCTTTTTAATCAGCCTTTCCTTGGCCGATAAGATCGGAGCGATATACTCCTCTTATGGCCCCTGCCTGAACGGCGAGGTGCAGTGGTTCCAACCCCAACAGCTTCTCCATAGCAGCCGTTGGTGTGGTCGACATTGCACCTGTTACTCCTGAGCATGCCAGCCTCTGAACTCTGTTCAGTGAATGCTTGGATGCTTTAGTTTTTGTCTTTGGCCACCACACGATGGCGGCGTATGTTACAATGGGTCTCACTATGGTTGTGTACACCCAGTGTACCATCCGTGGAGTGAGTCCCCAGGTTCTCTTGACTGTACGACGACAGGTTCCCAGGGCCCTCATCGCTTTGTTAGCGGTTTTCTCCAGATACTTCCCCAATGTCAGCGTTTTATCTAGGCTTACCCAAGGTACTTGACCGTGTCCGTCATCTGTATATTTTTTCCATACAAAACTAAGTCTTGTATGTCTCCAATGTCCCTTCTCTTTGTAAAGGGTACAATGGTTATTTTCGAAGGATTCATTTTGAGTCCTTCCTTGTTGCACCATTTTTCCACGGTTTTTAGTGCGTGCTGCATCAGAGATGCTATTGTGCTCCCAAACTTCCCTTGTACTATGATGACGATGTCATCCGCATATCCGATTAAGCAGAATCTTTTGCTCTCAAGGAGTATCAGAAGTTCGTCCACCACCAGACTCCACAGCAGAGGTGACAGTACACCTCACTGCGGACATCCTCCAGAGACCCGCACCTCCTTTTCGACCTCATTGAGAGTTCCTATGACTGTCCTGCATCGGAGCATGTTGTGGAACCATCTGCAGAGCAGATCTTCCACATCTTGCTTTTTTAACTTTTTTAGTCAAACGGTATATTTCTAACTACACGTACTTTCTTTAAATTTTGTTCGAATACTGCTACATTCCTAATATCGTTCAGCCTATTAAAGTCCTTATTCTTCGCCTAACACTTCGCTCTTTTGAAGGTGGAGCAGACATAATTTAATGAAACGGGGAATTCCAAATATTAAAATATATAATAATTATAACAAGTACACTTTCAGGATAATCAATATAAATGCAATTGAACGGTATAATTCATAAAAATTCACCCAGACGGAAAAATGTAATGAAGCTCAAATGGTTATGAAAACTGTCACAACATATCCATTGTTGCGATATGTTCGGTATTGAAATTCAATTCAACGGTACGGAATCGGTTGATAAATGATTCACATTTATCATTTGCGGAAAATACAAATCAAACAGGTCCTAACGTAATGAGCGGTATTCGGTACATACTTTCAGATAGCAATAATAAGTGAAGTGTTGAAAACACACTACGATATATTAAACGGTTTGAAATTCGGTCGGTTCGGGAAAATATTGTCTTGCACTAGTTTTCAGATTGTACGATATCAGATTTTATGATACTTTTGGTTTATTACTCTGATTGAGTTCATTCTGTCATAACACTCACCTGGTATTAGCTATCAACGGGGTTCCCGGTAATTGTATGACAGTGTAGATTTCATATACTCTACAGATTCAGAATCTAGACAATTAGGGCTTATACTTCCGGGATAGACACAGCGTGCACAAACCCTAATTATCTCATCTGCAATTATCCCTACATCCACGGCCGAGTACTTCTCATACGATTAAGGGGGTAATTGCGATTCTCAATCACTCAATTACCCTAGCTTATACTTCCGGGATAGACACAGCGTGCACAAGCCGTTGGCGGTTTGGTCGTCTAGGATATACTTATACTTCCGGGATAGATACAGCGTGCACAAATATATCAAAGACGCCCCTGTCGTTCAAACGTACACACTCTGTACACACCATACAATTACTTGGATATTTCAATTCACGTGCGAATTCAAATCGTGCGCGGTCCGACCTATGACGGTATAAACTCAAATATAACAATACAAATTACTGAATACTACGGAACTCAGATATCGTACAAACGTTTACCAATCACGATAATAATCATAAAATACGGGAATCAATATATCGTAATGCCCAAAAACATAAACTATTTGCTATCGATTACCTTATGAAACAATTCACTTAAACGGAACACTATTGTTAATTCGCAGTTTAAATATGACTTAAACTCGGATAATCAATTCACTTTGATTCTAATATGATCACACTTTAACGGTTCTGATTAATAATCGAAATCACAAAAGAGATACGTACATCTTGAAAATCGAAATCACAAAAGAGAGCGATCCTTTATCGGTCACTTCTTTTAGACGTTTTCCGAGGTTCTGGTCAAGTCTGCTCCATCAATTCCTCATTTTGTGCCAAGGGTTTTTTACTTGTCCCGAACAATGCTCGAAAGTGAGGCTACTTTTTAGATATGAAATTCGCGCTCATGATATCTTGGTAGTTCCTCTCGGCGATATACACAAATGTTATCGGAGTTTTTTTTGGTTGTTCGCCCTTTTTATACATAACGTTGTTCAAAACTTTGATCCATTAACTTGCCAGACCCCTGTTTTTGCAACATATTTTATCGGAATGAATGCAATTTTTGAACGGTTATGAATTAGATTCATCCATTTGAATGATTACACTTATTCGAAATTGCGGAAATTCAGAAAAGTGATAATCACGGAATACATATTCGGAGTTCACGCATATCTATTGAAATAATGAACTGTTCAAACTGAGTTTACATGTAATATCCGTATTTACTGCCTGATCCGAAATTAAATGATATTTCAAAAATTTTAAGCTTCCTTGAAACTAGTATCAGCAAGAGAGATGGTTAAATCCGATGCCAAACTGCTGACACAGACACAAAATGAATCTGAGCAATTCACCCTAGTATAGGTGATGCAAACAAAAAAAAGAAGCGACAATACACTGTGCAGATTCGTAAAACTGATTCCTCCAAGACTCAGAACATTCTCCCTAGAGCTATGCGGCACTGAGGGAATTCAGAAACTAGATACGAAGAAACAGCCTCGAGTTTCCAGATCTGTATATACGGCCGTTGCTGCACCTATCCGAAAGTCGCGCGCAAAACTCCCGGCGCGAATGAAGAGCACCATATCTACTCATTACAGTCCATTGTTTAACATACACCCACCATGATAGTTCATACACCCGCATGACAGCTCATCGTTCGACATATACCTGCTATGATAGTTCATTTACCCGTCATGACTGTTCACAGATATACTATAACCCCACATGCTATGCTCCATAGTTCTGTACTGTCAAGCTCTGTGACATAGGTTAGATGCTCCAGCTCTTTAGTTAAGTTAGCTGTACTCGACAGTAGATGTGCTGCACCGGTTCGGCCTCAAAATCGACCTTTTTTGCATTTTAATCCCCATAAGGAAATCTAAGGTTCATTTTAGCGAAAACGGTCCCCTTCAAGGTCATCCACAATCGCGCATGCGCAGTCATATCGATGAGGGTAGGTAGTATATGGTTCTGGACGTCTATGAATCAGTCATCTGTCTGTGGTTCTCGAAGTCTGTGAACTAGTCATCTGTCTATGGTTCTTCCCTTACTATGGCTAGGACAATCTGAAGTCTGTTAACTGTAATCTGTGTATGGTTCTTCCCTAACTATGATTTGGACAATCTGAAGTCTGTAAACTAGTAATCTGTGTATGGTTCTTCCCTAACTATGGCCTGGACAATCTGAAGTCTGTGAACCAGTCATCTGTGTACTCACATTCTATACACACCGAGAATCGAACCCGGGGAATAAACTTCAAAGTTAGGCGGCTTAACCGCGGACGACTTGAACTCCTACTGAAAATTAAATATTTTTCTACACACACGGGAATCGAACCTGAAAAATAAATAAAAGCCGGCCCCCTACCCGCTCAGTTATATAGGACTTGAGAACAAGTGATTTTATTGTTTTAGATATAACCCTGGGTATCCGGCCTGAGTGATAAGTCTGAGTATATTGCGGTCTATGTGGTGCATGTACAGGTAGCTGTTTGTACATGACGTCAGTCGTGCGGGTGCCTGAACATGTAGGGACGGAGTGTATGTCGCGGGGGCCTATAGCGAGGTATGAAATGTGAGGCTGTTTCTTCATAGCGTCAGTCACAGGATTTTGAAAGAGTTATAATGCGGTTGTTTATGCATATCGTCAGTTACGTGATTTTTGAAAGAGACTGTCACGCGGGTCTTCATCGAGGTATTATGGGAGGGCTGCTGCTGCTCCTTCATCGAAGTGGGTGCATAGATGGAATGTTATACAGTATGGAAATGATATCTTCTGCATGAGCATTTCTCAAACGCGATGTTTATAAGAAAATTACTTTCATGACGTTTATTTGAGCCGTCTGTACCTTATTTCAACTCGATTGCTATATTACAAAATGCGATTTCAATCATCTCGAACATATAGGTATGCTGATATTATTTTCAGTATACAAAATGGAGTTGGGGGACTTCAAATAAGGTATGGCATGTGAGGTTATACAGATTGTTTATGCATGACGTTAGTTGCGTGGATTTGAATGAAGCTGTCAACGAGGTGCGGTCTCCAACGAGGCGAGTGTGTAGATGAAATGTGAGGTTATACAGAGTGTGCAGGTATAATGATGTCTGTCACGCAGGTCTTCAGCGAGGTATCTACCCCGCGCGAGTCTTCAATGAAATGTGAGGCTGTTTTTGGAGAGTAAGTGGTGTTTTATTGAACTGAAGATCTGGCGATCATAGTTTACGAACGATGACGACGTCACTGCTTCAAGCCAATGACAGTAACTGATTCAATCCGGCGACCATAGTTTACGAACGATAATGACGTCACTGCTTCAAGCCAATGACAGTAACTGATTCAATCCGGCGACCATAGTTTACGAACGATGATGACGTCATCATCGTTCAAGAACTATGATGGGCAGATGAGGAATGAAATGTGAATAATTATAATGATTGTAAAACGTTCATGCACATGTTTCATCGCGTGATTCAACACGTACTTCAACATTCAGACACGTGTTTCAGACATATGTTTCAACTTTCAGACACGTGCTCCGACATTCAGACACGTGCTTCAACATCCAGACACGTGTTTCAGACACGTGCTTTAATATTCAGACACGTGCTTCAACATTTAGACACGTGTTTCAACATTCAGACACGTGTTTCAGACACGTGCTTCAACATTCAGACACGTGCTTCAATATTCAGACACGTGTTCAAACACTTGCTTCAATATTCAGACACGCGATTCCTTCGCGAGCACGACTTTTACAAACTTCATATGTTGAAGCGTTTATATATACATACATACAGACAGTTACGTAAAAGTTATAATGATAAACACATTTTTATTTTTGAGGATTTTTCAATCAATTTCAGTGGAAACAGGTATAAGCAAGGAGTTTTATGGAGATCAAGTCCGTTTCCCCACCACCCAAGAGGTAGAACTTATGGCTCGTTGCTTTCTTTTGATAAAGTGGAAAGCGTCACCAGGAGGCCTACAAAACACGTGTGAGGTGGATGAGCAATGAAATATCGATATTTATTATATCATTTATTTGAAAAAAGCACATCTTCATTTTGGAAGTATGATATTGATAAGCCAATCTTATAGATTATCAACATGCTGTGCATACATATATTTTCCTCCATCGTAAATGGAACGTCAACCAATCACAAATCTGTACTTTTCCTTCATATAAGCTGCTTACAACAGTTGTATTATTTTGTTAAATGTGATTCAAAACTAATCGGGATTCATAAATCCCTACGATATAATATTGCAACTATATCTAAATGTTAATATATTAAACCAACAATCCTTAATTTATCTCCATCATCGTATTCGAGAGTGTATAATGCCCCCACGGAAGCGTGGTAAGAGTTCCTGGTATTAAGTATCGTTTATCGTCATTGGGAGATGGGGCAATCTGCTCCTGGCTAACGGAGAACACTTTATGTTTTTCCGCCTTAATCAGATTTTGAGTGACCGATACTTCTTTCCACTTTTCAAGGCACTCGATGTAGTCATCAAAGTCAATCACGTTTCTGACGACGGAAAATTTCACACCCTTAGCTTTTTTTACTACCCCATAGTTTCGTATTATACCCGCAATTTCAGACTCTTCATATCCAGCTTCTCTCAGTTCTTGAAGCTTCACACTAACATCATCCTCAGTATTTAAAACCTTTATTGCGTATAATCTGGATCGTAGGGCTACAAAATCAGTCATAGGAGTTCCCCCGTTTTCATCCTTCATCTTTCCTAATACTTTCCTATTAACGAGTGGAATATCATAGATGTTATCAGGCTGGTAGTTGCTGGTGTCGAAGTATTGATGACAGTCGCGCTTCATCACATCATTAGGGTCTTTCCCTAACTCATAGATAAGAGGTCTGTATCTGTATACAGTACAGAACAACTATCACCAAACGTCTTAACCATATACTCATAACGGAAGTCGTATATAGTAATCTTTGCCAAATCCAATATAGACATTCCTACATAAATTGGCTTATTTAACCACACTTCCAACTTGTTTAGCTCAACAGCCACCAAATTCTCGTTGGAGATCGTGCAACTCTTGAACTCGGGCTTAGAAATATATGATTCAGCGCCATACCGCCCATTCCACTCGGTAAGTAGGCGAACGTTCACTCTTTTGCGAATATTTTCCATTGTCTTACCGAACACCGCATTATTCAGTAATTTGAATAGATTCTTCTCGAACTCATTCTTCGCAGCCTTTCGAAGGTCAGTATTCAGATCTATGTATGCTTTAAGCCACAGAGCTTGCTTAAATTCCAAGGCACGATGAATTTTAGTTGGGATCAAACCGTTTGCTAGCGCTCGCTTGAGACTGCGGCAATGAATCACATACTTCTCCTTAGGGTGAAGCGTTGCCATCAATTTCGATGGTGCATTTGATGAAGCGGGGGCTTTACCCGTTCAAGGATCTATATGTAGGGGGCAGAGAGGTAAATCTTTATGTTGGTCATGCAGATGTTCAGGGTACTCCAAATCGACTTCTGAAATATATCCTACATCAGAATCATCTGGAACTGTAGTAACGTCAATATTTGTATCACACCATTCAAATCCGCCATATGGAAGAGCTTGGCTCATAGCCCAACCATACTGGTTATTGACGTCATAATACATCAAATGAGAATCAGCTTTCGATGGATTATAATTTGACATATATTTATTGTTGGCGTGAGCTCTACGCTTAGAACAAACTTGACTGAGTCCCCCTCTGATCTCTTTCTCAACGAATAGAAATATATCGAGATCTGTGAGAAGCTCCAGTTCTTGTTTCGTATGTCTCATCATCGCATCCCAAGTGAAGCCAGATAATGTAAAGTAGTGTGCAGGATCCAGATTGTATGTTTGATGACAGCTAGTTCTGAATTGCTCGAAAACATCATCTAGTAGCATTATGTCCATCTTCATGTACAAATCAACATATTGTCCCAAGTTTTGACGTCCAATTCTTTCCCATATATGCTGAGCTCGCTGGTATAGTCTTCGAGGGCACGGTATATCCTCCAATTTTTTGTAGAAAGTATCAATAGGCGGTAAAAAAGATTCAGAAAACCGATCAAAAGAGTCGATGTAATCATAGGGCATTACTCTCTTCTTCGTTAAAAGCGTCAATTGCTCATCGCCAAGTTCCCCAAACTGGCATTTTAAATTTGGATAATCATTCAAGTATGATGCCAACTTATCGAGGGAGGAATTCATAAATCTATATGAATCTATTAACCTCAACTGAATGGAAGTATCATCCGCATTTTTCGTGAAACTTATATATTTCTCCTTAGTTATCGGGAGTAGGTCGATTTTACCCTCCATCCGCAAGGCTATATCTTCGATAATAAAGTTGGCGTCATAATTGCTAAGATTATGGAAAACTATCGGAACGACATGCGTGTCCTGATAGTTATTGTTGCACCCTTCATGGGCGGCCCCCCGATAATTTTTCAGCGGTGGCAGGTGATTATGATCCCGAACTTTCTCATCAGCTTCTGAGAATGGCTGTTCACAAATGTGACCACAGCTCGCCCTTCTGAATGCAATTTCGTCATCCTGTGACATATCTTTGTCATATGGACACCAGAAAACTGTACCCAAATCTTCGGCGAGAGCCTTCATCTGATCTGCGAACCAGCTCATACAATCCTCGCCACGATAGGCCCGATAGAAGGATAGGGAATTTTCATATGAACATTTCATATAATATCCGATAGCTGCAGGGATATGTTGTTGCAGCTTTTTCGGATCCAAAGTGGGGCTAAGAACGCTTTCCAGATCAGCATATACCACGAATGGAGCTTCATTCCTAAAATTTTCGAATTTCAGGATATTCTTTCCAACTTCAGGCATCTTAACCCTACAGTTATTCAGCTTCTCGCAGTCCTCAGTATGTTTGTCTAACTTTTCTTCAGAGCGGAAGTTATGAAGACATCGTTCGCGAAAGAATTTTTTGTGATCTTCTTTACTAAGCTGCGAAGAAACCAGGCGTGATAGATCTTTGATCCATACGTAATGGAAACGAATTGGGGTCGCATCATCGCTATCTTCTTCTCCTTCCTTCCCAGAGTAACGATCTTGAATAAGCAGAAGGTTAACGTGTCTACCCCTCTTCTCCCCCGTGAGGTAGGTAAGTAATGTAACGAATGACTTTCCACTTTTATTTAAGATGTATACGTTGATGGAGACTTCATTCTGCTTCTCAAAGTTAGGGATCTGGCGCATTGTCATCGGAAATTGAATCCCTTCCAATTTTAAGACTTCCGTATAGTGAGGGTACGAACTTGCTCTAGCTGAATTAGCATGGATCGGATATAGTGCTGAAGTCACTGCCCATGCGAAGCATGCATCATCACCATTTTTCACATTAATGCAGGCCTTTTTACGTTTGATCTGGGCAGGTAAATCAATATACGATGACCCCAGTTGAGGCGTAAACTTGTTAATAATCACCTCCAAATTTATAATCTTCGTCAACGTCCACCCGCTATCTCTCTCTTGGAACTATTCCAATTGGGTTAATATCGGCTTCACTATCTTATCATCGAACCAACTATCCAAGCTGGTGTCTCGAAAGATTGGTGAATTGGATGTGCTGAAGTATTTGAATTCTGTAGATATTTGCGCTGCTTTAGCGAGTTGGAATTCTCCACAGAATACTGCATTCACTTTAGCTGCCTCATCCTCTTTCAACGCATTCTGAATTCTCCTCTTGAAGAGAGCTTTACAGTCCAACATGAATGCTTTGGGATCCTTATGCTTCAAGTTTGAAAGGATCTCAGTACGGATGTGGCTGTTGAATGCAGACATGGAATCAGTCCAATGAACTTGATCCCACGCTGTTTCTTTTCTCGAATCCACACCAGAACCCCTCTTCTGCTCATATTTTATCTGGATCCGCAGCGTCTTCAGAGCTCTCAATGCTGATAGCAGCTGCTGCTTCTCTCCAATAGTTTTTGCCGATTTCAAGGCTTTATGAATTCTCCTTATTCCTAAAGAGCATTTCCGCAATCCCTCGGCAGCCACTGTTCCATCATAGTGGGGTGTTAAAAGTCCGAGTAGAGCCGCGATATGCTTCACCAAATAGGTGGAAATGGACATCTTGATCTGCGATAGAATTGAAAATTAGTAAATGTTATCGTTTGAAAAATGGATGGATATCTCCTACAACTGTTTACTTCTGCCTGGGAATTATTGAGGGGCTAATAAAAACTCGACTGATATATACCCAAGGAAATTAAACGGAATCCGGTTTTCTATTGAGATCGGTGACTTATATGGAAACAGCAGGATGATATTAATGTATCTAATTTGTTTTGCTCTTGAAATCGCTCCTTTATATAAACTATCGACCGATATGTGCCGGTGGATTATAAGGTTGTATGTTGCTGAATAATTACCCGTATGCAGTAGGATGATATTAATGTATCTAATGTTTTGCTCATGAAATCACTCCTTTATATAAACTCTCGAACGATATGTACCGATGGATTATAAGGTTTCATGTTGCTGTATAATCACCAGTATGACTGAGATTGCGAGTATATTACACGTTGGTATATTACTTCATTGACGACCGAATATTGAACTTTTTTAAAATTTGTTTATATCAGCCCATACGCAAAATTTTCACATATGTAAACTGTGCTGTCACTTATCCTACACACAGATATATGTGATATAAAACAGTTGCACCCTGGCTCATTTTCTCCCGATTCTGATAATGTCATATTTATACGCTTCCCTTCTCATTTTGCAAATGTATTTGCCACTTTCGGTCTCACTTCCGGTGTGACAATGTGCTACCTATATGATCTACTTTCACCAGATGCACATGAATGTCTGATTTTTTAAGGAAAAAGTTGAAATTCATATTCTACTCATCAAGCTCTTTCATTTGATACCCATGAAGCTATAGTTGCCAGAAAATTTACAGTTTTTCCATTTTATATCCACGATATTAGATTTTTCTCAATGTAATTTATAAAATTCATACTTTACTTGTTAAGACCTTTCATTTGATACCCATGAAGCCATACTTCAGAAAATTAAAATTTCAAATCCTTATCGCGAGAGATCGGTCAAACTGATCGATATATAAATAGTATATATATTATTCAGCACATCACGTAGATTCGGAATATGCAATAAAATAACTACTTCCGGTTTCACTTCCGGTGTGATAATGTGCTACCTATATAATCTACTTCCGTCGGACGCACATGAATGTCTGATAATTCGGAATTGATCAATTTAATATATGTGTAAGCAACATTTTTGAATGCAAAGTCACAAGGTGGCTTTTTCATAGCCGTCAGGCAACATTCCCCCCGCAATGCTGCTAAAGCAAATGGATAACACTGTTTATACCTAACCTCTGATAGTAACAACCCATTTTGTAGGTGGGAATTACAGATACCGAAGTTGATACTATCTCTCCTCAAAAGGAGATAACTGTCATGTTTCCATTTGGGAAAAGTCGACCACCCTTTAGACCTCAAGATGGAGGGTGAAGCATACTTTTATGCTTTTAGGAATAAAATATCTTAATTTACATTATTATTGCACTAAAGCACTGGCACTTGTTTGAAAGTTTTTCACAAAATATATTTACCACGCTAAACACAGATCACAGGTGAGCACGACTTACTTGTTCCGAACCAAGCTGTTGAATGATTGAATTGTGAACATGTCCGCCTTTTAACTTCTTATCAGTTTCCTGTCACGTACACCGTTCATGGAGGATGTCACATCCGCCGGTTATATCCTGTTAATAATTTCGTTGTAACAGCAAGCATGATATTACATCCTATATGAAATCAGGTGATTGTAAAACTTCCTTGAAATATTTATCCTCATACATTTTTCCTCAACCGATAACAACTTTATCAATTCCAACGAAATGATTTGATTACTGAGACTTTGTACTTCAATGATTAAATATAGTGTATAAACCCCAAGGCACTTCATAGGAAAAAAATATTATTCTTCTCATAGTGTAGTGTGTGGTACATAGAAAAAAATGGGTGAATGCGCATTTGGCCGGTATATCGAGGAATTTACTAATCGGCTGAGCATATTGACGAAAACGCAAATGTGAAACTGGATGGAGGTCGAGTGAGTTGCTTATTTCATCTTGATCTTACTATATATCATGAGTGCGAGATTCTATCAAGGCACGATAATTCACCCGAAACACTCATTTTCCTGTGTTTATTCTGCAGATGAGAGCGATATTCTATCAAGGCACGATAATTTGCCTGAAACCCTACTCCTCTCAGAAGAAGAAGATGGAGAGGAAACAAATCCAAACATTGAATAACAACAGATGAATCACCAGATGGTTTGAGAATATATAATGGAGCGATCAATAGAGGTATCAGGTAATAATCAGTCGGCGTAGCGAACAGGCGCGAAACATGTACTCCTGCGAGTTATGTCAAAAAAGCTATACTAGAAAGTACGATGTGAAAAGGCATAAACTAAGTAAACACCACGATATGAAATTATCTTTCTTGATACAGTTCACACCGGAGTTTGATCGAATGGTGCTTCGGGCGCTCCAGCAGGCCCCCTACGGATCTGCCGGCCAGAAATTCGGAGGGCGATGGAGCAGGTAGAAAAGGATGGGAATGTCGTTGTGAACATGTGTTTCATCAAAGGATACTCAGATAAGCCGCCATTTATTGGAAATAAATCTACATCATCATCTGTACAAATCAACAAAAGGCTGTATAGCATGGATGAAAATTGTAAATTAACGTTTGTAGATGAAGTAGAAGAAGATATCCCTGGCTTCAGAAATATGTTATTTCAATAAAGATTAATGTATATGGAGATACCCCAGGATTCTGGAATATTATGTAATTTCAATAAAGATTAATGCATATGGAGAGTTTTATTCTCCCTATCATGTGTAACGATCCTTTTTTCCTCCCCGAGTCGGATGAGTCGCACGAAACGTTGCAGCCGCCGAAATTTCACGAGCTAGTGATTGCCTGTTAAATCTATTTACATGTAGTTACAATATATTCATTTTTCACATTTATTTATTAGAATCTAATATTATATAATGGGGTTTTATTTTCCCTCGATTAGTTTGAATATAAGCACATTTAACATTTAGTTATATGATCAGTGATTGATTGTTGTTTCATTTACATTTAGATGTAGCTGCAATATATTCATTTCATATTATTTATTAGAATCTAATATTATATCATAGGGATTTATTTTTTCCCCGATTAGTTTGAATATAAGCACATTTAACATTTAGTTATATGATTAGTGATTGATTGTTGTTTCATTTACATTTAGATGTAACTGCAATATTATCATCGATATCTATCCACATGTAGTTACAATATATTCATTTCACATTTATTCATTAGAACCTAATATTATATCATAGGGGTTTTATTTTCCCCTGATTAGTTTGAAGCACATTAAACACTTAGTTATTGGAATACTATTTATTGTAAGCATGATTAGAGTGATTGATTGGTGGTTCATTTACATTTAGATATAGTTACAATATTATTATATTTATAATATTATTATATTTTTTTATACCCTGATTGATGTTCGAGTATAAAGATATTCAACATTTAGCTATAAGAATAATAATGATTATGTAGCTGCAATATTATTATATTCTTTATCTCCCGATTAATGTTCGAGTATAAACATATTTAACATTTAACTATAAGAGTAATAATAATCATGTAGCTGCAATATTATTATCGAAATACACTTTCACGTTTATTTATTAGAATCTAATATTATATCATAGTGATTTATTTTTCCTGGATAGTTCGGGTATAAGCGCATTTAACATTTAGTTATAAGAATAATAATTATGTAACTGTTGTGTTGAAGAATGATAAATTTTTCGATAATCAAATGATTATGTATTCATTCAGAATCTAGCGAACCCTAATTGATTTTGGAGGGTAGTGATCGTGCTGCCACCCTCCTCCTCCGATAAGCATTTTGGTGAATTAATAATCCGCCCTAATTGATTTTGGAGGGTGTGTAGTCATACTTATCTAAAAACTGGTGAGGAAACAATAACCTTAACGATTATTAGAAATAGTATCTTGTTTATATAATTATTTTGTTAACGATTGCTAGTGGTTTGTAGGCCTCCTGGGGACGCTTTCCACTTTATCAAAAGAAGCAACGTGCCATGAGTTCTACCTCTTGGGTGGTTGGGAAACGGACTTGATCTCCATACAAACTCCTTGCTTGCTTATATGTTTCCATTGAAATTGATTTAAACCCGCGAAAATAAAAAAAATGTGTTTACCATTATAACTTTTATGCGGCACTTTTATGCGGCTGTCTGTCTACATGAGTAACCAGGGAGGCAATAGAGATCGAGAAACGTCCACATAGTCCTAACAAACGAGATGACGGACTAAGATTACCAGCAACATGGAAACCCGCTTTAGAAAGTCGGAAGATACAACCAAAAACAAGAGAGAACGTGGTATCCAGTGCCCGTGCAACAGGTCACGGAAACTTTCCGGCTGATTCCAGCGTCGCAATGACGTCATCCAAACGTGTCACTTGGAGCCAAACACGTAGAAATCAACCAAGCGTGAAATAGTTCGAAAGTCCAAAGGTCAAGCATAACGGGGGATATAAATACCTGTCCCTCCAAGTAAGCGTCAGTTCGCCTAGATTTTCCAGACTCTACGGTCACGTCACCTGAAGATGGCAAATGCGACTTTGCCGAAACGTCGTTTATATATATATATATATATATATATAAACAAGTTTAAATTTTCTTTGCCTAATTGGCCACTATCGTGTATGTAACTTAAGAGATATAGAATTAAATTTTCTGAATTATGAAGATAACTTAGATAATTTAACATAGGATTATAAAGATGAATAAACGTAAAAGATTGAACTATAGGCGGGATTCGAACCCACATTTCGGGATTTCTAGTCCAGGGTGTTTACCAATTACACCACTTCGGTCCTATTAGATTTTTAATTTTTTTTGTAATTATAAACCTCTGAAAGGATACTAGATCATTGATGAACACAATGCGATTCGATGCCCTACCATAGATCAACTATTCACGCACATTCATCTAAAGTTCAGTCGTTTTTTTTTGAAGTAAGGATTGTAGGTTAGTACTGCTATGGTTGGCAGTTACTTGACAGTTCTTATTCAAATGACAGCATCCTGGTTCTTATATATTTCAATAGAACTGACTGACTTCGGTCCTATTAGATTTTTATATTTTTGTAAATATAAACCTCTGAAAGGATAGTAGATCATTGATGAACACAATGCGATTCGATGCCCTACCATAGATCAACTATTCACGCATATTCATCTAAAGTTCAGTCGTTTTTGAAGTAAGGATTGTAGGTTAGTACTGCTATGGTTGGCAGTTACTTGACAGTTCTTATTCAAATGACAGCATCCCTGGTTCTTATATATTTCAATAGAACTGACTGAGAATTGTTCTGGTTAATTATAAACAAGTTTAAAGTTTCTTTGCCTAATTGGCCACTATCGTGTATGTAACTTAAGAGATATAGAATTAAATTTTCTGAATTATGAAGATAACTTAGATAATTTAACATAGGATTATAAAGATGAATAAACGTAAAAGATTGAACCATAGGCGGGATTCGAACCCACATTTCTGGATTTCTAGTCCAGGGTGTTTACCAATTACACCACTTCGGTCCTATTAGATTTTTATATTTTTGTAAATATAAACCTCTGAAAGGATAGTAGATCATTGATGAACACAATGCGATTCGATGCCCTACCATAGATCAACTATTCACGCATATTCATCTAAAGTTCAGTCGTTTTTGAAGTAAGGATTGTAGGTTAGTACTGCTATGGTTGGCAGTTACTTGACAGTTCTTATTCAAATGACAGCATCCCTGGTTCTTATATATTTCAATAGAACTGACTGAGAATTGTTCTGGTTAATTATAAACAAGTTTAAAGTTTCTTTGCCTAATTGGCCACTATCGTGTATGTAACTTAAGAGATATAGAATTAAATTTTCTGAATTATGAAGATAACTTAGATAATTTAACATAGAATTATAAAGATGAATAAACGTAAAAGATTGAACCATAGGCGGGATTCGAACCCACATTTCTGGATTTCTAGAATCGCATTGTGTTCATCAATGATCTACTATCCTTTCAGAGGTTTATATTTACAAAAATATAAAAATCTAATAGGACCGAAGTGGTGTAATTGGTAAACACCCTGGACTAGAAATCCAGAAATGTGGGTTCGAATCCCGCCTATGGTTCAATCTTTTACGTTTATTCATCTTTATAATCCTATGTTAAATTATCTAAGTTATCTTCATAATTCAGAAAATTTAATTCTATATCTCTTAAGTTACATACACGATAGTGGCCAATTAGGCAAAGAAACTTTAAACTTGTTTATAATTAACCAGAACAATTCTCAGTCAGTTCTATTGAAATATATAAGAACCAGGGATGCTGTCATTTGAATAAGAACTGTCAAGTAACTGCCAACCATAGCAGTACTAACCTACAATCCTTACTTCAAAAACGACTGAACTTTAGATGAATATGCGTGAATAGTTGATCTATGGTAGGGCATCGAATCGCATTGTGTTCATCAATGATCTACTATCCTTTCAGAGGTTTATATTTACAAAAATATAAAAATCTAATAGGACCGAAGTGGTGTAATTGGTAAACACCCTGGACTAGAAATCCAGAAATGTGGGTTCGAATCCCGCCTATGGTTCAATCTTTTACGTTTATTCATCTCTATAATCCTATGTTAAATTATCTAAGTTATCTTCATAATTCAGAAAATTTAATTCTATATCTCTTAAGTTACATACACGATAGTGGCCAATTAGGCAAAGAAACTTTAAACTTGTTTATAATTAACCAGAACAATTCTCAGTCAGTTCTATTGAAATATATAAGAACCAGGGATGCTGTCATTTGAATAAGAACTGTCAAGTAACTGCCAACCATAGCAGTACTAACCTACAATCCTTACTTCAAAAACGACTGAACTTTAGATGAATATGCGTGAATAGTTGATCTATGGTAGGGCATCGAATCGCATTGTGTTCATCAATGATCTACTATCCTTTCAGAGGTTTATATTTACAAAAATATAAAAATCTAATAGGACCGAAGTGGTGTAATTGGTAAACACCCTGGACTAGAAATCCAGAAATGTGGGTTCGAATCCCGCCTATGGTTCAATCTTTTACGTTCATTCATCTTTATAATCCTATGTTAAATTATCTAAGTTATCTTCATAATTCAGAAAATTTAATTCTACATCTCTTAAGTTATATATATATATATATATTCTTTTGTTGATATTCTTGAACCATTTGTAATATTTGTATGTTTTCTTGGTATATTGGTTCGTATATATACTGATAATGAAATAAAACAGAATTTTTATTTCATTATCAGTATATATACGAACCAATATACCAAGAAAACATACAAATATATATATATATATATATATATATATATATATATATATATATATATATATATATATATATATATATATATATATATATATATATATATATATATATATCTGGGCAATGCAAATAGATACATGCTTCGCAGGAATTAAGAGAGAGGGGAAACAATTTCTCAATTTGAAATATACATATATATATACATACCAGGTAAAGTTCCGTTACAGATACATTCAAGACGAGATCCAAAGTTATATATTAAGAAATTTTTGGTATAGGTGAGATCCGGCGGTGTTGCCGGTCCAACTCATACTTTATTTATTTGTACGTCTAGCAATAACATACAAAGCTTTATGAATCCCTACTAATTTTTGATTACTAGAGTGACTATTATATGAGTACAAACCTCTTCCAAGGTGGTGAAAATATACTGACTATAAGTATAATAATAAATACGAACACCTTAAAAACTCCCCTGTTCATATAGGGTAATAATATTTATGCCAATGATATTATTATATGCTCGCAATATTCAAATATTTCGTTACCCTATGACTATTGAAGTTCATCTCGAAATGTCTTATTTTTTTATTTGTTCTTCATTATCACTTATTAACAAAACTTGCAACTCACACGTGTTATAATACTTCTGACAATGTTGATATACAACGAAATATGTTAAGTATATCAAAGTTTAATAAGTGTAATCTCGATTTTAATTCTGTTGAAATCATTTCCTGAACTGTAATTTTGATTTCCAAGAGTTCATTTCAATAACTAAATAAAAGCACATGTTCTTCATAAGGGTAATCTCCAGAAATACTATTGTTATTGAAATATAAATTGAATTATAACTATTGAAATCTACCTAGATATTGGCAAAAATTAACATAATCTGTGAGCGATTTTGATAAAATTTATTCGGAAGCATCACAAATATAACCTAATATAATTAACCGATGAATGCGAATAACAATCGATCGAGCTTTCGCGCGCTAAAGACGGGTGTCGCACCGTATCGGTTGACTTTATTAGCATCCACGCTTCCCGCGATATTTTTGATGAATTGAAGTTACGTTATTGCAGACATAATATTACTGGTTATTGTAGTGAATAGTTACCAAAGTGTTGCAATGTTGCGGGGACAAAAGATAGTAGAACTACTAAAAAAGACTGAATCATGCTAATCGAATTCAATTTCATTGAAAAACTGTTACAAATCCAAAAATTTTGAAATAGAAGCTCTTATTTCTTGATTCATGTAATAATTTTCATACCCAATGATATTTACTACATGCTCTCAGTATGGAAATGTTCATTCCAACCTACGAGTATTGGAGTTCATCTGGAAATGTCTTATTTACTTATGTTGATTGTTTTATCCATTACTTGTTATTATAATACAAATCAGTCACATATTCTGATTGTTACCACCCAGTTCATTGAACTGTCACCTATACGTGAAGTTTTTGGAGAGCTGGATCGGAACTAGAAAATGCATTTAAACAAATGAAAATTTTCAAATGCACATGAAGAGCCAATCTTCAATATCATTGCAAACCAATATTTCACTTCTACAAATTTCAAGGATTCCAAGCTTATACATATTTAATATACTAATTTCAATAAAGAAAAACGTTAACATGTACAAGAAAATCAATGATTCTATTCTCATGATAGTAGATCTGATGAAGTATACATTTCTCCCCAGTCTTTCAGTAGCAAAAACACTCATTTATAAAGGTTCAAAATGTTTTAACAAAATTTTTGAAATTCTGCCTCTGGCTTATAAGATAATTTTTTATGACAGGTGAACAAACTGCACATCAAAACAAACGAACATAACACTCAAATGAATTATTATCAAATAGTTGATATCACATACAAAGCATCCTTCAATTAGGCCTCAATTCAAGGGATTTCTCTTATCCTGTATATTGGGTAATGTAATGTTACCCCTATATAATACATGCCCCCTTTTTTCGAAATATACTTAAATCATAACCTTTTAATTATATGTGAAAGCTTGGGAAATAGAACACATCAACACAGATGTCTACTATATTTTCGTCTTTACGTTCGTTGCGATTTCACGACCGTCATCAGAAGAGGTTTGAAAACTAATTCACATCAACTAACTAACTTATTCCACTGAGCACGTCATCGTGTGTACGTCGCAACAATGAACGAAACTGGAATAATTGCAATAGTAACACATAATGTGTCACTGTCAAACTCTACGAAGTTATGGACCTAGTAAGGTCTTTCTTTATACCTCTAACCTCAAAACCTTGAAGAAAAATACGAATGTTTATCTCATTTTTCTACTTCCACTGCTAACTCACACGATGTTCTTCGAACATCATAGGATCCCTCTTGTGTAGTCAAGTATAGAAAAAAATTGTTAATTGCTTCCAAATTTCGCACTAAGGAAATAAACTGCCGGTTTATTTGTTGTACAACTAACCCCTGTTACATTGTGTCTTGATGTCTTCCTTACTATAATTGTACCGAATTCCTCATCGCCTACCATTTTATGTCAGTAGTTCTTACGCTTCCTATAGACAAATTCACATTTCCCCGGGCATTCAGTCCCTTCTTCGTAGATCGTTTCTCGATTTTTCTTGCATAATTTGATTCTACTACATATGTTACATCTTGAAATATTCTGCGATATATAATATTGGTGCGCCTACCTACAATTCATTAAAATTTATCAATAATATAATAGGGAAAAATGAATTTTATGTGAATGACTCATGCAATTAATATTAATTTAAAAAAAAATCAATCCGTACCCGTGAATCATCAACTAATTTCCTTGGATGTTGTATCTTCATTTACAAATGTACCAATCGTTTTGGCATTGAGCAGCATCAAAAAACGTAGAGCAGACACTGAAAACCACACACCTCTAGATCAATCGGAATTTATAAATGCATTACAGTTTTGCTTAGAATGCACTTATTTTCAATATGGCGAGCAATATTTTGGACAAATATTCGGTACAGCAATGGGACCCTATTTCAACTACTATTGCTAACCTTGTTATGGAATGCCTAGAGGAATCTGTTATAAATCTATCAGATTTTCAACCAGTATTCTTTAAACGGTATGTAGATGATTGCCTTATGTGTGTTTCCAATGATAAAATTCAGTACATGATTGATAAATTTAACAATTTCCACTGTAAACTTCAATTTACTCGTGAAATAGAAGTGAACCAAGATATAAATTTCCTAAATATGAACATTAGGCATGATGAAAAATTTCGTGATTTACTAAAGAAGTTTGATCTCAACGTTATCTTCACTTCAATTCCGTTGCACCAACATGTTATAAAAAAAGTGTTATAAACAGCCTTACAGATCGCACGGTCAAATTGTCCTACGCAAAGGACCGTCCCAAAAATTTAAAAATTGTTCGTAGTACACTGTAAATGAATGGCTACCTAGAAACATTTTTCAATCCTATCATTAAAGGAAGAATAAACAAAATGTATAATGGATCGTCATTTATAAATAACATGAAAGGTAATACAGACAATTGTAGAACATTCCCATACATTCCAGAGACCTCAGAGAAAATTAGGAAATATTTGAAATAGTATGATATAAATGTCGCGCATGAGCCTACTAGCTGTGTTTAAAATATTTCTCAAATCTGAAACCTTTAATAACTAAAGATAAACAAACCCACACAGTGTACAAATTAAATTGTTTAGTTTGCGATGGGACTTATACTGGAATCTCTAAACAGTATTTACAAAAAAGAATGTATGGCCATAAGTATTAGCACAAGAAACAAAAACTTAGAAAATTCCATCGCCCTTGCTAAACACTGCTTTGATTATAACCAACAATTCGATTATGAAAATGTAAATATTTCAACTAAGGAAACCAATTATTATAAAAGATCAATTCTGGAGATTCACATAAGACGTGACTATAAATCTGTAAATCATAGAATAGATATTCAGACACTAAGTCAGATGTATACTAACTTAATTAATTAAAACTCTTGCAAATTCCTACATGCGTCTTTTTAATGTTGAAAGTATATTTTAGGTAGAATGTCAAAAGTATCTTTCCAATAAGTGACAAACCTTTTCCTATTAGCTCGTAAATCTTAACATCTGGTTTGAAAGTGGATACTTGAACCTAATGTTCTCTTTACTCGTTCATAGAAATTATTGACGTGAGCTTTCATTTTCTGAGAGTACTGCCTAACAGTGTATTCTTGATATTCATACTGATAACACTGATGTGTTACAATATCGATTATTCGTGTTTCTGTTCGTTTCGGCGATGTGGGAATTATAATTGGAATTGGTGCGATAAAGACGCTTTGTATTAATACAATTAGTTTTAAGTGATCCGGTTATAGACAAAATAAGTCTTCTGATGATGGTCGTGAGACCGAAACGTACGAAAAGACGAGAAAATATAAAGCATAACTGTTAATTTGAACTATTTCCCGAGAATTTATATATAATCTTGAAATAATCGTTATATTTGGTGAATCGTTGCTCCTGATGTACAAAAGTTATGATATAACATTTCACGGTCATGAACGTGATGTATGAATTCTACCTTGGATCAGCAAAATTCCGTGGTGTAGGTCCACGTTGACATTGATTCTTCTAGTTAAACATTACTAGAACGTTGACTTCTATTCATTTTAAAATTGATATTTGAAATTTTGCTTATTTGAGTACACAGACTTTTAAGCTTCAAATTTAACATTTGTTTTGACAATCTACCTAGACTGTGCAACAACTCTATTTCCTTGTTATTTGTTGCTCTTTATAGGAGGCAACACATAATCTGCTGTCTTGAGGATAATACTTTTATCAAACACTTCTGAATTTAAATTTATACAACATAAAATTATCTGAGCATTTATATAATTGAAACTAAAATTAACCTGTGCGTCCTCACATTTCTCATACAGATAGATATAAGTACCTGTTCAAAGTTCTTCAGTTGGTTTCACTGCTGTGCTATGGATAGCATCGTCATATTCCCCCTGATGTCTCCTTTTAATCTCCCATGATGGTTTTACCATCACCATTCCCGTTAGTTCTTTGTTCGCTGCCTTAGTATTTCGCATGATGATAAATAAATGAAATTGGTACTCACTGGTTACCAACGTTGACTGTGAGTCAGTTGAATATGGTTTGGCCATGTAGTAAAGTAAGAGAATGAATTTTCATGCCGTAATGAAAAATTTTATTCAATAATATTTCGTTTGTTTTTATATCCAGTAATTATGTTTTAACGTGAGTGTCTGTTGCCCCGTATATTGGGTAATGTAATATTCCTCTATATCCTACAGAATAAAATTAAATCAAACGTCAAGACTATCTGTGATTGTCACAGGTAATGTGAGGTTGTATATTGTATGTCGTGACATCACTTGTGGAATTATGAAGCATATATTATATATATAGAAAATTACATCAGACGGGTAATTTCCAGAAATTCTTTCTCGAGTCTAATTGAAATCTAGATTGAAGTATAATTACCTATTAAAATATACCTGGACACTAGCAATAATGAACTAAATATGTAAGAGTTACTGTTAAAATCGATTTGGAAGCATGACAAATATATCCTTATTGTCCTATTTTGAAACATTTCAACAACGTATTTCTAATGTTTTAGCCCAGGAGACTGATAACGGTAATAATTTATAATGGATAAATTATTAGTTAAGCGAGAAAATCAAACTCTGCTGATGTTAATGATAATACCTCTCTTTCATTTCACATATTTCGTTGTCTCCAGCGTTGCCGCTACGAGAAGATCTCGTGTAGTGCATAAAATAGCTTTTTGCTTGAGTATTGTGAAGCGCCACCTTTATCAATTTCCATGAACTATGATTGTATAAGAGGTGAAATAATGAGTAAAAATGAGATCCATTGAAAATTTTAAACTTTGTTTCTATGAACATGAATATTGAAAATGGTGACGATATACACTCGAAACAAAACGAGATCCGAAATCGGATCTCACCTTACAAAAAGTCGTGCTCGTGAAGTAGGTATCCCCCCACTTGGGCCCGCCAGACAGAGAGCCTTATCAGATGTAGGCAACCAGTGATACACTCGTGCATGCGCGGTATGCCCAGACAGGTATCGGTAAGTACTGACCCTGTATTACCGGCCTGGGTAGATGGTGTGGTCTCGCCTCTAACATCTAGGTGTTACCGGGTAGACGGCTAGGGCTTGATCGTTCAAGGTGGACAGCAAACAATATGTGAGGTTAGGGATAACTTCAATGTAAAGCAGCATCAAAATATTTTTTCTACACACGGGAATCGAACCCGAGAAATGAAATCCAAAGCCGGCTCCTTAACCGCTCAGCTATGGAGGAATTGAGAACAAGCGATTTTAATGTTGTAGATATAACCGCAGGGTATCCGGGCTGAGTGCGAGTATATTGCAGTCTATATGATGTAGGTAATTGTTTTACATAACGTTAGTCATGCAGGTATGTCACGAAGCGAGGTATGGAATGTGAGGCTTCATAGTCCTAGGGTTTTGAAATAGTGTTGTTTGTACATGTCGTCAGTCACGTGATTTTTGAAAGAGACCGGGCATTCATCGGAGGTATCATGGGAGGGCTGCTGTTCCTAGAATGCATAGATGGAATGTTATATAGTATAGAAATGATATCTTCTACATTCCTCAAACGCGATGTTTATAAGGAAATTACTTTCAAAAAAACGTTTATTCAAGCCGTCTATACCTTACTTGATTGCTATATTACAAAAGGCGATTTCAATCATCTTAAACATATATGGAAATTATTTTTAGTATACAAAATGGAAATGGGAGACTTCAATGGGGTATGGAGTGTGGGGTTGTTTATGTATGACATTAGTCATGTGAATTTGAATGAAGCTGACGTGATCTCCAACGAGACAGGTGTGTATGTGAGGTTATACAGAGTGTGCAGGTATAATGATGTCTATCACACAGGTCTTCAGCGAGGTATCTACCTTGCAGGAGCCTTCAATGAAATGTGGGGTTGTTTGTACATGCCGTTAGTCGCAGGGTTTTGTCTGAGTTATAATGATATCGGTCGCGATGCATCGGCTGCTCCACAAATCTTCAATAAGGGCCATAACATCTAACATGCGATAGTTTACAAAAAATTCGTTATAATATTATAAGTATGCATCATTAGCTTACTTGTGCGATAAGGTTGTGCTAAATCATGTCCAACAGTATTGTATTCAACTTGGAATTATCGTAATGATGCGCACGATCCTTCAATGTTAAAGTAGTTTTATAAGTTATCCGAAAGTAATATGAATATATATAAAATGTTTTTCCGAAATTAGTTCCGAAGTAAACATAATTCGCTATAATATTCATTCATGTATGTTTCATAAATTATCCGATATAAATCAAATATGTTTATGTCGCAGGTTGAACAATATTCACTATCATATTTTGCGGTAGAGCTACAGCTGGTTCGAGAGAGATAAGAAAGATACGCCGATCACCTTCAAACGCGATGAGAATAATTTATTTTAAATCACACATGTAGTATGTATATATTCGAATCATATTGATTGTAAATCGCATAATATGACCCGAAATCTAGTTGCTGCTGGGTGTAGCCCAATACCTATACAGAATCTAGACGAAGCGGTGTTACGCATCACGATGATTATTCGAACTGTCTGTACAGCTCGATTGCTATATAACAAAATACATTTTTAATCATCTTAAACATATAGATGTGCTAATATAATTTTTTCAGTATACAAAAATATACTAATAAAACATTTTTCATCGACACACATTTCTTCATAGGATAGTTAGTTTTTATAAAATTCAATCAATTTCAATGGGAAACATATATGCGAGGGAGTTTTATAGAGATCGAACTCATTTCCCCAACCACCCAAGAGGTAGAACTATGATGAGGAATAGATGTGGATAATAATCATATGAATATCTTCATAAGCGCTAATCTATACGACATTCAAACACGTGCTTCATAAAAGTCTGAATATTGAGTAGAGCTATAGAATTTTCATAAGCGATCATTATCAACATTCAGACACTTGTTTAGCACGTGATTCAACAGCCTGGCATCATCGTTCACGAACTATGATGGGCTGATGAGGAATAAAATACCAATAATAATTATATAAATATATATCCATTAGCAATCTGTACTATTTTCCTTCACGAGCACGACTTTTACAAACTCCATACGTTCGCGTAAAAGATTATAATGATAAACACATTTTTGTTCACGGGTTTACATAATCATATGAATATCTTCACAAGCGCTAATCTATATGACATTCAAACACATGCTTCATAAAAGTCTGAACATTGAGTAGAGCTATAGTATCTTCTTCATAAGCGATCATTATCAACATTCAGACAATTGTTTAGCACGTGATTCAACAAGCTGACATCATCGTTCACGAACTATGATGGTTCGATGAGGACTCAAACATTGAACAGATGAATCTTTGAGGTTAAATATCTGCTGTAGAAATTACCCCACCTTTATTACCTTTTATTTGACAATATCGATATTTCCCATGTAACGAATTATTGCCTAAAGCTATTTTGTATGCAATATTGTTATCATTTGCGAAATTTGGGGTGGGTCTAAATGAATATATTTTTGACTATTATTACCTGTAGATTTATTTGAGATTCTTCAAGTTTGAGATTGATAACCCACATGAAGAAAGAAGCTTCAACGAATTGATATCAATGAATATTCGCTATTCTGAATGTGACAACTTTATCGGCTTCAACACTCGAGATAAGAGAGAGAATTTTTACCGCAAACTGTCTTATAACCACTAGGTACTACATATTATAATAATTGAAAAGATAACATAATAATCTGAATCACTTTTTGAGGAACATTATATGCAAACAGGTAATAAAACAAAAGTATATTTATATTTATTAATTAGATAGTAACACAAATTTTTTTGTTTCTAACTCTGAAGCGATATTTATAATTTAGATTACAATCCTGATGGGTTGATCCAAGGGACTGTACTTTACCAACGGCTCGTTCATTATTGTGATGTCTTGCGGGAAAGTGAGATAAATAAAATACCAAAAATAATAATAATAACATTTATTTAGAAAAATACATCTAGAATTAAAATAATAACATTATGATTCATGGTTCTTCACACTAAACTCCGAACTGATCCTGTAATTGGAGAATACTCCATTATACGATCGTTAATGATGATGCAATAAGCCCTGGTGTTTTTGGGGAAATTCAGGAAACTTTCCATCTCTAGTTTGACGTCAACTGTTGATGACTTTATAGCATCGTTTTGTTTTGAACAGTCAATCACAAAAATTGCTCTATTCTTGAATGCTATATAATCCAACATGGGTTCGCTTATTATTTTATTTGAAAATGATTTCTGGAAATCATAGTACATCTGGTATGCTTCCACGTATTGCTGGTCGGTGAAATTCAATTTCATTGCTTCATATGGATAACACTCTGAATTCAAGTATAATTTTACATTTAGCAAGTTTATATTATCGAAATATGCACTGTGCTTAACAGGATTATTTTTTTGAACAGTTTGGAAAGCTGAAATCACATATCTGGGACGTTCCAAATTCATTGAAGTTTTAACAGCCCAAATGTCACGAGTGCTCTCCTTCATCAACGGATTTTCATGCAGATCCCAGCTGCGAAATGGAATCAAAATAGGCTTCTCAGCACTCAAATTCTCCAACATTTGAAATTTAACCTGATCACTTGGAAACACATGTCGCACTTTTAATGCTATCGTCTTCACATTTATTTTAGCCCTCTTCGTACCTGTGCTATTGGTATAGCAATCGTTATCGGTTCGAGACCTTATCAAGCGCAGCTTATGTTTTCCACTCAAGACTTTGTTATAGTCAATGAATAGGCCTAGTAGAAAATTCAACGGTATCCATAAATTGATGTTATTATTGTAGACTGAACTCAATGCATACTTAAATGACCATCCAGAAATAGCTAGAGGTATAGATTCATGTTTGGCATATGTTAGATAAGCTCTGATGGAGCTGACAATACCAGGATCACGTACTTTGTCTATCTCTTTTCCATTCAATTCATAACTAATATATTCGAAGAGAAACGCTCCGAAATTATTCGTTAGTTTACATTCACCATCACCACTTGCTTCTGGCTGGAATTCTGCCTCGATGAATAAAGCAGACGATGCCAAATCTACCAACACATCTTGTTGATTGATTAATATCTCAATTTCATCGCTGTTGCCAAAAGACGTTGTGTGTGGATAGTAGGTATGAGTTTCTTCCCGGATGATGTCTTCAATGAAGTTTGGCTCGTTGAATATTTGAAGTTTTTCCGACATTGTAACCAAGGGACTTCAAAAAATTTATATTTTCCAATGATAGTGATGCAGAAGCAACCTTCTCCTTCTTCAATGACAGTGATGCAGAAGCAACCTTCTCCCTCGAGCTCGTTGTAGATAATGACTGATGACCACTATGGAGATGTCTTTTATTGCTAAAATCCAAACCCATGTTCTCAAGTGATGGCTACTGCAACCTTCTCAGTTGAATTCCTTTCATATAATGAGTGGTGGTGAGTATTGGATTATTATTTATTGTTGTGAGCCATAATCCCTAGCGATCTTTTTCAATTCCAATCGTATAATAATTTCTTCTCCACGAAAATTTACCGGTTTCCAATTCTGATCTAGAATATTCAGTGTGATGTTATCGAAGGACGTCTTGCTGATGACCGGTAGATAAATAAGATTCTTCGGCTCTATATCAATGGAAAACCCAGGTGGTACAAGAGGTGAGAACTCATATATCGTATGAGCTATCTTATTGTTATAATATGCTCCCGCGGTTAAGTTACACTCTACGCGTATAGTTTGAACTTTGATTATGTTTATAGGTCGATCAGATACGTGTAGTTCACGAGATGTCAATTTCTTTTTGCTGAATCCCAACAGTTCGCTTATACTATCTTTAGGAATAAAATTCACTTTAAAATCACTCTTCAGCTCTGTGTGTAGAGTGTTGTTGTTAGATTTTATTGATAATTTCCGGTCACGCTCTTCTTGCTTCACTCCTATCCCACAAACTGTACTTTGTATGAAATCTTCGATGTCTGTCAACTCGTAGGACCCCGTAGGTATAGTAACTACTTTTTCCTCACCCTTCACATCTTCATAATAAAATTTATTAAAACCTTCTTCAATGTTCGGAATGCTATTGTACGTATGCAAGCCAACAAGTGCGATAGAATAATATGAATGAGGATCTAGTTCTATAGGTGGGTGGAAATCTACAGATAAACGAGAGCTCTTACCCGTGATAGTGAACGTCTGAGACATGATTGATGAAAACTTCATCAACAATCTATTTATATACTAATAAATGTTAGTCGACCAATTCCAAATATAACTGGCTACAATTATAAGTGTTATATTGCATGAAATATCGTGTAGACGGCAAGCTTTATCGAATGAATTGATACCCTGAATCTCCTCAACCGTTCTTCTAATTTTGCCCCTGGTATTGATTTGAAGTTCAAACGGGAGCTTGTTTATAAGCGTATTGAGAACAACTTCTCCCACGCACGCTTCCATACAGACTGATGAGAATTCAAGATTGCACCGTTATTTAACGAGGGGTGGGAGGAAGACCAAAGATCTCAAAATAAATTTTTTTTATTAATTATCTCAATACAAAAGACTTAAGTATAATATTAACAATATATGTTTCAAATATTATAATCTTCACTCTTGATTCATCGTCCTAGTCGTATTGCATATTCCTACCCCTTCCACCTATATTGAAGTCCTTTTATGTATGTTCGACGCTGGTAAAAGTTCTTTCTTCTGTGCTCATGAAGCTCATGAACAACTTGTTTTCACTCATCTTATCAATGTGGAAATCTAGTAGAGAATTAATTTTTGGGTATATTCACAGGATTTGGAGATATACGTTTCACAGAGGCCTGCTTTGATGTTATGGATGATGAAGGTCTCTTCTTAGAAGGTTCCACAGATGTCATCCGTCGTTCTAACGCCTCCACTTTACTAGTAATGTCATTTAGACGTATGTTCATACTGTTAAATGTGTTATTGATCTCTTCCAATTCATTTCTGTTTTCCCTTACACTATCACTGATTGTTTTATACTCTAATTTTATATAGATTACCATTTCATTATATTTATTCTGAATGTCCATCAGATGTTTATCAATGTTGAGAATAACCTTCTCATTCGTTAAGTTATGTACATCCAGATCCTTGTTGATATCTTTGATCAAATTATCAACCCTAACATTGAAGGTATCTTTAAGACTGGTTTCCGTTTTCAGATTCAGTTTGTGTGTTAATTTATCAACATATACTTTATTTGCAACATCTCCATCATCATTCGGTGATTTTACGTTGCACAATCTACGATTTTCCATATCATAACTTCCATCGCTCGTTAGGAATAATCCTTGTCCGTGAACTTGTTTGAAATTATTATTAAATACATTTGTATCATATATCCACATGGAAGAGGAGGCTCTGCCAAACTTATCCATTGAAACCATCTTTATAACTGCGATGAATTTGTCTTACACCTGGTTTTTGTTTTATTACCCCTGCCTCTATCAATTCTTCTATTATAGAGATTATCTCATTGTGATGATTATGGTTACCTGCATGCGAGGATGCAACAAGAAGTCTCAGTCTGTCCACAATTTCGTTAACGTCATCCCAATAAACATATTCGATAGGTTTCTCGTTATATTCAAGCATATCATTTTTGATATATGCACTTCCAGTGTATGTTTTGGCTCTGGGTCTTTTCATGGAATTAATCAAAGGTTTCAGTACATTTTTGTATTTTACAATGTTTCTTATTCGATCAGCTGGATCGTTATTACGCCTATGGGCACTAGTCATTTCCATCATTTGACTGTAATTTTTCCCATCTTCCACAGTGTAAGTATCAGGTAGAACATCTCTGTAAAATATCAAATTATACAGTCCTGTGGTACCCTTGAACGGAGTACCCTTGATAATTATATTACTCTCACTATCAATTTCTATAGGTTGATTACCCATGAACCATTTGTCTAAAGTTGAATTATATTGCAATCCCATTCTATCATCGTAATTCTTGACATCATCATCCAATAGGAATCCTTCCAAGTAATAACGTGCTAATGTGGGGTATTGTTGCAGAAACTCCTCTGTAGCCTCTGCATTATCTTTCTTATGTTTTCTGAATTCTTCACGAATCTGATCGATAGTAGGTTCGGGTGTAAACACATCCTCCTCAGTATCTTGGGGGTTATATACGAATTCTTCACCTTCAGTTACAATATTTGGGGTTGGTATGTTCTCCATTTGTGTTGCTGTAGAAACAATACTTTTAGGTTTAACCAACGAATTTTGTTTGATTATTTCAGCATTTCTCGCAATTTCCTCTAGGGGTTTAGATACATTCTTGAACATATTATCTAGAATCTCATCATTTTCAGCTTTACCCAATTTCACAGCCATATATTTTTTCCTCACAACGTTTGCTAACTCCCAAATTTTTTTCTTCAATTGTTGTTTTTCTTTAAGCATGTTACTCACACCCACGTCCATGCTGAGCAGGTTGTCTACTTCAAATGAAAGTATATATACATGTTAGATGTATATATAACTATCAAAATTTTTGCGATAACGTCCTTTGTTCATATCACAGTCTTTGTTTATCATAAGGAACCCATATTTATCTTTCCAACATACGCTACATATCTCTTTGAATTTTTCGAGTGACATGTCGGTACTCACATGATCGGTGAATATATGTTTCAAATTGAGCTCATCCTGTTTGAAAATAATCAAGCAATTGGCATTGTCGCGCAATCCATGTTTTGGACATTTAGCAAAAGACTGACAAAGATAGAAGCTATCAATTGAGTTGTGTCTCCCTCTTGAAAAATAAGCACGAATTTTCAGCTGTTTCTCAAACATCACGTCATCGAATATTATGATTGAATTAGGCCTCGCTTCTGTGGGGTCTATGACCTCATCACTTTCGGTACAAGGAAAATATCCAAGCCCCTCAATTTTCTTCAATGTCTCCTTTAGTAACTGGTATTTTGGTTGGTGTAAAGACTTTGAATATATGTACACGTTTTCAAATTTCAGGCCGTTAGCATCTAACAATAGAGATAACATCACATTTGTTTTCCCACAATTACTTGGACCACAGATTATTGTTCGTAGAGTATTAGGGAGCAAAGAGCTGTGACGTTGTGGTTGTTCAACATACTCATTGCTTGACCCTAAGTTCATAATACTCAACGAGTCTTTTTGCTTAACAATCTTCATCATGCCTGAAGGCGAATCGAAATCATACTGGAACATATGTTAATAAGCATTTGTTTATATACTAGATGATGATGTTATATTGTGTATGTCTGATCACGCGGTTAGGTGCTTCTACGGTTCTGTCAAAATCAGGTATCAAATACATGTTAAATAGGTATGAATGCTGGAACACATGTCTGAATGTTGAAACACGTGTCTGAATGTTGAAACACGTGTCTGAATGCTGAAACACGTGTCTGAATGTTGAAACACGTGTCTGAAACACGAGTCTGAATGTTGAAACACGTGTCTGAATGTTGAAACACGTGTCTGAAACACGTGTCTGAATGCTGAAACACGTGTCTGAATGCTGAAACACGTGTCTGAAACACGTGTCTGAATGCTGAAACACGTGTCTGAATGTTGAAACACGTGTCTGAAACACGTGTCTGAGTGCTGAAACACGTAGCTGAATGCTGAAACACGTGTCTGAATGTTGAAACACGTGTCTGAAACACGTGTCTGAATGTTGAAACACGTGTCTGAATGTTGAAACACGTGTCTGAAACACGTGTCTGAATGATGAAACACGTGTCTGAATGCTGAAACACGTGTCTGAATGCTGAAACACGTGTCTGAATGTTGAAACACGTGGCTGAAACACGTGTCTGAATGTTGAAACACGTGTCTGAATGTTGAAACACGTGTCTGAAACACGTGTCTGAATGCTGAAACACGTGTCTGAATGTTGAAACACGTGTCTGAAACACGTGTCTGAATGCTGAAACACGTGTCTGAATGCTGAAACACGTGTCTGAAACACGTGTCTGAATGTTGAAACACGTGTCTGAATGCTGAAACACGTGTCTGAAACACGTGTCTGAATGTTGAAACACGTGTCTGAATATTAAAACACGTGTCTGAAACACGTGTCTGAATGCTGAAACACGTGTCTGAATGTTGAAACACGTGTCTGAAACACGTGTCTGAGTGCTGAAACACGTGTCTGAATGTTGAAACACGTGTCTGAAACACGTGTCTGAATACTAAAGCATGTGTTGAATCATGCGATAAAACATGTGCATGAATGTATTACAAACATTATGATTATTCACATTTTATTCCTCATTAGCCCATCATAGTTCGTGAACGATGATGACGTCATCATCGTTCGTAAACTATGGTCGCCGGGTTGAATCAGTTACTGTCATTGGCTTGAAGCAGTGACGTCATCATCGTTCGTGAACGATGGTCGCCGGGTTGAATCAGTTACTGTCATTGGCTTGAAGCAGTGACGTCATCATCGTTCGTGAACGATGGTCGCTGGATTGAATCAGTTACTGTCAATGGCTTGAAGCAGTGACGTCATCATCGTTCGTGAACGATGATCGCCGGATCTTCAATTCAATAAAACACCACTTACTCGTCAAAATCCTTATGTATTTCGATACACATAAAGCTATAGTCTGATGTTCTCACCCACCCCAATTTGTATGCATCATATTGATTTTCCCTACATCAGCGGTAAATATTCTCTCTCTTATCTCGAGTGTTGAAGCCGATAAAGTTGTCACATTCAGAATAGCGAATATTCATTGATATCAATTCGTTGAAGCTTCTTTCTTCATGTGGGTTATCAATCTCAAACTTGAAGAATCTCAAATAAATCTACAGGTAATAATAGTCAAACATATTCATTTAGCCCCAGCCAAATTTCTCGTAGGCTCCCAAATGATAACAATGTTGCATACAAAATAGCTTTAGGCAATAATTCGTTACATGGGAAATATCGATATTGTCAAATAAAAGGTAATAAAGGTGGGGTAATTTCTACAGCAGATATTTAACCTCAAAGATTCATCTGTTCAATGTTTGAGTCCTCATCGAACCATCATAGTTCGTGAACGATGATGTCAGCTTGTTGAATCACGTGCTAAACAATTGTCTGAATGTTGATAATGATCGCTTATGAAGAAGATACTATAGCTCTACTCAATGTTCAGACTTTTATGAAGCATGTGTTTGAATGTCATATAGATTAGCGCTTGTGAAGATATTCATATGATTATGTAAACCCGTGAACAAAAATGTGTTTATCATTATAATCTTTTACGCGAACGTATGGAGTTTGTAAAAGTCGTGCTCGTGAAGGAAAATAGTACAGATTGCTAATGGATATATATTTATATAATTATTATTGGTATTTTATTCCTCATCAGCCCATCATAGTTCGTGAACGATGATGCCAGGCTGTTGAATCACGTGCTAAACAAGTGTCTGAATGTTGATAATGATCGCTTATGAAAATTCTATAGCTCTACTCAATATTCAGACTTTTATGAAGCACGTGTTTGAATGTCGTATAGATTAGCGCTTATGAAGATATTCATATGATTATTGTCCACATCTATTCCTCATCATAGTTCTACCTCTTGGGTGGTTGGGGAAATGAGTTCGATCTCTATAAAACTCCCTCGCATATATGTTTCCCATTGAAATTGATTGAATTTTATAAAAACTAACTATCCTATGAAGAAATGTGTGTCGATGAAAAATGTTTTATTAGTATATTTTTGTATACTGAAAAAATTATATTAGCTCATCTATATGTTTAAGATGATTAAAAATGTATTTTGTTATATAGCAATCGAGCTGTACAGACAGTTCGAATAATCATCGTGATGCGTAACACCGCTTCGTCTAGATTCTGTATAGGTATTGGGCTACACCCAGCAGCAGCTAGATTTCGGGTCATATTATGCGATTTACAATCAATATGATTCGAATATATACATACTACATGTGTGATTTAAAATAAAGTATTCTCATCGCGTTTGAAGGTGATCGGCGTATCTTTCTTATCTCTCTCGAACCAGCTGTAGCTCTACCGCAAAATATGATAGTGAATATTGTTCAACCTGCGACATAAACTTATTTGATTTATATCGGATAATTTATGAAACATACATGAATGAATATTATAGCGAATTATGTTTACTTCGGAACTAATTTTGGAAAAACATTTTATATATATTCATATTACTTTCGGATAACTTATAAAACTACTTTAACATTGAAGGATCGTGCGCATCATTACGATAATTCCAAGTTGAATACAATGCTGTTGGACATGATTTAGCACAACCTTATCGCACAAGAAAGCTAATGATGCATACTTATAATATTAGAACGAATTTTTTGTAAACTATCGCATGTTAGATGTTATGGCCCTTATTGAAGATTTGTGGAGCAGCCGATGCATCGCGACCGATATCATTATAACTCAGACAAAACCCTGCGACTAACGGCATGTACAAACAACCCCACATTTCATTGAAGGCTCCTGCAAGGTAGATACCTCGCTGAAGACCTGTGTGATAGACATCATTATACCTGCACACTCTGTATAACCTCACATACACACCTGTCTCGTTGGAGATCACGTCAGCTTCATTCAAATTCACATGACTAATGTCATACATAAACAACCCCACACTCCATACCCCATTGAAGTCTCCCATTTCCATTTTGTATACTAAAAATAATTTCCATATATGTTTAAGATGATTGAAATCGCCTTTTGTAATATAGCAATCAAGTAAGGTATAGACGGCTTGAATAAACGTTTTTTTGAAAGTAATTTCCTTATAAACATCGCGTTTGAGGAATGTAGAAGATATCATTTCTATACTATATAACATTCCATCTATGCATTCTAGGAACAGCAGCCCTCCCATGATACCTCCGATGAATGCCCGGTCTCTTTCAAAAATCACGTGACTGACGACATGTACAAACAACACTATTTCAAAACCCTAGGACTATGAAGCCTCACATTCCATACCTCGCTTCGTGACATACCTGCATGACTAACGTTATGTAAAACAATTACCTACATCATATAGACTGCAATATACTCGCACTCAGCCCGGATACCCTGCGGTTATATCTACAACATTAAAATCGCTTGTTCTCAATTCCTCCATAGCTGAGCGGTTAAGGAGCCGGCTTTGGATTTCATTTCTCGGGTTCGATTCCCGTGTGTAGAAAAAATATTTTGATGCTGCTTTACATTGAAGTTATCCCTAACCTCACATATTGTTTGCTGTCCACCTTGAACGATCAAGCCCTAGCCGTCTACCCGGTAACACCTAGATGTTAGAGGCGAGACCACACCGTCTACCCAGGCCGGTAATACAGGGTCAGTACTTACCGATACCTGTCTGGGCATACCGCGCATGCACGAGTGTATCACTGGTTGCCTACATCTGATAAGGCTCTCTGTCTGGCGGGCCCAAGTGGGGGGATACCTACTTCGTGAAGGAAAATAGTATAGATTGCTAATGGAGATATTTATATAATTATTATTATTATTGGTATTTTATTCCTCATCCGACCATCATAGTTCGTGAACGATGATGATGTCACAGGCTGTTGAAGCATGCGCTGAACAAGTGTCTGAATGTTGATAAAGATCGCTTATGAAGATATTATGGCTCTACTCAATGCTCCTACTTTCATGAAGCATGTGCTTGAATGTCATATAGATTAGCGCTTATGAAGATATTTATATGACTATTATTATTATCAACATCTATTCCTCATCCTGCCATCATAGTTCTACCTCTTGGGTGGTTGGGAAACGAGCTCGATCTCCATAGAACTCCCGCATATATGTTTCTCTGAAATGAATCGCTTGAAATTGATTGAATTTTTTAAAAAGCTGTCCGTCCGTCTGTCTGTCTGTTCCTATGAAAAAATGTGTTCCGATGAAAATGTTTTATAATTATTAGTATATTTTGCATACCGAAAAATTAATATTAGCACATCTATATGTTCAAGATGATTAAAATTGTATTTTGTAATATAGCAATTGTGCTGGAATAGGGTACGGGCGGTTCGAATAATCGTCGTGACGCGTGGCACCGCCTCGTCTAGATTGTGTATAAGTACTGGGCTCCAACCCTCCCTCTTGTACGCACCTATATATTATATACCCCAAATTGACGAATTCACCTCAAATCTTATTATATAACATTTACAGCGTTTACAGGGTAATACGTTAATATTTATTATCAATATTCACACCAGCAACTAGATTTCGGTTCATATTATGCGATTTACAATCAATATGATTCGAATATATACCTACAACATGTTTGATTTGAAATAAAGTATTCTCATTGCATTTGAAGGTGATCGGCGTGAACGTAACTTCCTTATCACTCGAGCTAGCTATCGCTCTATCACAAAATATGATAGCGGATATTGTTCAACCTGCTACTAATTTAGCAAAAACTTATTTCATTTATATCAGATAATTTATGAAACATGCATGAATGAATTATTACAATAAAATATAATATTATAGCGAATTATATTCACTTCGGTACTAATTTAGAAAAACATTTTCATATATTCGTATTACTTTTGGATGATTTATGAAACTACTTTAACATTGGAGGATCACGCATCATTACAATAATGAATATTCCAAGTTGAATACATTGCTTTTGGAGACGATTTAGCGCAACCTTATCACTCGAGCGAGCTATGTCTCCACCCCCAATGATGCATACTCATAATATTAAAACGGATAATGTACTCGCTAGTACTAATCTGAAAAAAAAATATCCTTAGATGATTTAATAGTTATTTCTGCAAACACAGATAATTCATAATATCGCTATTATGAGAAGCAGTATTTTCGTAACTATCACGTTTTAGATGTTATGATCCCTCATTGAAGACCTGTGGGGTCAGACGATGCACCGCGGTCAATATCATTATAACTCTAACAAAAACTCCGTGACTAACGTCATGTACGAACAACCCCACATTCCATTGAAGACTCGCGCAGGGTAGATACCTCGCTGAAGACCTGCGTGACAGACATCATTATACCCGCACACTCTGTATAACCTCACATTTCATCTACACTCCCGCCTCGTTAGAGACCGCACCTCGTTGAAGACCCTCGCGACAGCTTCGTTCAAATCCGCGTGACTAACGTCATACACAAACAATCTGTATAACCTCACATTCCACACCTCGTTGAAGTCCCTCAAGTGACAGACCCCATTTCGTATACTGAAAATAATATCAGCATACCTATATGTTCAAGATGATTGAAATCGCATTTTGTAATGTAGCAATCGAGTTGGAATAAGGTACAGACGGCTCAAATAAACGTCATGAAAGTAATTTCCTTATAAACATCGCGTTTGAGAAATGCTCATGCAGAAGATATCATTTCCATACTGTGTAACATTCCATCTATGCACCCACTTCGATGAAGGAGCAGCAGCAGCCCTCCCATGATACCTCGATGAAGACCCGCATGACAGTCTCTTTAAAAAATCACGTGACTGACGACATGCATAAACAACCCCATTATAACTCTTTCAAAATCCTGTGACTGACGCTATGAAGAAACAGCCTCACATTCCATACCTCGCTGTAGGCCCCCGCGACATACATTTCGTCCCCACATGTTCAGGCACCCGCACGACTGACGTCATGTACAAACAGCTAAGTAGATTAAGTGGACGAGTTCTGCGCCAGGAAGTGACGTCATCGACCGGATGTTGCGCGCGCAACTTCGGATGTAACGTTACTAACCCGCGAAATTCAAACGTGTCCATAGAGCTTACGATGATCACCGAACTTCCGACCATAGAAGTCTGGGTCATAGAATGTGAGGTTAGTTGGACGTAACGTTACTAACCCGCGAAATTCAAACGTGTCCATAGAGCTTACGATGATTATAGAACCTTCGACCATAGAGGTCTGGATGTGAGGTTAGTTGGATGTGACGTCATCGACCCGCCAAATTCAAACGTAGAGGTGTTTTGGTGATGTTTATCATGGCCGACGTTGGAACCGAATGTCAGAAGAGTTAACGTCAAAACCACAATATGACTGATGTTGTAGCTACATCGCCGCCATCTTCTGATGAACCGATGAACTATCATACTTAAATGTCAATGTCAGAACAGTTAACTTCAAACGACTACATCTATGAATGAACCGATCAACCGTTATGCATACCTGTCAACGTCAGAAATGTTAACGTCAAGGGACGACATCTATGAGGTCACAATTCAAAATATGACTGATGTTATAGCTACATCACCGCCATCTCTTAATGAACCGAGGAACTATCATACTTCAATGTCAATGTCAGAACAGTTAACTTCAAATGACTACATCTATGAATGAACCGATCAACCGTCATGCGTACCTGTCAACGTCAAAGGACGACATCTATGAGGTATCTTGTTAATGTTTTTGCGCGGGAAATTTATGAACCGATGAACTATCATAGCTGGATGTCAATGTCAGAACAGTTAACGTCAAAGGACGACATCTATGAGACTCCAATTCAAAATGTTACCGATTTTGTAGCCTATATCGCCATCTATTACTAAACCGATGAACTATCATAGCTGAATGTCAATGTCAGAACAGTTAACGTCAAAGGACGACATCTATGAGGTATCTTGTTAATGTTTTTGCGCGGGAAATTTATGAACCGATGAACTATCATAGCTGGATGTCAATGTCAGAACAGTTAACGTCAAAGGACGACATCTATGAGACTCCAATTCAAAATGTTACCGATGTTGTAGCCTATATCGCCATCTATTACTAAACCGATGAACTATCATAGCTGAATGTCAATGTCAGAACAGTTAACGTCAAAGGACGACATCTATGAGGTATTTTGTTAATGTTTTCGAGCGGGAAGTTCCACCTCAATTCAAAAAAACGATATATTAATGAACTATCATAGCTTGATGTCCATGTCAGAACAGCTAACGTCAAAGGACGACATCTATGAGGTGTTTTGCTGATGTTTGCGCGAGGAATTTCAAAAATTTGACTCATGTTGTAGCTATACTGTCATTTATTATTGAACCACACCGTAATTCCAAAAATAATGAACTTCTATGAGGTATCTTGTTGATGTTTTTGAGCGGGAAATTTATGAACCGATGAACTGTCATGGCTGGATGTCAATGTCAGAACAGTTAACGTCAAAGGACGACATCTATGAGACTCCAATTCAAAATGTTACCGATGTTGTACATGTTCAGGCACCCGCACGACTGACGTCATGTACAAACAGACGATTAAGTGGACGAGTTCTGCGCCAGGAAGTGACGTCATCGACCGGATGTTGCGCGCGCAACTTCGGATGTAACGTTACTAACCCGCGAAATTCAAACGTGTCCATAGAGCTTACGATGATCACCGAACTTCCGACCATAGAGGTCTGAGTCATAGAATGTGAGGTTAGTTGGACGTAACGTTACTAACCCGCGAAATTCAAACGTGTCCATGGAGCTTACGATGATTATAGAACTTTCGACCATAGAGGTCTGGATGTGAGGTTAGTTGGATGTGACGTCATCGACCCGCCAAATTCAAACGTAGAGGTGTTTTGGTGATGTTTATCATGGCCGACGTTGGAACCGAATGTCAGAAGAGTTAACGTCAAAACCACAATATAACTTGATGTTGTCGCCGCCATCTTCTGATGAACCGATGAACTATCATACTTAAATGTCAATGTCAGAACAGTTAACTTCAAACGACTACATCTATGAATGAACCGATCAACCGTCATGCATACCTGTCAACGTCAGAAATGTTAACGTCAAGGGACGACATCTATGAGGTCACAATTCAAAATATGACTGATGTTATAGCTACATCACCGCCATCTCTTAATGAACCGATGAACTATTATACTTCAATGTCAATGTCAGAACAGTTAACTTCAAATGACTACATCTATGAATGAACCGATCAACCGTCATGCGTACCTGTCAACGTCAAAGGACGACATCTATGAGGTATCTTGTTAATGTTTTTGCGCGGGAAATTTATGAACCGATGAACTATCATAGCTGGATGTCAATGTCAGAACAGTTAACGTCAAAGGACGACATCTATGAGACTCCAATTCAAAATGTTACCGATGTTGTAGCCTATATCGCCATCTATTACTAAATCGATGAACTATCATAGCTGAATGTCAATGTCATAACAGTTAACGTCAAAGGACGACATCTATGAGGTATTTTGTTAATGTTTTCGAGCGAGAAGTTCCACCCCAATTCAAAAAAACGATATATTAATGAACTATCATAGCTTGATGTCCATGTCAGAACAGCTAACGTCAAAGGACGACATCTATGAGGTGGTTTGCTGATGTTTGCGCGAGGAATTTCAAAAATTTGACTCATGTTGTAGCTATACTGTCATTTATTATTGAACCACACCGTAATTCCAAAAATAATGAACTTCTATGAGGTATCTTGTTGATGTTTTTGAGCGGGAAATTTATGACCCGATGAACTTTCATGGCTGGATGTCAATGTCAGAACAGTTAACGTCAAAGGACGACATCTATGAGACTCCAATTCAAAATGTTACCGATGTTGTAGCCTATATCGTCATCTAATTATAAACCGATGAACTATCATAGATGAATGTCAATGTCAGAACAGTTAACGTCAAAGGACGACATCTATGAGGTATTTTGTTAATGTTTTTGCGCGGGAAGTATCATCTCAATTCAAAAAACGATATATTAATGAACTATCATAGCTTGATGTCCATGTCAGAACAGCTAACGTCAAAGGACGACATCTATGAGGTGTTTCGCAGATGTTTGCGCGAGGAATTTCAAAAATTTGACTCATGTTGTAGCTATACTGTCATTTATTATTGAACCACACCGTAATTCCAAAAATAATGAACTTTTAAAATAACCCACAAATTTCCTCAACGTTAAATGATTACTTACGTATATGAAATTATTACACCAGAAACCACATTGAGTATATGAGAACACGTGGAAGCAATTAATTTTGTATACACACGCGTAATCACATTCAGTTCATACGAGAATAACAGAGCGTATAAATGAGTACAACGGGACTCACTCATTAGGTAAACTATGAAATTCGGTGTCATGGCGGCTATCGCGGGAATTTCAAACGAGGTGTCTGTTACGTAGATCTTCAAGATGGTGTCATGGCGTCTGTCACGTGAACTGTCATGGCGGTTATCGCGGGAATTTAAAACGAGGTGTCTGTTACGTGGATGTTCAACGAGATGTTGTGGCGTCTGTCACGTGAACTGTCATGGCAGCTATCGCGGGAATTTCAAACAATTTGTCTGTTTCGTGGATCTTCAACGAGGTGTCGTGGCGTATTTCACGTGGGTCTTAAACAGAATAGAACTTTTTCTAGAACCTAAATTACACAAAACAATACCAAATTGAGAGGTATAATAGCTACAGCTGCTGCACTATCAACCGTCATACATACCTGTAAACGTCAGAAATGTTAACGTCAAAAGACGACATCTATGAGGTACTTATGTAATGTTTGCGTGGGAAATTTATGAATCGATGACTATCATGGCTGGATGTCAATGTTAGAACAGTTAACGTCGAAGGATGACATCTACGAGACTCCAATTCAAAATATCACTGATGTTGTAGCTATATCGCCATCTTTTAATGAACCGATGAACCATCACACCTGAATGTCAATGTTAGAACAGTTAACGTCAAAGGATGACATCTATGAGATATTTTGTTAATGTTTTTGCGCGGGAAGTCCCATCTCAATTCAAAATATGATCTATTAGTGAACCGGTGAACTATCATGACTGGATGTCAATCTCAGAACAGTTAACGTCAAAGGACAACATCTATGAGACCCTAATTCAAAATATTACTATATCGCCATGTATTAATAAACCGATGAACTATCACACCTGAATGTCAATGTTAGAACAGTTAACGTCAAAGGACGACATCTATGAGATATTTTGTTAATGTTTTTGCGCGGTGAGTCCCATTTCAATTCAAAATATGATCTGTTAGTGAACCGGTGAACTATCATGACTGGATGTCAATCTCAGAACAGTTAACGTCAAAGGACAACATCTATGAGACCCCAATTCAAAATATTACTATATCGCCATCCATTGATAAACCGATGAACTATCACAACTGAATGTCAATGTCAGAACAGTTAACGTCAAAGGACGATATCTATGAGGTACTTTGTTGAAGTTTTTGCGCGGGAAGTTGCATCTCGATTCAAAATATGATCTATTAATGAACCGATGAACTGTCATAGCTGAATGTCAATGTCAGAACAGTAAACGTAAGAGAACGACATCTATGAGACCCCAATTCAAAATATTACTGATTCTGTAGATATATCACCATCTATTATTAAACCGATGAACTATCATAGTTAAATATCAATTTCGGAACAGCTAACGTCAAGGACGACATCTATGAGGTGTTTTGGTAACATTTTGTCTGGAAATCACTCTCAAAATTAAAAATTGTCACTTATATTGTAGCTATATTGTCGTTCATTAATACCACACCCTAATCTCAAGATAATGAACCAGCAAAATAACCTAGAAATGTCTACTTACATATATGAAGTGTTTACACCAAAAGCACATTAAGTATCAAGTATTCATTTCTACATGCACCTGCGTCATCACATTCACTTTATACTGATTATGAGAACGACAACAGTCGTACAATGAGAGGAATTCATTAAGTAAACAAATAACAATGAGTGAATCATTTTTACTACACACAATCTGTTGAATTTCGTTTGGGATTGAATGCGAAAATATTAAATTTGATTGTACATATCGATAGTTTGATTAAAATTCTAATAATGCATCCCAAACTTTATTTCGTTTATATTGGTTCACACAACATTTGCACGCGTATATTGTTCAAGTGCTTGGAATTGAAAATTCGAATTTTTGGAGCTTAAGTAATAAGAAATCTAAGGTATGGTGTTCATACTAGCGTGTGTATTGAAATCAAACATTTGAGAATATCAATGAAGTCATACAATTCCAGCAGCCCGAAGGTTCGTTTGCAATTTTACGAATGATGATGAACGATAAAAATGAATATTTTAACTTTTCTTTATAACTTAGGTATTGACGTAACGTATAAAACTCAGAATAATTCGGAACGATTGATTTTCATTGTTATCCACGATTATCAACCTATATCTAAATCAGTTCGAGATGCAGACTTTTCAATTTATCGATATTTCGAAAGCCCACTTATACTGAACTAAGAATTTACAATACTTCAAACTATCCATTTCGCTTAAAATATACATAGCAGTATATTATAGAAACTTTGTAAAGATCACATGTTATATAAAAATCGAATGATTCGAGATGTAGACTCATGAGCTCTAGAAGCCTTAGGATCAGTTGCAAGAGGTGCAAGTGCTATCGAAAATACGGTGGTTAACCAGCTAAAAACAACGGAACGCATTGGGTAGCGTTCAGAAAAAAATCGATAACGATGTGCAATATTTTGATTGTTTTGGAAATTTGAAGCCACCAAAGGAACTCGTTCGATATTTAGGTGGGAACGTTAGGATTTTCTACAATAACTACACCTATCAGAACTATAATCAAGTGATATGTGAACAGTTGTGCGTGAACTTTCTCACAGAAATTGTCGAAAGTATCAATTAAACCTTAGTCAGTCTATATCGAAACATCAAGCGAATCGCATTCACATCGTATTATCATGAGAATCGCATTAGTTGACATTCAGGGGTTCTTCATTGACGATGCCTTCCATCCAAAAGAAATGTGTATACAATTCGGATTCAAACGTCATTATTCCTTATTCAAACCGCACACATCTTATTCATCGCTTAATGCAAAGGAGCGAAAGTCCGTATGGTATTTACAAAAGTCTTATCATGGACTCGATTATGCATCTGAAAATGTGGATTAATAAATAATATTCTTAAATCGATTCAACTATGTGCAGTCGACTATATTTATGTTCGTGGTCAGCAAAAAGCAGAGTTTTTGAGAACGAAGTGTATAGAATTGGATATTTTCCCACACATCGTAGATGTTCACAGTTTCGATGGTACTAAATGTGAAACGGGGAAATTCGAGCAAACAAACAATTTGACCTGTCTGAATCATCGTAATGACGGTGGTAAATACATGTGTGCAGTTCAACATGTGGATAAATCACAGCAGTGGTTTCTGAATGTAATACTACCTAAATTATATGCATTTTCTGGAATAAATATTATTATTACACCTATCTCCTTTATATAATTATTTATTCAGATGGTAAATCGCTTTGTTTACATTTTTAACAAACCTTTTCAATATTAATACTGATAAAGAAGATAAAATAGCATACAAAATTGCTAAAATTTTATGAATAACTCCTTCTAGTGTGGATGATGCTGATATTGTCTCTTGTATAAGATGTGGTAAACATGATGATTGCCATTCAGCGATATGCTCCATCACTTCGATCACGGAATAAGAGTTTGAGTTTATAATGTATGATTGTCTTGTGGATTGTTAAACGTGAATACCTCCAATTGATTATCGTTGATTCATTGTAAAATTCATTGGGTAAGGTAACACTCCCCCACAAAATTTGTTTTTAACACCCCCACTCTCATCATCCTCACTATTTAAACTTAATTTGTTCAGCAGTCTTATAACTTTAATTTTATCTGCGTAATAATTCAAGTCTCTTCTTAGTTTATGAACTTTTTCCACGAATTCGCAAAGTCTGCGTAAGTATTCTTCAAACGATATATTTGTAGACTCACTAGATATCTACATAATTATTTTAAGAGTCACAGTCCTTCGTAAGAAATTCGAATAACTTCCAACTATTCGCACTAGAACACATAGGATTCACAATATTGGGGTGATGTAGACAGATAAATTCACAATTTCCTCGCTCTAATTTTGGACATTCACCTTTCAAATTCACCGCTTCTACTCGATCTAACCTCAATTTTTGAAACGCCCCCCGTAGAAACTTAGCTTTTATCTTCCCACATACATAAACAGTAGCATCCGGATCGATATTTTCCTTCAAAATTTCATACAATTCATCATATTCCTGATAGCCTGAGTTCCATGGAATCCCGTGATATTTTTCACAATGAAATATTTTCTTCATTTGCCTCGCGGATAGTTGATCCATCGATTTTGGTGGTTTGAATAGAAAATATTTCTCCAACCTTTTCACACAGTCCAACAAAGAGAGTTCCTCGATATTATATACGTTTGAAGAAATCGGGAAACTTTGAATATCAAACACTATGAATGACATTTCAAACTAGAATGATAAACTATTCAAATATTCAGTTGCATATGCGTGGATCATTGACATATTTCTTTGATGTTATCGAAATTTCGAAAGAGTTTGTCGAAGCACAAAATTTGTAGTGATGTTGGACTTATTCTACAGTTGACGTCATCGACCTCCCCTCCTATCTCAGAAAACATTTGAAACATCTTAAAGGTGTAAGAATTTCAAGTATCTCTTCGAATGCTGCGCATGTCCATTATCTCACATCGGTATGGTAGTAGTGCGATTCGATAAAAATCGACACCCATATCATGTAGCACTCTAAAACAATCAAGTATATACGATCCTGGTTTCGGAACGATACCCGAAATTTGATGCAATATGATTTTTCTCATTCTTCTATGTTTATATTTGAACTGACCTTCTATATTCATATCGATTATCTTCCAATCTTCTGGAGGGGGAGGATCGAAATCTCCTCCGAAATAGAAAATATCAGCATACGCCCAATCGGTCGAGGCCCCCACAAGGAAAGTTACGAATTCTCCAGCGATTATCCAATTTTTGGATGGTATGTGTAATTCTTCGAGGATTTTCATCAAATTCGGCGGACATACGCTTATTACGAATTTCTTCGCACCGTACACGGTGGTAAGCACACTATGAATAAAACTGTTGTATAATCGAGGAGACATTATTACGAACTGAGTTCGATTTAGTTGGAGCAGTCACACACAACAACACACTCCCTCATACTCTGCGCTATTGACTTTTTCAACCCAAAATATACAATCAAAACTAAATGGTATTCTTGCGGGTGAGAGATAAGAGGTCGATCGAACTGGTAAGTATACATCTAAAATCGTGAAATCATGAACATTTTCAGATAAAAAAATGACGCGGGTTCGGATCCCTCTGCATCTTTCTCACCAAAGAATACCATTTTTAATCGAACGCGCTAATTCATTTGACGATATGATGGATTGAAGACCTGCGTGACAGACACCTCGGCAGGTGATAGCCGTCATGACACCTCGTCATATTTTTATGATATTCGATGTGGTTAGAGTCCTGCGCGAACCTTCACACCAACAATCTCTCTGAATCATTCTTCGCAAAATTGCGTCGAACAAACATAACAAAATCGCAATCATGCGAACCTTCACACCAATAATCTCTCTGAAAATCATCGATGGTTGATAGTGCTGCAGCTGTAGCTATTATACCTCTCAATTTGGTATTGTTTTGTGTAATTTAGGTTCTAGAAAAAGTTCTATTCTGTTTAAGACCCACGTGAAATACGCCACGGCACCTCGTTGAAGATCCACGAAACAGACACCTAGTTTGAAATTCCCGCGATAGCTGCCATGACAGTTCACGTGACAGACGCCACAACATCTCGTTGAACATCCACGTAACAGACACCTCGTTTTAAATTCCCGCGATAACCGCCATGACAGTTCACGTGACAGACGCCATGACACCTCCTTGAAGATCTACGTAACAGACACCTCGTTTGAAATTCCCGCGATAGCCGCCATGACACCGAATTTCATAGTTTACCTAATGAGTGAGTCCCATTGTACTCATTTATACGCTCTGTTATTCTCGTATAAACTGAATGTGATGACGCAGGTGTATACAAAATTAATTGCTTCCACGTGTTCTCATATACTCAATGTGGTTTCTGGTGTAATAATTTCATATACGTAAGTAATCATTAACCGTTGAGGAAATTTGTAGGTTATTTTGAAAGTTCATTATTTTTGGAATTACGGTGTGGTTCAATAATAAATGACAGTATAGCTACAATATGAGTCAAATTTTTGAAATTCCTCTCGCAAACATCAGCGAAACACCTCATAGATGTCGTCCTTTGACGTTAGCTGTTCTGACATGGACATCAAGCTATGATAGTTCATTAATATATCGTTTTTTGAATTGAGATGAAACTTCCCGCGCAAAAACATTAACAAAATACCTCATAGATGTCGTCCTTTGACGTTAACTGTTCTGACATTGACATTCATCTATGATAGTTCATCGGTTTATTATTAGATGGCGATATAGGCTACAACATCGGTAACATTTTGAATTGGAGTCTCATAGATGTCGTCCTTTGACGTTAACTGTTCTGACATTGACATCCAGTCATGACAGTTCATAGGTTCATAAATTTCCCGCTCAAAAACATCAACAAGATACCTCATAGAAGTTCATTATTTTTGGAATTACGGTGTGGTTCAATAATAAATGACAGTATAGCTACAACGTGAGTCAAATTTTTGAAATTCCTCGCGCAAACATCAGCAAACCACCTCATAGATGTCGTCCTTTGACGTTAGCTGTTCTGACATGGACATCAAGCTATGATAGTTCATTAATATATCGTTTTTTTGAATTGAGGTGGAACTTCCCGCTCGAAAACATTAACAAAATACCTCATAGATGTCGTCCTTTGACGTTAACTGTTCTGACATTGACATTCAGCTATGATAGTTCATCGGTTTAGTAATAGATGGCGATATAGGCTACAACATCGGTAACATTTTGAATTGGAGTCTCATAGATGTCGTCCTTTGACGTTAACTGTTCTGACATTGACATCCAGCTATGATAGTTCATCGGTTCATAAATTTCCCGCGCAAAAACATTAACAAGATACCTCATAGATGTCGTCCTTTGAAGTTGACAGGTACGCATGACGGTTGATCGGTTCATTCATAGATGTAGTCATTTGAAGTTAACTGTTCTGACATTGACATTGAAGTATGATAGTTCATCGGTTCATTAAGAGATGGCGGTGATGTAGCTATAACATCAGTCATATTTTGAATTGTGACCTCATAGATGTCGTCCCTTGACGTTAACATTTCTGACGTTGACAGGTATGCATGACGGTTGATCGGTTCATTCATAGATGTAGTCGTTTGAAGTTAACTGTTCTGACATTGACATTTAAGTATGATAGTTCATCGGTTCATCAGAAGATGGCGGCGATGCAGCTACAACATCAGTCATATTGTGGTTTTGACGTTAACTCTTCTGACATTCGGTTCCAACGTCGGCCATGATAAACATCACCAAAACACCTCTACGTTTGAATTTGGCGGGTCGATGACGTCACATCCAACTAACCTCACATCCAGACCTCTATGGTCGAAAGTTCTATAATCATCGTAAGCTCTATGGACACGTTTGAATTTCGCGGGTCAGTAACGTTACGTCCAACTAACCTCACATTCTATGACCCAGACCTCTATGGTCGGAAGTTCGATGATCATCGTAAGCTCTATGGACACGTTTGAATTTCGCGGGTCAGAAACGTTACATCCGAAGTTGCGCGCGCAACATCCGGTCGATGACGTCACTTCCTGGCGCAGAACTCGTCCACTTAATCTACTCAGCTACCTGTATATGCACCACATAGACCGCAATATACTCACACTTATCACTCAGGCTGGATACCAGGGTTATATCTACAACATTAAAATCACTTGTTCTCAAGTCCTCCATAGCTGAGCGGTTGAGGGGCCGGCTTTGGAATTTATTTCTCGGGTTCGATTCCCGTGTGTGTAGAAAAATATTTCATTTTCAGTAGAAGTGCTTATATACTACATTGAATTGTTCAAGTCCTCCGCGGTTAAGCCGCCACTTTGAAGTTTATTTCCCGGGTTCGAATCTCGGTTTGTGTAGAATGTGAGTACACAGATGACTAGTTCACAGACTTCAGATTGTCCAGGCCATAGTTAGGGAAGAACCATACACAGATTACTAGTTTACAGACTTCAGATTGTCCAGATCATAGTTAGGGAAGAACCATACACAGATTACCAGTTTACAGACTTCAGATTGTCCTGGCCATAGTTAGGGAAGAACCATAGACAGATGAATAGTTCACAGACTTCGAGAACCATAGACAGATGACTAATTCATAGACGTCCAGAACCATAGACTACCAACCCCCCCATCGATATGACTGCGCATGCGCGATTGTGGACGACCTTGAAGGGGACCGTTTTCGCTAAAATGAACCTTAGATCTCCTTATGGGGATTAACATGCAAAAAAGGTCGATTCTGAGGCCGAACCGGTGCAGCACATCTACTCTCGACCGGATACCAGCAAGACAATTCCGATTGGGAGATGGCCCAGTGTATCTACACGAACCCCACCTACTTTTTATTTTCATCATTATGCTGTACTATATCTAACCACGAATACAAAAGTAAATAGTTTCATAAGATTGTTCAAAAGACAATCAACAAAAAATAACAAACTTTATTGACTATGCCAGAGCTATATTACTCGTCGGGATTTTATGGTCGATAAAGCAAAGTGTACTTTTATTCTAAAGTAAATTCGACGTTGCCAATGGCATGGATCCATTTGCACGCTCAAATCGCTCTTGGGTGATCGGTTTCTTTCACACATGTCTTCCGTTCATTCCGCGTTCACTCATCCCTGCTGGGTTGCGCATCTCTTGACTCTTTGGTAATACAGAGTTCCGAACCACGTTTTGGAAGCTCCCTATTAACAGTTCCCAATGCAGAGAGGACCGAATTCGAGCTCCGCTCTCCCCGGCTCCCTTTAGGTAATGACGTGCTTGATTAAATTTATGCTATTTTGGATCAAGGGGCTCCAACACGCTCTTGGCCTCTCTCATACATAATGATCAACTTAAGAGCATGGTAGGGGCTTGGAACTCAACTACTTTTCCCATTTCTATATCAACTGTGTTGTATATCACCCTGGACTTTATTATTTATTTCGATTGTGTGTTGTCATGGTAGATGTCATATACAGGGTGTCCCAATATTGCTGGGACACAGAGCTACCACGTATTCTAGAGGTCAAAATAAGTCGATTGAGCCCAATTTACCTGTATACCAAAATGTACCGTTTGTCCGTGAGAAGAGTTCAAAGTTTACTAAAAAAAATACATTTTTGTATGTTGTTCCGAAGTGCTTTATACAAATTTAATGAAATTTGGTAAATGTGTATTCTAGATGATTAGCTTACTTTTAGTAATCAAAAAAACCCAAAGAAAATTGTAGAGGGGTTGGAACCACCCTCACCCCTTGGCATTTTTTCCCCCATTTTTGTAGGGGTGGGAATACGGTTTTAAGACTTTTTTATCTGGAAGGCCTACTCATTATCTTCATTTTCTTACTCTTGTAAAAACTCCGTATTTTGCGTAGTTTTCAAGAAAAAAAATGTTTTCGCAAACACTGATAACCGATTTTCGGGTATAGGTTTAATAAAATTGTAATACAAAATTTAGTTGGCCGCGGACACAAAGACAAAACCAAATGTTATGATTTTGACAGGAAACATAGTTTATTGTTAACAGTAAATGTGTCAGTTATTTGTTCTCTTTTGCTTGTTTTTTTATTATTTCTTATTGTCATCACTGTTTTTGTTTAATTGTTATTGCTGTTGTTGCTGTTCCTTTGACGTCCCACAATTATGAATTTTCCTTTTAATGAACAGACCGACATGTTATTAGTTCTTGGATATTGTCAAGGTAACTGCCGCGAAAGTGTTCGCGTGTATCAAGAGAGGTATCCAAACCGGAGAATTCCAAACCATAAAACTTTTGCCCGAATCGAAAGACGTCTTCGAGAAACGGGGAGGTTGACCCCAGTAAGAGTTAACGCTGGAAGACCTCGACAAGCTCGAACACCTATTGCGGAAGAAGCTGTTCTTCAAATGATTGATAACAATCCTAATACCAGTACTAGAAGATTGCAACGAGAAGCTGGAATTCCAAAAAGCACTGTAAGTCGAATCATTAGAGATCAATTAATTCGGCCATTTCACATCCAGCCAGTGCAAGAATTGTTGCCACCTGACTACGAATTACGTTTAAGTTTTTTACAAACTATTCGGGAGCGCAGAGTAGTCGACAACGGATTCCATACTAAGATCTTGTTTACTGATGAGTCTTGTTTTACACGTCGCGGTATGACAAACCTACACAACGATCATGTTTATGCAGATGAAAATCCACATGCCATTAAAAGTAGACATTATCAACGTGAATTTAAAATTAATGTCTGGGTCGGAATTATTGGCGAATTTATAGTCGGACCGTTACGATTACCTGATCGTCTGAATGGCGATAGTTACCTCCGTTTCCTTCAACAAAATTTGCCAGAATTATTGGAAGACTTGCCTCTTAACTTGCGTAGAAATACGTTCTTCATGCATGATGGTGCACCACCTCATTTTGCACGTGCAGTAAGAGAATATCTTGGTGAACAATTTGGTGGCAGGTGGATAGGTAGGGGACAAGAAGCACCCATTCAATGGCCTCCGCGGTCTCCAGATTTAAACCCTTGTGACTTCTTCATCTGGGGAGAATTAAAAAGACAAGTGTACGAGGTTCAAATAAATAACATCGAACAACTGTGGAATAGAATTCAAAATGCTGTAAATGCGCTACGAGAAAATGACGATGTTTTAAGAAGAGTGCATTTCAATTTTTTACGTCGAATTGACCTCTGTATTAATGAAGGTGGAGGTCACATTGAACACTTGTTATAAAAATTATTGTTTGTCTTGTGTAAATGTATTGTGTAATTTGTGTCTAATAATTTTATTAAACCTATACCCGAAAATCGGTTATCAGTGTTTGCGAAAACATTTTTTTTCTTGAAAACTACGCAAAATACGGAGTTTTTACAAGAGTAAGAAAATGAAGATAATGAGTAGGCCTTCCAGATAAAAAAGTCTTAAAACCGTATTCCCACCCCTACAAAAATGGGGGAAAAAATGCCAAGGGGTGAGGGTGGTTCCAACCCCTCTACAATTTTCTTTGGGTTTTTTTGATTACTAAAAGTAAGCTAATCATCTAGAATACACATTTACCAAATTTCATTAAATTTGTATAAAGCACTTCGGAACAACATACAAAAATGTATTTTTTTTAGTAAACTTTGAACTCTTCTCACGGACAAACGGTACATTTTGGTATACAGGTAAATTGGGCTCAATCGACTTATTTTGACCTCTAGAATACGTGGTAGCTCTGTGTCCCAGCAATATTGGGACACCCTGTATATTAATAAATTATGTGATTCTCAATAAAATAAAAGTAGCACGTCAATAGTTTTCAATTCGTATATCTATACAGAATAGTTTGTCCTATAGAAAGAAAACTATCTGAAGATAAGTTTTCTAACATTTGGCGACCGTGACAGGACACTCTATTTTAAGTATGGACAAAACGAAGAGAACCCTAGATCTACACCGAACTGCTTTTAAGAAGATATGTAGTAAGATTGAAGACGATTTATCCATGAACTTGTACGACTTGATAGATATTCAGAGTAATATCAAAGTTGTAGAAGAAAAAATGCTCCAGATAGTTGAACTGAATCAACTTTTTTTCGATTTGATGTTGGAGACAGTATGAATGCTGAAGTTGAAGTTATGGATAATTTGAGTTGCCAGTACCACAAATTAAAGTTTCGTTGTGAAAATTTGGTGTGTCAAAAAGAAGTCTCAAAGAAATCAGACTCGAAAGGTAAACTGAAGATTCCCAAACTGGAATTTCGCCAATATGGAGGTGATTTGAAGGGATGGCTCGGGTTTTGGAATCAATTCATTAGGATTGATGAAGATTCTGATATAGAGGAAGGAGACAAGCTTCAGTATCTCATTCAGGCCACCATACCAGGTTCTAGAGCTAGACTAATTGTGGAAAGTTATCCTGCCACAAAAGGTAACTATGAAAAGGCCATTGACAGTTTGAGACGAAGATTTGGTGGAGAACACTTATTGGTAGAAGTCAGAGTCTGCATGCTGTCATTTGTGTATTAGATTTGGTCATATAGCACGGCGATGTCGTTTAAGGGAAAATTGTGATAATTGTCGAGGAAAACATTGTACCCTCATGTGTCATTATAAACAAGTTTTGAAGGCGTCTAATACAAACGAAGTCAAGTCAGATAGTCATAAAACGGAGAAAGCTGAACAGAATCTGACCAACCATACATTTACTGAAGTTTTTCTACAAACCGTGATAGTTAAACTTGAAGGCAAAAATCAATCGAAGCAAGTGAGACTTTTGATTGATACTGGTTCCCACAAGTCTTATGTTACCAAAAGGATTGCCGAATAGATAGGTTATATTCCGATTCGAGAAGAAGAGCTGGTACATTAGCTTTTTCGAGGAACACAAGGTGAAACAGTGAAACATACGTGTTATAAAATTCGACTTTATAGTATTACTGAAGACTACAGCTGTAACTTCGAAGTTTTGGATCAGCCATTGATCTGTAGCAATGTTAGTTCTGTGAGAAAACAACCTTGATTAGAGGATGAATTGAAACTCATGGGCATTTTAATCACAGATACAACAGATGAGCCCATAGATGTGTTAGTTGGAGCTGATGTAGCTGGTAAGTTATATTCTGGACGAAAACATGATCTGAAATGTGGTTTGGTAGCAGTTCACACGTTATTGGGTTGAACGATCATGGGAAAAGTAAAAAATGTTGATCGTCATACATCGTCCATGATTATATCCTCGATGTTTTCAAAAGATGTTGCTATATCCAACCTCTGGAGTTTGGATGTGCTTGGTATTGAAGATCCTGAAAGGATATGAAGTCTTCACAAGAACAAGAGCAAGTAATCATGGAACATTTATTGTTACTGTTAAACAGAAAGATGATAAGCGATATGAAGTGAGCATGTCTTGGATTGAAGATCATCCTCCCTTACCTTCAAATTTTGATTTGTCATATAAAAGACGTTTAAATACTACAAAAAAGTTAAAGAAAGACAAATTTTACGATGTTTATGATGAAGTCTTCAACGATTGTCTAGTAGAAGGTGTCATAGAATGCTTACCTTATAGTGGATCTATTGAAAAGTCAACTCAGTTTGGTCATTTCTTCCCTCATCATCCTGTTTATAAACTCAATAGCAGTACTACACCTGTACGTCCAGTGTTTGATGCTTCTTCGAAAGAAAGGAATCCACCTTCACTAAACCAGTGTTTGGAAAATGTAGTAAATCTTATTGAACTGATTCCTTCCATGTTATGGCGTTTTCGAACAGAGAAGATAGGAATTATAGCTGATATCAGACGAGCTTCCCTTCAGATTGAATTGAACGAAAATGATCGAAATTTTATGAAGTTCTTATGGTATGATAATGATGAAAATTTGAAAATTTTCAGACATGCACGTGTGGTATTTGGTGTAACATTTAGTCCTTTTTTGTTGGGAGCTGTTATAGAATATCATCTGGAAAAAACTATGGAAAAATCAATTTGTGGAAAAAGTAATTACTCTTCAGAAATCATTTACAAACTGACGACGTCTTCTTACGTGGACAACGTTGTAGCAAGTGTGAAAGATGAAAAAGCTCTTCACCAATTTATAGAACAGTCAAAAAAAATTCTGGCTGATGGAAAGTTCGATTTGAGAGGTTGGGAGCATTCTTCAACAAGAAAAATAGAAGGAGAAGGAAAAGTAATGTCTTGGGATTGATATGGAATCGTGGGTTGAACACAATAGAACTTTCTTCAGAATGGTTTGAAAAAATAAACACGAACAATGCAACCAAAAGTACCATTTTGTCTGCAGCACATAAGCTTTTTGATCCTATTGGTTTTTCCTGTCCAGTATCATTGTTTCCAAAGTTACTCCAGAAGACATGGTCTATGAATTTGAGTTGGGATGATAAAATCGATGGTGAAGTTCGAGATGATTTTCTGAAATGGTTACAAGAATTACCCTATTTGATAACCATCAAAATACCACGTTGGATATTATCCAGTTCGAATTCTATAGTACCAGTCAATCAATCTGTTCACGTTTTCTGTGATGCAAGTGCTACTGCTTATGCAACTTGTATTTCTTTAAGAACAGAAAACAGTGTAAAAATTGAAGTAAGATTGATAGAAGCAAAATCCAGAGTGGCTCCTATCAAGGAGTTAACAATTCCTCGACTTGAACTTTTGGCTGCGACAATTGGCGTCAGGACGTTTCAAAGAAAACTATGAACCGCAAATACAAGCCTACTATTGGTCAGATTCTTCAACAGTACTGTCGTGGATTAAAAGAGAAGATCAGTGGGAACCCTTTATCTGGAATCGAGTTGAAGAAATTAGATGTTTTTCGATGCCTTAAGATTGGTATCACGTTCCTGGTGACATGAATCCAGCAGATCTTCCACCCAAAACATTAGCTGATGGAAGATGGTGGGAGGGTCCTAACTGGTTGCATGATTTGGTTTCACAATGGCCGAGCCAAAATGTTGACTATGATGAAGAAGAAATAAACAAAGAAAAACGAAAAACTGTGGTTTCTTCCCTTTCTGTGACCAAAGAATGTACATGGTACTATCGGTATTTTTCGAATTTCAGCAAAATTGTTAATCTTGTTGGATGGATCAAGAGATTTATAACGATTGTTATGGAGCGAGATGGTAGTCATTATGGAATTTTGACTGATAAAGAACCGAAAGGTGCAAGAAAATCAGTTATTCGTTTGATACAACAAGAAAGTTTTGAATCAATAAAAGATTCGAAGTTATCATCATTGTGTCCGTTTTATGATGAAGGATTGATAAGGTTACGCACTAAAATTTCAGATAGAAATGATAGAGTAGAATTTTGTATGCCATATGTTTTTCCATCCAACCACGAAGTTGTTAGACGCTTGATTTTCGAGAAACATATTAAGAATGGTCACTTCGGTATTCAGGCATTGATGACAATTCTGAGAGAAACCTATTGGATTCTAAAATGTAGATGCACCGTGAGATCTGTAATAAGCCGATGCACTACTTGCAGGAGATTCAGAGGTAAACTACTCGACACACCTGCGATAAGTTTACCAGAAACTAGAGTCCGTGACGCGGCAGTTTTTGAAGTCCTTGGCATAGATCTTGCGGGTCCATTATACTTGAAAACTAGCCAGAAGTTTTGGATAGTCCTTTACACGTGTGCAGTGTACAGAACAGTACACCTTGAATTGACCTTTTCTCTGTCAAGTAACGGATTTTTACAGACCCTAAGAAAATTTATCGCTCGTAGGGGAAGACCCGGAATTTTGTTGAGTCTTTTCTGATTAGTTTTCCTGAAAAGAAAATCGAAGTAGGAACAGTCAACTCTGATATGCACTGGTTTACTAATCATCTCCGGTATTTGAGAAATAAACTTGATATCTTCAATAATTTATATAAGAAGTTTAAAACAGGAAACTTCAAAATCACAAGGAATAAGCTTCGATTAAACTATAAATTAGAAATCAACAAAGCAAAAATCAGAGGAAATGACTACAAAATAAAGCAGTCATCAAATCCCAACAAAACTATGTGGGATTCAATCAAGATCAACAAAAGATCAAATAGTTCAGTTTCAAAATGTAATATTGATGCAAACAAATTCAATGAATACTTTGCAACTATTCCACGTAAAATTGTTGATTCTACACCAATGAATGTTCCAAACGGTGTCGGACTATTCTGTAAAAACATCTCACAGCATTTGAAGTTTGCATTCACTGAAGTCAAATTTATACAAGTTAGAGATGTAATATGTTCCTTAAAAAATAACTCCTCCAGAGACTTTCATGGATTGAATATTTCACTGATAAAAAGAAACATTAATAGTATTGTTTATCCACTTACAACTCCCATTAATAGATGCCTCAAGGAAGGAATTTATCCAAACTGTCTGAAAATTTCCAAGACAATTCCACTCTTTAAAAAGGGTGATGTGTGCAAAAATTATTGGTTATTTTGACACAAATAAATTATTTACTAATCATCAATATGGTTTTAGGAAGAAACTTAGCACGATTTATGCAATAATTGAGTTCGTAGGCAATGCTGTAAAATGTTTTGAAAAAGGGGATTATTTTCTTGCAGTTTTCTTAGATTTATAAGAGGCTTTTGATTGTGTGTCTCATTCACTTCTCATGGAAAAGCTTGAGAGGTACCATTTTGATGAATCAAGTAGGGCTCTTATACGATCATATCTCACAGACCGCCAGCAGTATGTGTATGTAAATGAAACCTGGTCCGAAATGAAAATAATTGATATTGGAGTTCCTCAAAGCTCTATAATTAGGCCTCTACTTCTCTTGATTTTCATAAATGATTTTCCAGATTATCTTGCTGACATCTTATCCATACTTTTTGCTGATGGCACTGTGGTTTCTGAAAATTGTGCCGATCTGGTGTCTGTTGATGAGGCTTTTGGGCGCATACAGGAAAATACCTTTGAATGGTTTTCACGAAACGGGCTAGCTATGAATCGGGAAAAAACGGAGAAAATCGTTTTTTGTATGAGGCATGTTGACGACGCTAAAGCAAAATTTCTAGGTGTGTATTTGGATTCGCGCCTTACCTGGAATGTTCATATCGACCATCTTGCAAAAAAAGTTAGTAAAAACGTATATCTTTTACGTCGATTGTCTGGTTCTGTTTCATCAAATGTACTTAAAACAGCATATTTTGGTCTGTGTGAGTATCAATTCAGATACGGTATCATTGTTTGGGGAAACTGTGGTGAAATTCACAGAATTTTTAATCTACAGCGAAGAGCAATTAGAATAATAGGTAACATTAACTATAGAGCTTGTTGCAGAAGCACATTTTTAAAACTGGACATTTTAACAATACCTGGCCTTTTTATTTTTGAATGCTTATCGTATGCTCACAAAAATGCTGAATTTGTCAGTTCAAATAGCGACATTCATCCGCATTTTACCAGACATAAGGATGATATTCATTTGCCATTTTTCAGACTCAGCAGGTCACAAAACGGCCCGAATTTTTTTCTTCCATTTAACAAATTTAAAATTGTAATTAGATCTTACATAGTAAAAAATTTTTTGTATAAAATAGATGATTTTTTTGATCTAAATTTTAATAATTTGTTTGTTGTGACTGATTTTGGTTTTTTATTAATTTGTATTTTGACTTTTATCTTTAAACTGACCTGTGCAAATAATGCTTATATTATATCAGCACCAAATAAACTACTCTACTCTACTCTCTACTCTACTCTACTCTACCTTCAATCATATACACAGATTGCAGCACGAACTTCATCGGATCAGAAAATGCTTTATGCAATTTAGATTGGACAGAAGTAGTTAAATGTTGTTCTACAATACAACAAATCGACTGGAGATTCAATCCTCCAACAGCAGCATGGTGGGGTGGTTGGTGGGAGCTTCTCATAAGACTCATGAAAGATGTACCACGTAAAATTCTTGAGAAAACTTGCCTCAATTTTGAAGAACTGCGGACAGTGCTTTGTGACTGTGAAGCAGTATTGAATGCTCGACCATTAACCTACATGTCTGAAGACCCAAATGATTGTATTGTCCTCACACCGGCTATGTTTCTACAAGATATTGAAGGAGTTAGAGTGGCAGACATTGATTCAGTTGAAGCCAAAGATTTGACTAAACACTACCGATATCGTTTGAAATTAAAAGGAGATTTCAACAAACGATTTAAGTCCGAATATTTAGGCCAACTAACAATATTTTCGAAGAAGTCCAATGACACAGTAAAAGTAGGGGATGTTGTTCTCGTATCAGATTACAATAAGAAAAAGTTGGAATGGCCTATGGGTCGAATTGTCGAAACGATACCTGGACGTGATGGAAAAATTAGAATTGTAAGGTTAAAGACTGAGTCTGGTGAGCTGTTACGACCAGTCCAGCGATTGTTAATGTTTGTAGAGAAAGAAACAGGAGAATGTTCCCGAAATGATGGTGAAATCACTGAGCTGATAGTACATACGAGATCTGGAAGGAGGGTGAAAGTACCATCAAGATGCAAAATATAGTTGTGTCACAGATTTCGTTTTTAGTGACACATGGTGAGAGTATGTTGTATATCACCGTGGACTTTATTATTCATTTTGATTGTGTGTTGTCATGGTAGATGTCATATATATTGATAAATTATGTGATTGTCAATAAAATAAAAGTAGCACGTCAATAGTTTTCAATTCGTATATCTATACAGAATAGTTTGACCTATAGGAAGAAAACCATCTAAAGATAAGTTTCCTCACAAACTGAATCACAAATTTCCCTAATAAATCAGTACGTACTGAAACAGTGAGCCGAGCGTTATATTTTATAATGAATCTGAAATTACTCCAGATTTTATAATCCCAGATAAGTGAATAGGTTCGGAATCCTATCTCACTGCTTGTAACACTTGTACTTGTAACAGTCGGCTGAGTATTATCCTAGGTAGCGTTAATACCTCATCGACGATCCGTGTACCCTCAAGGTTCTTTCAAGCTGCCACCACTGGGTGTATAGTTCAGCCCACCTAGATGTTGTTTTTGACCACGATGCCGCGATCCCTTCCAAGATACCGCTTCGTACAATAACATCTTTATTTATATTCAAGCGTAAATTCTGAAGGTCGTATTCGCTGAGAGGTGATTAGGAATTACTAGTTAAACTCGTTAATCAAATTAAATAATAAATGTATATTCAATAAAAGTTAACGAAAGTTAATACATTACAACACAGCAAACGAATGATATTGGTTCAAAATCTAATAATGGGAATGATATGAATAGATTTAAAATCGTCTCATTTCTGTTCACCCCAAGTAGCAGCCTGGAAGACCTTCATCAATGTCGCTAGTTCTACCCCTTTCGTCAGCGAGCGAGTTCCTGCTCGCGTTCTCTTTAGAAAGTTGAAATCAGTGAAAACTAAGTAGCTCACATGAAACAATTATCGATTTCGCGCTCGATCCCGCCGAGGATTTATAGAATATTCAGAATTTGAAAAAAGATTCCTCTATCTCTGGTAACCTGGGGTAAGCCTAACGACCTGATACTGTATCATATCCCCTAAGTAATCTCTGATAAGCGAAATTACAATTGATCACTTCAACTTAGCCTGAATGACTGAAAAAAACCTATATATTAACAAAATAAACTGTGGCGGGCGGAGCATGGTCTGAAGGTTAAATAACCACATTATATCATATCGTCGATTCAGAGGTTGGAGTCAATATAACAGTTATTCTTTGGCAATCAAAATGCACTCACCCTGTTGATCTGATATCACAATTCCCTCTCGAACCCCTTGTAGTAATAAGGCACAACGAATTTAAACACTCGATTTCTACGTCAGATTGAATTTGGTATGATAGGGAATTGTCACAAAATGATTTTTAAATAAGGAGCAAACACTTTCCGCGAAACGCGAAAGACGAGAACAAGTCCAGCGCTGCTTCCGCCCTAGGAATGCATAACCCTTGTTGCAATGAACACAATTTGATAAGTTAATTTATTCTCTATGAATGTCATGAACTTGATTCGTATGATCTTGACAAACATTATATTGATTGATTTGATTGATACATGACTTAATCTTGAAAAATCTTGTCTTCCGGATGGATTCCGCGTCACAATAGCTCGACTTGATGCCGACGTTTCGCCAACCATTACAGGTGGCATCTTCAGGGCAGGCTTGAGGCTTGAACTGAAACTGTAACTGAAACTGTAATGGTTGGCGAAACGTCGGCATCAAGTCGAGCTATTGTGACGCGGAATCCATCCGGAAGACAAGATTTTTCAAGATTAGCTGTCCGCGGAAGTCTACTATCCAAGACATGACTTAATGCAACAATGGAGCATTCCTGTGGACATAAAGCAAGCTGGACTTACCCAACAAGTAGTTGGTGAATAACTATCGAGTAGACAGAGGAGAACTCTCTTTTTTGCTCAAAGATATTAGTTCTTATGAAATCATTGGATCATCGAAAGGATCGTAAAGGACGGCTCATCTCAACCTCACGTGGACTTCTCCTGACTCAGGGAAAAACAAGTACCGTTGACCTCGTACTTTGCTACGTTTGCTAAGCATGGATCGTGGTCGGCCTAGGAGTCAATGATACAGGAAAGAGGGTTCAGATTACAGTCGCTAGGTCTGTCTGGTATATAGTGTTCAAGATATAATAATTTTTAATACTTCCTTTTCAAATTAGATTGAATTATTCAAAGACCCCAAGAAGTAATAATGCGCTGCCATCAACAAAGATTGTAAGGAAAAGGGACTGTTTCCACGTACTTGGAGAAATGGTTCTCAAACGTAAGCATATAACGATTTTATTCCCGGATCTCACTAGCGGGCTCTAATTCTGAGCTAATTACTATTGCTTCATCTCTCCTTCGAGCGCATGAACATATATCTTCATCGGCGTATGACAGAACAACCACGCCAACATTCCGCGTGCCTTCCCAATTCAACCGTCTAGCCCTGAAGAGATTTTGGGTATAGCAAGCCACATCATACATTGCCTCAAACACATTTGATTTCACAGAGCCTAAAATAATGATTTCTAAGTTGGCTACCCCGAGCTCTTCTCTTTCGTGATCAGACGAAAGAAAGCGCCCACTTGTACTCCAATGCTGGCTACTTCCCCAACCTTCCTATTCTGCCACTTCATCTTGAAAACATCACCAAACCTCTCGAAACTGAAGAGAAGCCCCCTGGGACAGCTGGGAATCTACTAACACAATAGGCCAATGCGAACTTCTCCGGGGCCTTGAATACACCCACTCCCGTGACCTCCATCCTTGTGGACATTATTGATTATCTGACTAGATCCTTCATACATCTTTCGAGCTCTACATCTCAATCAGGTCCTTCGTAGGCTTGGCTCAGGGCATTCACGTTTCCGTGATTTCTACACGGCTGTTCTATAACCTCAAACTCGTATTCTGATAGCAGAATCAACCATCTCCCCAATCGAGAGGTAGAATCTTGTAGCGTTAATAACCATCCCAAGGAGATAGAAACCGTGATCAATTTCAACTTCTTTTTGTACAAGGAACATCAGTATTGCTTGACTCCGAATACTATCACTAGACACTCAACCTTCATCACTATGTATCTAGTCTCGGCGTCAAGAATTTTCCTACTAGCGAAAGCCATTCGCTTTTCCAATCCCTTAACTTCCTGACTAAGCACACTCACTACCTTTGTCTTTGATAAACAGCTCGTTGAAATTTGAGTGTATCAATCACTGTCATGCCAACGCTTCTTTCAATCCATTCAAGTTCGCTAATATTCCGGGTGTTATAACCAAGTCGGTTGGTCAGCTCCGTGAGCGGGGCTGCTAATTTAGAGCAATTTGGAATGAATTCCTCATCCCAACCCATCAGTCCCAGAAGACTTCGGACCTCTTTTACCCCAGTTCGGATCGCTCCAACATTATCTTCCAGTAGTCGAATCCTATAGATATTTCGTGGCCCAATTACGTCACCTTAGGTTAAAGCATTATGACATTTACTCTGCTTAATCTGGATATTAGCTTCGGATAAGGAATCGGAAATAAGCGCTGGTCGACGAAAATGTTGTGTAACATCATCCACACTGGAAGCTATAATATCATCGAGATACACAAATTAAAATATTCAGTCCCGCGATGGCATTGTTATAAAATTCTCAGAAACTAATAATGACCGTCCAATGTGCTGAAGGTAGTTTTCACCATATCGGATCCATTCATCTGAATCTGATAAGCTGACGCAACATCGAACACACTAAACAAATTGACGTCGCCAAATTATTTCAGCAGTCCCTCGATTAAGGCCGAAGAGTAGTAGTCCCTTTTTGTCACCGCATCAAGGGATTGATAGTCAAAACATAGCCAAATGTTGACCTTCCTGTTGGTCTATTTCTGACGCATGATGACAACAGGGGCGCATCAGAGGCTTTTGGATTCCGGATGATTCTTTCTTCCAACGGTCGATCAACTTCTGATCTTAGTTCGACCCTGGTGTGAAAGGGCACATGATAAGGTGCTTCAAGAATAGGAGGGAGGTTTTCCGTTAGAATGTGATGTTTGACTTGATATGTGCTGTCAGTCTATTTTCTCCGTAGAATATTTGGTCCTACCTTCGCAAGAAGATGCGTTCAAGGGGCTGAAATTCAGCCGGTAGATGGTATAAGTCAGAATTTTCCTGTTCCTTGTCTTTCCTCCCTGGACGGTACCACATTTGTACAGAGTGAGTCTGAGGGTTCAGTTCTGCATTTTCCGATAGTACTTCCACCCCTGTGGTTGGAGCGCCCACTAGAATATTCGCTCTGTATTGCACTCCCTTCCTGTTTGAAACGGATGTGAAACGGCAGCCCATCTATGCTGTGCGCCAGTGAAACGGACCCGCTTTGGGTCGGTTTTAATTGGCCCAGTTAGCTCAATTTAAATTTATTACTCTCAGGGCTCGTAGTGAAACGTGCCTTGTGATTCAAGACTGGTGAATTGCCCGAGCGCCAACTGCTTGAAAAAAACTATAAAACTGAATGAATTCACAGTCAAGAATACAAGCACTACGAGATGGTTTAACAGTCGATGGAAATTCAGAAAAACAATACAAGTTTAACTTAACAATTCGTATATTCCAACAGAATTTGAATTATAAACAAAATTTAAATTACAAATTTTTAGAATACCAATTGGAAATATAAATAATATTGAATTCGTAGAAAACAATTATTAAATTAAATCAAATTGTAACATAAATGAAATTTTAAGTAAACAATTATTAAATTAAATTGGTTTGTAACATAAATTAAATTTTAAGAAAACAATTTATAAATTATATCAATTATTAAATTGGAAAGAACGAAATTTCCAATAAGAGGACTTACAGTAGACCTCGAATGATTCTATAAAAATTAGTGGAATACACCTTCGGATAAACAACAAAATCAGAGATTGAAATTATGGTCATTCAAACAAGAAAATGTTACCCTCCTTGGAACTCGTAGGAACTGGAAGTCGGTCCTGTCAGGAAAGTCACTAAACCGCACTGGAGTGAAGGGGTGAGGAACCTCAGACGTTCAAACCCTGTAAATTCAAAGAACAAACAGTACCTGACTTGAGATCAAAAGGACAAGCAACACCGTCGGTTGGAATAACCAGGTGATTCCACAACCGATAATGTTATCTTTCCCAAATTGCGAAAACACTAGTACAAAATGGATATCTTGACGAGATATCAATTTAGGCAAAATTTTAATTCAATCTGAAGAAAATAACGATTACAATTGATTTTTAAAATTAGCAAAAAGTTAACATGTGACTAAAAGAATAATAATTAAAATTATATCTGAAATATTATTTGAAAGGTTGAAAATTTGCTAGTTAGCATAAAATTCTGGTTTGCTTGAAATGAATTGTACACGTGGATTGATAATGTAAACTGTATTAACTCCGAAACGGCGTGACAGTGTCATAAATATGTGTATACCTAATAAGCAGTAATTAGGTTATTTGTTTCGTATTCACCCTTATCAACCTTTACGGCACGTTGGTCTAATAAGACCACCCTATGTATCTTGTACTAGGATAACAAAATGGCGATCTACAGAATCGCGCAACTACCATGTGCACAAATTGCAGGGTCAAGTAAAAAGGTGGAAATTAAATATTGTCTGCATCAACTGCCCACGACTCGTCAGAGTAATTCTATACAACGACTACAACAATCCCGGTAATGATGGAAATGATATACCTGGGATCATGCTAAATGCAAATCTGATTGTGTGTTTTAATAGAATAAGTCGAGAAAATTCGTCCGAAATATAATTACATTCAGGTATTTTACATCCGGACGTTTAATAACAATCTAAATCAAATTATCTGTAACCTGATGTGCATCATATTTCGGAAGCAAAAATTAAGAAAATGTATGTAAAGAATATGAAATATAACTCGACTTACCCTATTAAAGGTTAACACCACAATGAGTTCTCTTCGACTTCCGTTCTACTACCTCCCACTTCGCGATATATAGTGACATCTCATATCAGGAATGGTAGTATCAATAATCTCTGTTTTATTGACCGGCAGATATCTTTAAATATCATATGACAAGTTTCCTCGCCGAAGAGAATTCTACTCTGTTCTTTAAAGAGTTCTATATAATCCCGTAACGCACCCCGTTCGTTACATGTTTAAATTATCAAGCGTATTCTAACTCGACTCGTGAAAGAGACTACAGCATAAGCCAACATTACCTTGATCTCGAGTTCGTGGTCACCTGGACCTATCATGCTCAACTCCCCCATCGGCTCACATCCAATCACTTGACTCATACATTTCATTTCGCTCCGGGGAAATATCGTTTCTCGATCGCATAACCTAACTCGTCAAATAATTGATTTTGTTCCCGCGAATATCTTAAGCCCTTTTGGTCTATCAGATTTTCGTTTCCCTTCGGAATGGCAAATTTGGCATTTCGAACTCAGTTCGGTCAGGGTGCGTCGATGTTTGTTGTTGTGTCTTGCAGGCGGTTGATGATTAGGATGTCGCGGTGAGTGTATCTGAGATGTAGTTGGTCATGAGGAAAGGTCGATGATGTTGACGCAGGAGCTACCAATATCGGTTCGGGAACTAGGAATAAATCCATCCCTCTCATCATGACAGTGTGACCGTAATGTGGGATCGCTTCACATATTTCCAAGAAACCTCTCCCTGATATTCCATCGGCGTGCAACGGCAAAGTTACGGCTACGACCAGATCAGGGGTTTTCGCCGCCGCCGATGCTTGATATATTTCATTAAGCATGTAACTAAGGCTTGCGATTGCATTGCCTTGCCTAAGATGTCGACTAATTGTATTGTGCCGGCCATTGACTTGGCTCCCTTTGACACACTTGCGGACTTGATGAGTGACAGAGCCGACCCTGTATCGATTAAGTAATTTCTCACCTGACCATTTAATCGAACCTCCAAATTGGTGTTACTGGCCACATATTATATTTCTTCTAGACAGAGGTTGGCTTCGTCTTGCGCAGCAGTGCTCAATCTGCGTCCATTTCGATAGATCCTTCCTTAACTGTCCGACCTTGCTCTGTGGATTTGGTGAATGAGATGTAGTTAGTTTGAAGCCGGTTTCGATGTTGTTGGGACTTTCCGTACTTTTGCGGGACATCTGAAGTCCTGGGCCTAGTTCCGGTATTTCGATTATCGAATCGGCGCCATAACACGTGAATGGCTGCTGCTTCTTGCCGTTAGGACAATCTGGTCTAACATAGCCTTCTCCCTCACATCCGTAGCAGCGGCTCTGTCCTGCTTGAGCAACCAGACTGGTAGATGTTCCCAGGTTCGATTTCATGAATCGTTTGGTTAACTCGTACTGCTGAGAAATATCGCACACTCTATCCAAAGTAAGGCCGGGTTCTCTCAAACGGACAGGATCAACTTTCTCCAAAGTTCTAGACCCTAATTAGTCTATCCGGGTAGGTGCTTGTGTGAGCAGAGATTTCCCCTGAGATTGTCATCGTATTCTTAAAATTTTCATTGCCTAAAACAGCCAATCGCGCATTGGCTTCATAAAAACCTACGTGCTCCCCCCGTCAAACGACATCTGAAGATTAAGAGTAATTTCTCTTTGGACTAGACGTCCAACTCTGGTCTTTCCTTGACTAACTCTGAATAGTCCTCCAGAAAACGAGGTCATGGTTCGGTCTAGCATGTTCAGTGTCATATTCTAACCCGTTGCTTCTGTCTACTCCCAATAGTTCTTTTCGCTGCCACCACTAGGTGTAGATCTCCATATTGAAGCGTGTAAGTTACATTCATTCTAGCTTAGTCCTGGAGGTCCCTTTGAAGGACGCAATTGCTGAGAGGTGATTGGGTTCTACTAATTAAACTCATTCTACAGTTGAACAAAATTGACATGAAATGAAATTATCAGTGCTCAATGAAATACTCAAGTATAATTATCAGAAGTAATTGTAATGATAATATCAGATTTTTTAAGGAGAAGTAAAAGCAGGATGCCCAGAAGAAGCCCTATCTTTTCGTAGAGTCCGAATTCGCGCTCAGACCCCTAAGTAAGGGTTTATGGAGGAATTCAGATGTAGAGAGTGGTCCCCCGTGCACTCCGATATTCCCTGATATTCGATGTTTCATCTCAATTAGTGTCCGTGACAGGTTGAAATGAAAAAGGGGATCTCGTAATCCAAAATTATCAATCATTGACCAACGCTATTTGCTGAAGTTTCGCTGTTATTACTTTGGTAGCTCAAACGACGTTGAATGATCTACGAACAAGACTATTGAATGAAGCTATTTTATAACTAAACTAGCGGATCCGACAGACGTTGTCCTGCACGACGGTTCTGGACTAATTGTGAATTCCGAGTCCGTCGACCAATATTTCCTCCTCGTCCACGAAGACGTGGCATTGTTTTATGTAAGTAACTCATATGTGAATATAATACACTTAATATTCACTGAAATGCGGCACCTGAAATATCAAAAGACACCGTACAAAAAAATTAAAATGTCAAAATAAAGAAACACGCTTAATTATAATACACTCAAATTAAAATGTCGAAAAATAAACGAAATCCTATGCACGTAACTTATATTATTTGAATATAATATGCTCAATCTTTACGTAAATGCGTTGCATATAATAACAAAACACAGCATACAAAAAAAAATGCATTGAATGAATACATACACAAAATGAATAAAATGAATGGATGAATGAATGAATGAATGCATGCATACACAGAAATTCACTGAAGTCGATCCAGCCGTTAAGTTGCAGTATAGATAAATAACCTAGATACCGACTGCAGCGCCATCTGCCAGGCTGATTTGTGAATCTAAACCATCCAGGGCGCCACCCAAACGCATACAAAAAATTCATTCTAATCGGTCCAGCTATATAGATAAATAACCTAGATACCGACTGCAGCGCCATCTGCCGGGCTGATTTCTGAATTTTAACCATCCAGGGTACCACACAAACGCATACAAAGAAATTCATTCAAATCGGTCCAGCCGTTTAGGAGGAGTTCAATTACATACACACGTACAGTAGAATTATATATAAAAAGATGGTGTAGTTGAATCCGCCGGCGTATATTCATTTGGTTGTAAGTAGATACAGGATCAGGAAGTGTGACGTCACATCCGGTGTTTGTAATTAGTGTTATCGGGTAGATAGCGTTATCGGGTAGATAGTGTAACGTTCCGCCGAGCGTTGTGTTTTTGTAATAATAAATCTGAACTAACTCCAGATTGCTCTAGATTTAATATTTCCCAAACAAGTGAATAGGTCCGGAATCCTATCTCACTGCTTGTAACACTTGAACTTGTAACAGTCGGCTGGGTAATATTTCAGGTAGCGTTAATGCCTCATCGACGTGTTATGTGAATTAAGATTTGTTTCTTGGAATCTGTTCGGGTATCGAAGATCTTAGTTGATCCGCGTACCCTTAAGGTTCTTTTGAAGCTGCCAACACTAGGCGTATGTTTCAGCCCACCTAGAAGCTGTTTTTGACCATGAGGCCGCGATCCCTTCCAAGGGACGGGCTCGTACAATTACCTATACTTATATCTTTATATCTATTCAAGCGTAAATTCTGAAGGTCGTATTCGCTGAGAGGTGATTAGGGATTTCCAGTTAAACTCGTAAATCAAATTAAATAATAAATGTATATTCAATAAAAGTTAACGAAAGTTAATACATTACAACACAGCAAACGAATAATATTGGTTCAAAATCTAATAATGGGAATGATATGAATAGATTTAAAATCGTCTCATTCCCGTTCACCCCAAGTAGCAGCCTGGAAGACCTTCATCAATGTCGCTAGTTCTACTCCTTTCGTCAGCGAGCGAGTTCCTGCTCGCGTTCTCTTTAGAAAGTTGAAATCAGTGAAAACTAAGTAGCTCACATGAAACAATTATCGATTTCGCGCTCGATCCCGCCGAGGATTTATAGAATATTCAGAATTTGAAAAAAAGATTCCTCTCTCTCTGGTAACCTGGGGTAAGCCTAACGACCTGATACTGTATCATATCCCCTAAGTAATCTCTGATAAGCGAAATTACAATTGATCACTTCAACTTAGCCTGAATGACTGAAAAAAACCTATATATTAACAAAATAAACTGTGGCGGGCGGAGCATGGTCTGAAGGTTAAATAACCACATTATATCATATCGTCGATTCAGAGGTTGGAGTCAATATAACAGTTATTCTTTGGCAATCAAAATGCACTCAACCTGTTGATCTGATATCACAATTCCCTCTCGAACCCCTTGTAGTAATAAGGCACAACGAATTTAAACACTCGATTTCTACGTCAGATTGAATTTGGTATGATAGGGAATTGTCACAAAATGATTTTTAAATAAGGAGCAAACACTTTCCGCGAAACGCGAAAGATGAGAACAAGTCCAGCGCTGCTTCCGCCCTAGGAATGCATAACCTTTGTTGCAATGAACACAATTTGATAAGTTAATTTAATCTCTATGAATTTCATGAACTTGATTCGTATGATCTTGACAAACATTATATTGATTGATTTGATTGATACATGACTTAATGCAACAATGGAGCATTCCTGTGGACATAAAGCAAGCTGGACTTACTCAACAAGTAGGTGGTGAATAACTATCGAGTAGACAGAGAAGAACTCTCTTTTTTGCTCAAAGATATTAGTTCTTATGGAATCATTGGATCATCGAAAGGATCGTAAAGGACGGCTCATCTAAACCTCACGTGGACTTCTCCTGACTCAGGGAAAAACAAGTACCGTTGACCTCGTACTTTGCTACGTTTGCTAAGCATCGATCGTGGCCGGCCTAGGAGTCAATGGTACAGGAAAGAGGGTTCAGATTACAGTCGCTAGGTCTGTCTGGTATATAGTGTTCAAGATATAATAATTTTTAATACTTCCTTTTCAAATTAGATTGAATTATTCAAAGACCCCAAGAAGTAATAATGCGCTGCCATCAACAAAGATTGTGAGGAAAAGGGACTGTTTCCACGTACTTGGAGAAATGGTTCTCAAACGTAAGCATATAACGATTTTTATTCCCGGATCTCACTAGCGGGCTCTAATTCTGAGCTAATTACTATTGCTTCATCTCTCCTTCGAGCGCATGAACATATATCTTCATCGGCGTATGACAGAACAACCACGCCAACATTCCGCGTGCCTTCCCAATTCAACCGTCTAGCCCTGAAGAGATTTTGGGTATAGCAAGCCACATCATACATTGCCTCAAACACATTTGATTTCACAGAGCCTAAAATAATGATTTCTAAGTTGGCTACCCCGAGCTCTTCTCTTTCGTGATCAGACGAAAGAAAGCGCCCACTTGTACTCCAATGCTGGCTACTTCCCCAACCTTCCTATTCTGCCACTTCATCTTGAAAACATCACCAAACCTCTCGAAACTGAAGAGAAGCCCCCTGGGACAGCTGGGAATCTACTAACACAATAGGCCAATGCGAACTTCTCCGGGGCCTTGAATACACCCACTCCCGTGACCTCCATCCTTGTGGACATGATTGATTATCTGACTAGATCCTTCATACATCTTTCGAGCTCTACATCTCAATCAGGTCCTTCGTAGGCTCGACTCAGGGCATTCACGTTTCCGTGATTTCTACACGGCTGTTCTATAACCTCAAACTCGTATTCTGATAGCAGAATCAACCATCTCCCCAATCGAGAGGTAGAATCTTGTAGCGTTAATAACCATCCCAAGGAGATAGAAACCGTGATCAATTTCAACTTCTTTTTGTACAAGGAACATCAGTATTGCTTGACTCCGAATACTATCACTAGACACTCAACCTTCATCACTATGTATCTAGTCTCGGCATCAAGAATTTTCCTACTAGCGAAAGCCATTCGCTTTTCCAATCCCTTAACTTCCTGACTAAGCACACTCACTACCTTTGTCTTTGATAAACAGCTCGTTGAAATTTGAGTGTATCAATCACTGTCATGTCAACGCTTCTTTCAATCCATTCAAGTTCGCTAATATTCCGGGTGTTATAACCAAGTCGGTTGGTCAGCTCCGTGAGCGGGGCTGCTAATTTAGAGCAATTTGGAATGAATTCCTCATCCCAACCCATCAGTCCCAGAAGACTTCGGACCTCTTTTACCCCAGTTCGGATCGCTCCAACATTATCTTCCAGTAGTCGAATCCTATAGATATTTCGTGGCCCAATTACGTCACCTTAGGTTAAAGCATTATGACATTTACTCTGCTTAATCTGGATATTAGCTTCGGATAAGGAATCGGAAATAAGCGCTAGTCGACGAAAATGTTGTGTAACATCATCCACACTGGAAGCTATAATATCATCGAGATACACAAATTAAAATATTCAGTCCCGCGATGGCATTGTTATAAAATTCTCAGAAACTAATAATGACCGACCAATGTGCTGAAGGTAGTTTTTCACCATATCGGATCCATTCATCTGAATCTGATAAGCTGACGCAACATCGAACACACTAAACAAATTGACGTCGCCAAATTATTTCAGCAGTCCCTCGATTAAGGCCGAAGAGTAGTAGTCCCTTTTTGTCACCGCATCAAGGGATTGATAGTCAAAACATAGCCAAATGTTGACCTTCCTGTTGGTCTATTTCTGTCGCATGATGACAATAGGGGCGCATCAGAGGCTTTTGGATTCCGGATGATTCTTTCTTCCAACGGTCGATCAACTTCTGATCTTAGTTCGACCCTGGTGTGAAAGGGCACATGATAAGGTGCTTCAAGAATAGGAGGGAGGTTTTCCGTTAGAATGTGATATTTGACTTGATATGTGCTGTCAGTCTATTTTCTCCGTAGAATATTTGGTCCTACCTTCGTAAGAAGATGCGTTCAAGCGGCTGAAATTCAGCCGGTAGATGGTATAAGTCAGAATTTTCCTGTTCCTTGTCTTTCCTCCCTGGACGGTACCACATTTGTACAGAGTGAGCCTGGGGGTTCAGTTCTGCATTTTCCGATAGTACTTCCACCCCTGTGGTTGGAGCGCCCACTAGAATATTCGCTCTGTATTGCACTCCCTTCCTGTTTGAAACGGATGTGAAACGGCAGCCCATCCATGCTGGGCGCCAGTGAAACGGAACCGCTTTGGGTCGGTTTTAATTGGCCCAGTTGGCTCAATTTAAATTTATTACTCTCAGGGCTCGTAGTGAAACGTGCCTTGTGATTCAAGACTGGTGAATTGCCCGAGCGCCAACTGCTTGAAAAAAACTATAAAACTAAATGAATTCACAGTCAAGAATACAAGCACTACGAGATGGTTTAACAGTCGATGGAAATTCAGAAAAACAATACAAGTTTAACTTAACAATTCGTATATTCCAACAGAATTTGAATTATAAACAAAATTTAAATTACAAATTTTTAGAATACCAATTGGAAATATAAATAATATTGAATTCGTAGAAAACAATTATTAAATTAAATCAAATTGTAACATAAATGAAATTTTAAGTAAACAATTATTAAATTAAATTGGTTTGTAACATAAATTGAATTTTAAGAAAACAATTAATAAATTATATCAATTATTAAATTGGAAAGAACGAAATTTCCAATAAGAGGACTTACAGTAGACCTCGAATGATTCTATAAAAATTAGTGGAATACACCTTCGGATAAACAACAAAATCAGAGAATGAAATTATGGTCATTCAAACAAGAAAATGTTACCCTCCTTGGAACTCGTAGGAACTGGAAGTCGGTCCTGTCAGGAAAGTCACTAAACCGCCCTGGAGTGAAGGGGTGAGGAACCTCAGACGTTCAAACCCTGTAAATTCAAAGAACGAACAGTACCTGACTTGAGATCAAAAGGACAAGCAACACCGTCGGTTGGAATAACCAGGTGATTCCACAACCGATAATGTTATCTTTCCCAAATTGCGGAAACACTAGTACAAAATGGATATCTTGACGAGATATCAATTTAGGCAAAATTTTATTTCAATCTGAAGAAAATAACGATTACAATTGATTTTTAAAATTAGCAAAAAGTTAACATGTGACTAAAAGAATAATAATTAAAATTATATCTGAAAAAAATATTATTTGAAAGGTTGAAAATTTGCTAGTTAGCATAAAATTCTGGTTTGCTTGAAATGAATTGTACACGTGGATTGATAATGTAAACTGTATTAACTCCCAAACGGCGTGACAGTGTCATAAATATATGTATACCTAATAAGCAGTAATTAGGTTATTTGTTTCGTATTCACCCTTATCAACCTTTACGGCACGTTGGTCTGATAAGACCACCCTATGTATCTTGTACTAGGATAACAAAATGGCGATCTACAGAATCGCGCAACTACCATGTGCACAAATTGCAGGGTCAAGTAAAAAGGTGGAAATTAAATATTGTCTGCATCAACTGCCCACGACTCGTCAGAGTAATTCTATACAACGACTACAACAATCCCGGTAATGATGGAAATGATATACCTGGGATCATGCTAAATGCAAATCTGATTGTGTGTTTTAATAGAATAAGTCGTGAAAATTCCTCCGAAATATAATTACATTCCGGTATTTTACATCCGGACGTTTAATAACAATCTAAATCAAATTATCTGTAACCTGATGTGCATCATATTTCGGAAGCAAAAATTAAGAAAATGTATGTAAAGAATATGAAATATAACTCGACTTACCCTATTAAAGGTTAACACCACAATGAGTTCTCTTCGACTTCCGTTCTACTACCTCCCACTTCGCGATATATAGTGACATCTCATATCAGGAATGGTAGTATCAATAATCTCTGTTTTATTGACCGGCAGATATCTTTAAATATCATATGACAAGTTTCCTCGCCGAAGAGAATTCTACTCTGTTCTTTAAAGAGTTCTATATAATCCCGTAACGCACCCCGTTCGTTACATGTTTAAATTATCAAGCGTATTCTAACTCGACTCGTGAAAGAGACTACAGCATAAGCCAACATTACCTTGATCTCGAGTTCGTGGTCACCTGGACCTATCATGCTCAACTCCCCCATCGGCTCACATCCAATCACTTGACTCATACATTTCATTTCGCTCCGGGTAAATATCGTTTCTCGATCGCATAACCTAACTCGTCAAATAATTGATTTTGTTCCCGCGAATATCTTAAGCCCTTTTGGTCTATCAGATTTGCGTTTCCCTTCGGAATGGCAAATTTGGCATTTCGAACTCAGTTCGGTCAGGGTGCGTCGATGTTTGTTGTTATGTCTTGCAGGCGGTTGATGATTAGGATGTCGCGGTGAGTGTATCTGAGATGTAGTTGGTCATGAGGAAAGGTCGATGATGTTGACGCAGGAGCTACCAATATCGGTTCGGGAACTAGGAATAAATCCATCCCTCTCATCATGACAGTGTGACCGTAATGTGGGATCGCTTCACATATTTCCAAGAAACCTCTCCCTGATATTCCATCGGCGTGCAACGGCAAAGTTACGGCTACGACCAGATCAGGGGTTTTCGCCGCCGATGCTTGATATATTTCATTAAGCATGTAACTAAGGCTTGCGATTGCATTGCCTTGCCTAAGATGTCGACTAATTGTATTGTGCCGGCCATTGACTTGGCTCCCTTTGACACATTTGCGGACTTGATGAGTGACAGAGCCGACCCTGTATCGATTAAGTAATTTCTCACCTGACCATTTAATCGAACCTCCAAATTGGTGTTACTGGCCACATATTATATTTATTCTAGACAGAGGTTGACTTCGTCTTGCGCAGCAGTGCTCAATCTGCGTCCATTTCGATAGAACCTTCCTTAACTGTCCGACCTTGCTCTGTGGATTTGGTGAATGAGATGTAGTTAGTTTGAAGCCGGTTTCGATGTTGTTGGGACTTTCCGTACTTTTGCGGGACATCTGAAGTCCTGGGCCTAGTTCCGGTATTTCGATTATCGAATCGGCGCCATAACACGTGAATGGCTGCTGCTTCTTGCCGTTAGGACAATCTGGTCTAACATAGCCTTCTCCCTCACATCCGTAGCAGCGGCTCTGTCCTGCTTGAGCAACCAGACTGGTAGATGTTCCCAGGTTCGATTTCATGAATCGTTTGGTTAACTCGTACTGCTGAGAAATATCGCACACTCTATCCAAAGTAAGGCCGGGTTCTCTCAAACGGACAGGATCAACTTTCTCCAAAGTTCTAGACCCTAATTAGTCTATCCGGGTAGGTGCTTGTGTGAGCAGAGATTTCCCCTGAGATTGTCATCGTATTCTTAAAATTTTCATTGCCTAAAACAGCCAATCGCGCATTGGCTTCATAAAAACCTACGTGCTCCCCCCGTCAAACGACATCTGAAGATTAAGAGTAATTTCTCTTTGGACTAGACGTCCAACTCTGGTCTTTCCTTGACTAACTCTGAATAGTCCTCCAGAAAACGAGGTCATGGTTCGGTCTAGCATGTTCAGTGTCATATTCTAACCCGTTGCTTCTGTCTACTCCCAATAGTTCTTTTCGCTGCCACCACTAGGTTTAGATCTCCATATTGAAGCGTGTAAGTTACATTCATTCTAGCTTAGTCCTGGAGGTCCCTTTGAAGGACGCAATTGCTGAGAGGTGATTGGGTTCTACTAATTAAACTCATTCTACAGTTGAACAAAATTGACATGAAATGAAATTATCAGTGCTCAATGAAATACTCAAGTATAATTATCAGAAGTAATTGTAATGATAATATCAGATTTTTTAAGGAGAAGTAAAAGCAGGATGCCCAGAAGAAGCCCTATCTTTTCGTAGAGTCCGAATTCGCGCTCAGACCCCTAAGTAAGGGTTTATGAAGGAATTCAGATGTAGAGAGTGGTCCCCCGTGCACTCCGATATTCCCTGATATTCGATGTTTCATCTCAATTAGTGTCCGTGACAGGTTGAAATGAAAAAGGGGATCTCGTAATCCAAAATTATCAATCATTGACCAACGCTATTTGCTGAAGTTTCGCTGTTATTACTTTGGTAGCTCAAACGACGTTGAATGATCTACGAACAAGACTATTGAATGAAGCTATTTTATAACTAAACTAGCGGATCCGACAGACGTTGTCCTGCACGACGGTTCTGGACTAATTGTGAATTCCGAGTCCGTCGACCAATATTTCCTCCTCGTCCACGAAGACGTGGCATTGTTTTATGTAAGTAACTCATATGTGAATATAATACACTTAATATTCACTGAAATGCGGCACCTGAAATATCAAAAGACACCGTACAAAAAAATTAAAATGTCAAAATAAAGAAACACGCTTAATTATAATACACTCAAATTAAAATGTCGAAAAATAAACGAAATCCTATGCACGTAACTTATATTATTTGAATATAATATGCTCAATCTTTACGTAAATGCGTTGCATATAATAACAGAACACAGCATACAAAAAAAAAATGCTTTGAATGAATACATACACAAAATGAATAAAATGAATGAATGAATGAATGAATGAATGCATGCATACACAGAAATTCACTGAAGTCGATCCAGCCGTTAAGTTGCAGTATAGATAAATAACCTAGATACCGACTGCAGCGCCATCTGCCAGGCTGATTTGTGAATCTAAACCATCCAGGGCGCCACCCAAACGCATACAAAAAATTCATTCTAATCGGTCCAGCTATATAGATAAATAACCTAGATACCGACTGCAGCACCATCTGCCGGGCTGATTTCTGAATTTTAACCATCTAGGGTACCACACAAACGCATACAAAGAAATTCATTCAAATCGGTCCAGCCGTTTAGGAGGAGTTCAATTACATACACACGTACAGTAGAATTATATATAAAAAGATGGTGTAGTTGAATCCGCCGGCGTATATTCATTTGGTTGTAAGTAGATACAGGATCAGGAAGTGTGACGTCACATCCGGTGTTTGTAATTAGTGTTATCGGGTAGATAGCGTTATCGGGTAGATAGCGTTATCAGTGATTGTGAGTCACCCGGTCTGTGCTGGCGATCGGCATCCGTTGTTTGTAATTAGAGTTATCGGGTAGATAGTGTGACGTTCCGCCGAGCGTTATGTTTTTGTAATAATAAATCTGAACTAACTCCAGATTGCTCTAGATTTAATATTTCCCAAACAAGTGAATAGGTCCGGAATCCTATCTCACTGCTTGTAACACTTGAACTTGTAACAGTCGGCTGGGTAATATTTCAGGTAGCGTTAATGCCTCATCGACGTGTTAGTTGAATTAAGATTTGTTTCTTGGAACCTGTTCGGGTATAGAAGATCTTAGTTGATCCGCGTACCCTTAAGGTTCTTTTGAAGCTGCCAACACTAGGCGTATGTTTCAGCCCACCTAGAAGCTGTTTTTGACCATGAGGCCGCAATCCCTTCCAAGGGACGGGCTCGTACAATTACCTATACTTATATCTTTATATCTATTCAAGCGTAAATTCTGAAGGTCGTATTCGCTGAGAGGTGATTAGGGATTTCCAGTTAAACTCGTAAATCAAATTAAATAATAAATGTATATTGAATAAAACAAAATTAACAAAAAAAATGATACATTAACCAACAACGAACGTTTATAAAATTAATTCAAAATTTGGTTATAGGAATGATAGCATAGATTTAAAGAGATGTCAAGTTCAGGTTGACCCCAAGTGGGAACCTGAGAAATTATCAATGTCGCTAGATCTACCCCCTTCGCCAGCGAGCAAGTTCTTGTCCATGTTCTCTTTAGAGAGTTGAAATAAATGAAGGACTAATTAGCACAACCCCGAACAGTGATCGGTTTCGCGCTCGATCACGCCGATGATTGATAAATAATGTTCAAGATTAAAGGATTCCTCCCTTTCTGGTAAGCTGGGATAAACCTAAAGACATGATACTCTATTATCTCCCCTAAGTTATCTCCGATAAGCAAAATTACAATTGATCACTACTCAGGCTGAATGGCAGGATCAAAATATATTAACATATGAAACAGTGGCGGTCGGAACACGATCTGAAGTTTAAATAACCACCTCATATTATATCGTCGTTTCCGAGGTTGAAGACAATATAACAGTTGTTCTTTGGCAATCAAAATGCACTTACCCTGTTGGTCTAATAACACCATTTCATCTCGACCCCTTGTAGAAATACGCACAAAAGATTAGAACACTCGGTTTCTTTATCGGATTAAATTTAGTATGATAGAAAATTGTCACAAAATGATTTTTAAATAAGGGAACAAACACTTTACACGTGACGCGGAAGACGCGTACAAGCCCAGCTTTGCTTTAGTCTCAGGGAACACCCCTTGTTGCACAAAATTCTACGCTTAATTTGCTATACAACTGAGTTCTAACTATGAGCCAATTCAATGCTCCAAACTACCCTACGCGAGCTACCTACAGCTCCGGGTTCCTTTCTTTTACAATATTACAAGCAAAATTGAACGTAGGTTGAATTTAAATAATTTCTATGTTTTACTCCTATGAATACAAATTGATAATTCATTTTATACTCTATAAATTTCTGGAATTCAGTTTGCTTAAATATTGACAAACACGATAATAATTGATTTCAGAAAAAATATGATCTTTGGAGCAAAAATTAACCTGGATTAAAATTATACATGACTTGACTGGGAAACTACTTCATCACCTTATAGAGACAAGATCTCAACATCAATAGAAAGAAATTAAGAATATCTCCATTATTTTCATTTCAAAATCTAAATAAAATGTATGACTTGTATTAATGCAACAATGGACCCTGTGAACATATAACAAGCTGGACTTACCCGAACAACCAGGTGTATGAGAACTATCAGTAGGTGGTTGAGAACTGCCTTTTTTCCTCAAAGTAATTCGTTTTTATGAACTCATTGAAGCGGGGGCCACCCCACGCACAAACTTAGAAAATATGTTCAACTTAGAATACCGGGAGCATGGCCCACCCATAATTTATACAAGTAGCCAATAGGAATCTGACTAGGCAGAAGAATTGTAAGTGACGGGTCTACTCAAGTCCACGTGGACTTTTCCTGACTAAGGAAAAAGCAAGTAACGTTGACCGCGTACTTTGCTACGTATGTTAGGCATGGAGTCATTGCTACCTGCAAATGATACGAGAAAGAAGACTCAGATTACCGTCGCTAGGTCTGTCTGGTATATCGTGTTCAAGATATAATAATTTATAAAATTTTCAATTTGAATTTAAATCAATATTATTCAAAGGCCTCAATACAAAAAGTAATAATCCGTCGGATTATTACATCACCCCCTTCTTCTAAGAAAGAGTACGGTTTTGAAAGAATCCACTCCTTTCTCCGCCTCTGGTTTATTGTTTTTAAAACCCTTCAGATCATATCCGCCTTCCTAGATACGCGCAGGCATCTCTACCGGAGCGCGCTTTAGCAGCTCCGCTTATGTAAACTTTATAATTTGCATTGCACAGCGATTAACGCTGTTCCCTCAAAACAATCAACAAAAATAATAAACCCTATATAACTACATACTATATATATAACCTCGCAATACATACAATAGATAAAATTAACAAACTTAGTCATCACTTGAGCGCTATGATCAAGTCCGAAAACGTTCAGCTACCTACGCCACTGATCGAACGGAGAGCGAATCACTAACCCGCACTCACACTAGGTGTTCGAATTCAGGATGTCGCTGGATACGGGGGTTCGTTGCTTCCAACCAAACGGTCAAATGTGTATGACTCGTCGGCAGTAGTCAAGTGTAACTAGCATTCTCGGTCATGTTGCATACGAGTGGAAGCATGAGGTTCTCCATCGGTATACGCGGCGGCTTCAACCATATGGGCGGCAGGTAGTTGACTGGAGCTGGTCCAGGGGTGTTCCATTGCAGGCAACCAAATAAACCATAACACATATCAACATTCCAATCAACACACGGATCCAATCCTCCGTGGGTACTGGCCTGCATTCCATTCCTCTTGGAATCCTCTTCTCCTGGTCTTCTCCTTTTTCATACCATAACATAAGTATCCAAGGTTGGTACTCCTCCTACGGAAATCTTAAGCCTGGCATCGCGGAAATTATAATGCCTCCACTAAGTTCTGACTACTACCGATATCCACACTTAACCATCTTTGGTGAAACTAGTACCCGCAATTTACCTGGATCTGGGCCCGTTCGTGGTGATCCTGCATTATCTGTGTCGATCACTTCCAAAAAAAGAAGCCATTACTGCGGACCGGGTGTTCCGTAACATGCTGATGGGCCCCGGCGTTAACTTCCATGAACCCATAATATCGCACAACCAAAAAGAGAATTGTTCCGTTTGTAACCCTAAGCGATGACATGTCTATGTACGTAGAAGGAAAGCTACTACCAGCCAGCACATTGTTGCGGCCGTTATACTCCCGAACAAAAGAAGCTGAGTTTTCTAATCTCAAAAAAAAATTTAAGACAACTGTTTCCTTCAATATGAGAAGATCACATGAAAACAAATTGAATTCGACTTCCTTCATCGTACATAGGAGCGAGGCTACTCTAAAGCTACTCACTATTCAACATGTTACACTAACGCCTGTTTCACAAATGAAAAAAAACAAAACATGAATAACAATAAATCCATGCAGGTAGTACAAGCTGCCACACTAGAAACACATATGCGACATTACACAAAAAAAACATCAGGTACAATCAGGCTGCTGCTCTCTGCATGAATGAATTTCCTCGAAAAATTCTAAATGTCGTACTCGGACATAACGACACTGAAAAAAAAACTCTACCAGAGACTGCCACTTGAACATGTTTATCCGATCACCTCCCCTTCTCTTTGCGCTAACTATATTTGTTAGCGTGGGCATAGTTCACCAAAAAAAGACAGGGGGGTGTCGAACAGGATAAAAACTAAAAAAAAACATCTCCGAACCAAGTGCTCGAGGGCACTGTTCTAACTCATAAGCTCCTCTACTATCTCGCCTCCTGGGGGTGAAACGTCTCTCTCGTCCTGGACGGCCATCCGTGTGTCCTTACATACTTACCCCAGCATCTTTCTACATTCGTGACTCGAGGGTCAGAGCTCTTGTTCGCTGAATTTAGTTAACCTGAGCTCGAGGGCTCTTCTTTTCAACAAAATAAAAATAATTTAAACAGAACGCGGTTCCTTGAAGAGTCAGAGGTCTCGAATTTACTGACTCTACTTCGTTCATAGGGAACCAAGGCCAAGACTCACAAAAGGGAACTAACTTGACACTGCATATAAGCTAGTTGGTTCCGCTATGACGTCACTCGATCTATCGACTCATTCATTCTCTGGGCGGTATTCTCTCAGTCGCCCCGCGCACTTCCTCCCACCAATTTCCAGGCCTTACTGACGACTACGCGTCTCGCTGCTCATGCAGGATGCCTATCTGCCCACATTACTCATGGGTCTTACTAACCGATCAAACCCTGTACCTGCGCTTGGTACGTCACATTTTGGTATCGACCCCAAATCCTGGTCGACTACCCCTACTGGCGAATTTCACCTGCCAGATTCACAATTGGCCTATCTGGCCTTCTTGTCCAACCTGGACCCAGAACTCACTCCCAAAACTCCGGACTTATTTCCCGTCCTTCTCCAGTGGCACAGCTGGCCCATCAGTCCAACCTGGACTTTCTTCCAAAAGCAAAAACTTTTCTGGCCTCCCTGGCCCAACCACTTCCAGTTTGCCCTCCTCATGCCAGACCCCTAATTAACTAATCTGGCCTCTTTGTCCCTACTGGACACTCTTGTGCTGACAGCCCTCTTGAATATGACCTTTACTGACCTCGGGTATTGTGGACCTTTCTCCACACCATCGGACACATATTACGATTCAGCTCAATACCTCCTTGAAGATTTATTCTCTAGAACCAGTTTTGAGATGCTGGGTAGAGATCCTCCACAAAGACCGGCTGTCGCCAGGTTCCGCGTTGTTCGAAGTATGGGACATCTCGATATCGATATGCTTAGCGCATTCGGAGCCGATCCTTGTTTCTGCATTACTAGATAAGGTCTACACATTTCCCCGCGTCATACCCAATGTCCTCAGCACTCGATGCACCTCCTGGCATCTCGATGAAGTGCGCGAATAACTCTACCACCATCACTCGCACACCATCCACACCTGGAATGAGGAATCACTGTACTGGACCACTCCGGAACAGGAAGATGCATTCCCCTATTCCCTTTCCATCTCTATCAGAAACTGAGACAGCCCTATACAACGACCTCACTCCCACTACAGGGTACAAATACCCTCCCAACCTGGACAATAGGGATATCCGGTCAATATTTTAACTAGAGACAGCATACACCCATTGGCCCAGTCGCTCCTTTCTTGGGGGTTCTTACCCCTCAGCCATGGATTCGGCTACCATCCAATTCTACTATCAGTTGCCCCGGAATGGTACGGGGGTGAGTTCTACGATCTTACCTATCTATTTCTCTATTCATTTAGTTATTTGCTAATATTTTGCGTAGACTATTAATCTCTTGAAGACTAGATAAGCTTGAACATTTACTGATTTACCGACATAAACAAAACTGTACTTATATAGATTGAACATTTAAAATTCAGGGACTGGTTGCCCACTGTATGGGCGTGTAAAGGTTTACTAATATTTCAATGTTATTCGACATCCCATGATTCCATTGCATTTTATCTCTAGTAGGTGAACACAATGCCAATTCCTTGATTGCGATACACAAAAACAAGAGTCCGTTCAAATACCTTGGACCTCACCTACTGGCGCTAACCTTTCTAACATTGAATCATGAATTACTGCTTTATTTTAGATTCTGATCAAATAAGAGCAAGAAAAGATAATAGCGGCACACGCCATCTGAATCTCATCAGCCTGTTAGGTAATTGACCTCATACAATGTCATGGCGCGCTAGACCACCAGACCTGAATCTATCTGATTCCTGTATTTCAATTCAAAGGGACCCCACGTGACTTCATCAATTATCTAAGCAGGGGAGAACTTCGTGCGTTATAACGGCCCTAACCTCTGCTTCGCGCTGCTGCGGCAGATTCCCGCGAACTACCCCCTAGATGGATAGCGTTACACAAATTTCCCTTTGGGCCAACTTGCGAGGAAGGAATCAAGCCTGGACTATCGTCGGGGTGCTTGCTCTTCCTGGTCATCGACCTTCCAAATCTGTGGGGTGTTCCATAGAGTATCCCTTCCATCCCAGGGATGATCCACTCTAAATCCGTACACCGGGATAATAATTCCATATCCCTCAGTAAACACAGTGTACTCACAAATCCATGCACATACACGTCCCCCGTGTCTGATGTGCCCATACCTCGCTTAATACCACAGCCGAACGCTCGCTCGTCCCCACCCTGAACATGGGTTTTGAATTGAAAATAATGGGTACAGTCCGTTTAAATTAAAACCAGTTCCAGTTCAGAAGCAGTAATAAAACATAAACATATAAACATAAAATTTCAAAATCGACTATAATTGACAACTTTTTGCTCTATCAGCTTTTCTCAACATGTCCTGTTCGTTAGATATGCTTCGTTTCTACCTAGGACCAAAACTTTATGTAATAAATGTATATTGAATAAAACAAAATTAACGAAAAAAAATAATACATTAACCAACAACGAACAATCAATTTGGTTATAGGAATGATAGCATAGATTTAAAAAGATGTCAAGTTCAGGTTGACCCCAAGTGGGAACCTGAGAAATTATCAATGTCGCTAGATCTACCCCCTTCGCCAGCGAGCAAGTTCTTATCCACGTTCTCTTTAGAGAGTTGAAATAAATGAAGGACTAATTAGCAGAACCCCGAACAGTGATCGGTTTCGCGCTCGATCACGCCGATGATTGATGAATAATGTTCAAGATTAAAGGATTCCTCCCTTTCTGGTAAGCTGGGATAAACCTAACGACATGATACTCTATTATCTCCCCTAAGTAATCTCCGATAAGCAAAACTACAATTGATCACTACTTAGTCTGAATGGCAGGATCAAAATATATTAACATATAAAACAGTGGCGGGCGGAACATGATCTGAAGTTTAAATAACCACTTTACATTATATCGTCGTTTCCGAGGTTGAAGACAATATAACAGTTGTTCTTTGACAATCAAAATGCACTTACCCTGTTGGTCTAATAACACCATTTCATTTCGACCCCTTGTAGAAATACGCACAAAGGATTTAAACACTCGGTTTCTACATCGGATTGAATTTAGTATGATAGAAAATTGTCACAAAATGGTTTTTAAATAAGGGAACAAACACTTTACTCGTGACGCGGAAGACGCGTACAAGTCCAGTTTTGCTTTAGTCTCAGGGAGCACCTCTTGTTGCACAAAATTCTACGCTCAATTTGCTATACAACTGAGTTCTAACTATGAGCCAATTCAATGCTCCAAACTACCCTACGCGAGCTACAAACAGTTCCGGGTTCCTTCCTTTTACAATATTACAAGCAAAATTGAACGTAGGTTGAATTTAAATAATTTCTATGTCTTACTCCTATGAATACAAATTGATAATTCATTTCTTACTCTATGAATTTCTGGAATTCAGTCTGCTTAAATCTTGACAAACAGGATAATAATTGATTTTATAAAAAATATTATCTTTGGAGCAAAAATTAACCTGGATTAAAATTATAAATGAATTGACTGAGAAGCTACTTCATCACTTTATAGAGACAAGATCTCAACAACAATAAAAAGAAATTTAAGAATATTCCCATTACTTTTAGTTTGAAATCTAAATTAAAAATATGTGACTTGTATTAATGCAACAATGGACTCTGTGGATATATTGCAAGCTGGACTCACCCGAACAACTGATTGAATGAGAACTATCAGTAGGTGGTTGAGAACTGCCTTTTTTCTCAAAGTAATTAGTTTTTATGAACTCATTGAATCGGAGGCAAGCTCACGCGCAAACTTAGAAAATATGTTCAACTTAGAATACCGGGAGCATGGCCCACCCATAATTTATACAAGCAGCCAATAGGAATCTGACTAGGCGAAAGGATTGTAAGTGACGGGTCTACTCAAGTCCACGTGGACTTTTCCTGAGTCAGGAAAAAGCAAGTACCGTTGACCGCGTACTTTGCTAAGTATGTTAAGCATGGAGTCATTGCTACCGGCCAATGATACAGGGAAGAGGACTCAGATTACCGTCGCTAGGTCTGTCTGGTATATCGTGTTCAAGATATAATAATTTATAAAATTTTCAATTTAAATTTAAATCAATATTATTCAAAGGCCTCAATACAAAAAGTAATAATCCGTCGTTTGAATTTATATACATGGTGTTGGTAAAGAGTGTGTTATGTTGTATATACAGGTTCTTTATAAGAGAGGTCCTAGACACGTGGTTTTGAAAGAGGTGTCATGGCAGCTATCACGTGATCCTTCGGTGGTCAACGAGGTGTCATGGCGTCTGTCACGTGATCCTTGAACGAGGCGGTCAACAAGGTGTCATGGCGTCTGTCACGTGTTACATCACCACCGAGGTGGCTATCACATGCTCCTTCAAAGAGGTGTCTGTCACGCAGGTCTTAAACGAGGTGTCATGGCGTCTGCCACGTGTTCCATAGACGAGGTGGCTATCACGTGTTCCTTAAACGAGGTGTCTGTCACGCAGGTCTTAAATGAGGTGTCATGGCGTCTGTCACGTGTTACATCAAACCGCAAGAATACCATTTAGTTTTGATTGTATATTTTAGGTTGAAAAAGTCAATAGCTTGACATGCGCAGATTATGAGGGAGTGTGTTATTGTGTAGACTGCTCCAACTAAATCGAACTCGAATCAGTTCGTGATAATGTCTCCTCGATTATACTACAGTTTTATTCATAGTGTGCTTACCACCGTGTACGATGCAAATAAATTCGCAATAAGCGTATGTCCTCCGAATTTGATGAAAATCCTCGAAGAATTACAATTGCCATCCAAAAATTGGATAATCGCTGCGGAATTCATAACTTTCCTTGTGGGGGCCTCATCCGATTGGGCATATGCTGTTTTTTTTTGTATTTCGGAGGAGATTTCGATCCACCTCCAGAAGATTGGAAGATAATCGATATGAATATAGAAGGTCAGTTCAAACATAGAAGAATGAGAAAAATCATGTTGCATCAAATTTCGGGTATTGTTCCGAAACCAGGATCGTATATACTTGATTTGTTTTAGAGTGCTACATGATATCGATGTCGATTTTTATCGGATCGCACTTCTACCGTACCGATGTGAGATAATGGACATGCGCAGCATCCGAATAGATACTTCCAATTCTTACACCTTTAAGATGTTTCAAATGTTTTCTGAGATAGGAGGGGAGGTCGATGACGTCAACTATAGAATAAGTCCACCATCACTACAAATTTTGTGCTTCGACGTGGTCTTTCGAAATTTCGATAACATCAAAGAAATATGTCAATGATCTACGCATGTGCAACTAGATATTTTGGATAGTTCATCATTCTAGTTTGAAATGTCGTCCATAGTGGTTGATATTCAGAGTTTCCCGATTTCTTCAAACGTATATAAAATCAAGGAACTCTCTTTGTTGGACTGTGAGAAAAGGTTGGAGAAATATTTTCTATTCAAACCATCCAAATCGATGGATCAACAATCCGAGAGGCAAATGAAGAGAACATTTCATTGTGAAAAATATCACGGGATTCCATGGAACTCGGGTTATCAGGAATATGATGAATTGTATGAAATTTTGAAGGAAGATATCGATCTGGATGCTACTGTTTATGTATGTGAGAAGATAAGAGCTAAGTTTCTACGGGAAGCGTTTCGGAAATTGGGGTTAGATCGAGTAGAAGTGGAGATTTTGAGAGGTAAATGTCCAAAATTAGAGCTAGGAAATTGTGAATTTATCTGTTTACATCAACCCAATAGTGTGAATCCTATATGTGTTCTAGTGCGAATAGTTGGAAGTTATTCGAATTTCTTACGAAGGAAGATGTTCTGTGGCTCTCAAAATAATAATATAGATATCTAGTAAGTCTACAAATACATCATTATGCATATATATTTTGAAGGATACACACGCAGACTTTGCAAATTCGTGGAAAAAGTTCATAAACTAAGAAGAGACTTGAGTTTGTGCGCTGATAAAATTAAAGTTATAAGACTGCTGAACAAATTGAGTGTAAAAAGTGAGGATGATGGGAGTGGGGGTGTTGAAAACAAATTTTGTGATTCTAACGCCAATTCTGAATTTGTATGTTGTTTTATCTTCTTTATCAGTGTTATTATTGAAAATGTTTGTTAAAAATGTGAAGAAAGCTATTTACCATTTGAATAAATAATAATAAACATTATATAAAGGAGGTGTTCTATTAAAACAAACAAAAGATTGATAATAATAATAATATTCATTTCAGTATAAAATACATATCATTTAGGTAGTATTACATCCAGAAACCACTGCTGTAATTTATCCACATGGTGAACTGCACACATGTATATCCCACCGTCATTACGATGATTCAGACAGGTCAAATTGTTTGTTTGCTCGAATTTCCTCGTTTCACATTGAGTACCATCGAAACTATGAACATCTACGATGTGTGAGTGAATATCTAATTCTATACACTTCCTTCTCAGAAATTCGGCTTCTTGCTGTCCACGGATATAAATATAGTCGACTGCACACAGGAGAATCGATTTAAGAATATTATTTATTCCTTCATAATCCACATTCCCAGATACATAATCGACTCCATGATAAGACTTTTGTAAATACCATACGGATTTTCGCTCCTTTGCATTTAGCGATGAATGAGATGTGTGCGGTTTGAATAAGGAATAATGACGTTTGAATCGAATTTTGTATACACATTTCTTTCGGATGGAAGGCATCGTCAATGAGGAACCCCTGAATGTCAACTAATGCGATTCTCATGACGATGATGCGATTCGCTTGAAGTTTCGATTTAGACTGACTGGTGTGCAATTGAGACTCTTGACAATTTCGGTGAGGGGTTAGTATTCCGTCAAGCAATCGTGAATGATGATGCAATATGCCTTGGTATTGGCTGGAAATCCTTTATCCGCTCCAATCTCTAATCGTATGTCGACTGTTGATAATTTTACCACTTCCTCTTGTCTAGAACAATCGATGATGTAAAACGCTCGTTTTTTGAATTTATCATAAGCCAATATGGGATGTTTTCTTGTGAAATTCGTGTAGCTAGGATAGAAATCGGTATAGTTGTAGTGGGCTAGAACGAAATATCCCTTGGCAAAGTCCAAGTTCATCCGTTCGTTAGGCCAATACTCTCCGTTCAGCGATGAGCGGATACTTGATATATTCACTTGATCGAATATTGTAGGATTAGCTTTCACATTGTTAGGTTTATCGGTTTGGAAAAATACGATAACATACCGTGGTTTTTCGACGGACGCACCAGTTTTCACAGCCCATATTTCTCTCTTCGCATCGGCCGTTATGGAAACAGTTCGTGCAGCTCCCACTTCCGGAAAGCGAATAGAACAGGAAAATCGCTCTTGATGGATCGCAATAGCTTCTCTCTGATTAGATAGTTGGGATAGATATATTTCACCTTCAATTCTATACTATCAATCAGAAATTTGACTGTGGTAGCTGCGTTCTCAATTATAACGCAATCGTTATCGTTTCGAGCACGTACCAATCTAATCGTTTGTCGTCCGAACGTGATTCGGGTGTTATCGTTGAAAATGTTGAAAATATGCTTGAGTGGGATGAGCAAACTGAACGGATAAGTCCAGCTGACTATAGACATATGCGTCGAATCTGTGAGAGAATAACATGTGAATCCTCGCACATCGCTAACTATTCCAGTTCCACGTACAGTTTCGATGTTTCTACCGCTCTCACTGTAGAAACACGAGTCGAAAAGAAATAGCCCATAATTAGGTACCAATATTACATTCCCCACTCCATTAACTGCGATTTTCCCTTTGATCGCCAACAGAGTGTCTTTCATAACAGAAAAAGCGTCTACTTGATTTATTCCAATCACTATGATATCGCTGTTATTGAACGCCTTGACGAATGGTGTAATCGATCTGTACTCGGCTTTTCGAATCGATTCATCAAATTCTGGTTCCTGGTATATATAATAATAATAGCGTTTATTGCCCAACAGTTTCCCATTTACAGAGCAATTTTATAAATGACAATACAAGATTAATTAGTAGCACTAATTTCTAAATATGAATGAATGACAATGACAATCACAAGTCCTATTTGAATACAAAAACAAAAAAAAAAAAAAATATACAAAAATTTAAAGATGCGCACGAGATTTATTCTTGAGTTCACAAACACTGCAAGAAAAGAGGTCACAAACACTAGAAAGTTTGTTTGCATTACTGCACATAAAATGTATTGGTGCCTTTAACATTAAATTTGTTTGAGCTCTTTTGCATAAGAAAGTAGTGTTGTGTCTAGATGTTATTCTTGGAACAGAAATATCAATTTGCGACAGTAACGCGGGACAGTCAATTTTACCATTGAATAATTTATACAAGCATAAAACAGAAGCCTGATTTCTACGTTTTTCTAATGATACAAAGTCAAATCTATGCAACAAATCAAGATAATTACAGCCTCTTGGAGGATAAGTTCCGTTGATTTTGAAGCTTAGGAATTTTAAGAATTTCTTTTGAACTTTATCCATAGCAGATGAGTATTGAAAATATATAGGATTCCATATTATGGACCCATATTCTAGTTTAGATCTGACTAAACTGAAATATAGAGAGGTCAATGCTAAAATGTTATTGAAATTTTTACAGTTTCTTATAATGAAGCCATATGATCGATATGCTGAACTAACAATACTATTTATATGTTGATTGAATGTGAGTTGCTGATCAAAATAGACACCTAAATCCTTAATGGTATCAGTTTTTTCTAATATAACATTATCTATGCTGTAGGGAAATTGTAATGTATTAAGTTTCCGGCTGAATGTTAAGATTTTACATTTAGATATGTTCAAGTGCAAGCAATTTTCAAGACACCATGTGTGTAAAATATTAATTTGATTTTGCAATATCATACAGTCATCTAAACTGGTTATAGTAGCGTATAACTTCAAATCATCTGCAAACATCAACCTATTGCACTTCAATAGATTGCACAAGTCATTAATAAATATCAAAAATAATAATGGACCAAGATTGGACCCCTGAGGTATATCGAAAATAGGTGAGATGATTGCTGTATGATGAACATCTCTGGCATCGCTACTGTTACGTGCATACTTCATTTTCAATAATGACATTCTTGTTTAAGACGAAACCTCAATGATTTCAAAATTACGATGTTGGCTCTGGTGAGTAGGTCACGCACTCTAGGTGTTTTGTTGAAGACTGATGATGATGTGGTGGGGGAACTGTTTTTATTGTTGTTGTTGTTGTTGTTGTCCACAAACAACCCCATGACTTCTATACGTCTTGTAAATGTAAAAGTAGAATACTTCCTTCACCACGAAAGTTTATTGGTTTCAAATGCTGATCTAAAGCTGGTACGGTTATGTACGAGTTCCTTTGGTGGCTTCAAATTTCCAAAAGAATTAAAATATTCTACATCGTTATCGATTTTTCTGAACGCTACCCAATGCGTTCCATTGTTTTTAGTCAAGTCCAAATTTAGAATGATACATTCACTACGTCTAGGTTTGTGCGGTAGCGTATCTCGCATAAAGACACCTCGAAAATTTGGGATTTTCATAATTCTAGCGAAACGTATCAAATCTCGATCGTACCTTGGTCTATCATCGGGTAGCTCAATTAATAGTTTTTTTGCTGCTGCTGCTTCAAAAACAATCCATATCCTCCTTTAGCGTTGCGTTTCGAATATGAACCTTTTCCCAGCGATTCCATAGCTTCATTGTGACGTTGATCTTCTTCAAACTTCTTTTTGGCATTTTCAGCGTTACCCACCGTATTTGCGATAGCACTTGCACCTCCTACAACTGATCCTAGAGCTCCTAAGATGGGTAGTAATAGTGGGAGGAATCCTCCAGATTTTGGTAGTGGTATTACTCTTGGTACTCTGATACGCTTTTTACCTCCAGCTCGTTTAATCGCGATCCGTGCGGCTTCCAACGCGTTCATAGCGGACTTTCGCAATGGAGAAGATGGCTCCATTGACTTTGCGATGCTTCCAACGATATCTTTCCGGAAACAACATCCTCGTTGACGCCTCCGTTTCTTGATTCCCATACCTTTTCGTTTAATCTTCATCTCACCGGTGACCAATAAACTAGAAAGTCTTTCACCTGCGCTAGCGTCTCTTAATTTAACTCGTTTCCAAGCAGCGTCCTCTAATATTGCAGATTCCTAGGCTTATGTCCTCCTCCTCCTCCTTCCCCCTCACTGTCAATATAGAATTAACTTGCTTCCGAACCTCTTCGGCTGATTTCGTTTTCAATGGACGAGTCCACACGAATTTCGAGAAGCAATCGATAATCACCAAAATATACTTGAATCCTCGATTTCACGAGCATAATTACCAATTTCGGCTAGATCCATCTACCACAAGTCATCCAGTCCCTTCAAAATTGTACGACGACGTTTGACATTTTTTCGGGCAGGCTTATGAATCTCATCCACAACATGTTGCATCGTTTTCCAATTATTGTCTAGTTAAAAATCAGTTTTATCGGTTTATTTTATAGGATTTGGAGTTATACGTTTCGAGTTGGTTGATGTGGTGAAGATGGTAGCATCATTTGGTCTTTCCTCTGAGGGTGTCGTCATACATTGTTCCAACGCCAGCAGCCTACTCATAATATTCTCCTGATGTACATCCATTATGTTATAATCTATAGTGATCTTGTTGAATTCATCATTATGATCACGCAAAATAACGCGTTGACTCTTACGATATGTTTCGAAATTATCAGAGAATTTCTTGAAGATATCGAGTACGTAAGCGGTATTTGCTCCAACGGTTTTGAGATATCCTTAGCATTTTTCTTCTTGTATTCATCCAATTCTTTATGTAAACTCGTAAAGCTAGCATCACTTTGATTTTTGTGCGATTGTACGTTGATGGAGAAACTACTCATCTCTCCAATTAATTTCTGAATCTTATGTGAAAAACCATCGTTGAAGATGCGCTTCAAGTTCTCCCTAATCTTCGCACTCGCATCATCGACATAAATCTTGCTTGCAACATCGTTCTTGAATGTGGGCGTTTTCACATTACAAATTTTCACGTTCTCGATATCTACATCACCATCTGGTGTACGGGCTAGAACGTGTGAAAACATCGATTGTACAAGAGCGTTGATGCTGGTTGAACGACCAATCACAGATCTTCGTCCAAACTTATCAAGGCTCATCGTGTAAATGATATGAAGCAGTAATGAACACACACTAATATATGATATCGGTTTCTCGAAGCTCATTTATTATAGCGACTATCTCATTGTCGTGCGATGTATTCCCAGCTTGTTGAGATGTAACCAAAAGACTCAATCGTTCCACAAGCTCATTCGGATCCTCCCAGTACACGTACTTCTCTGGTTCGTTGTTATATGTCAATTGCATACCGCTACCGAGAGCGTCCTCATGAATTAGAGGTCGAATTATTCTAATGTACTTGTATTTTCGAGTACCTTTCAAGTTTCCAGCACTATTTCTATGGGGATTTGTCAAGTTCAGAATCATTCTGTAACTCATCTTATCTTTCTTGGTGAAATTTCTAGGTTTGTCATAGAATATAAGTTCACACAGTCCGACGGTACTTTTGAATTTTCTTCCTTGTGTCACGATAGTATCTCTATTTTTGAAATCGATTAATTCACCTCCTAGTAACCATGAAAACGAACTAGCATCGTAAACTGGGCCATAAACTCTATCGATGTTTCTATTCCCTGACCAATAATCACTGATATATTTTTGAAATAACTCTGGGTAACACGTCATAGTCATCACCGTTGTCAGACTCTTCAATAACAGTTTTCATACTTGCGTCGCTTACATCCAATACCGTTTCTCTTTCATCTTCCTCGTCTCCCTCAACCTCCTCCTCCTCCTCTTCAGCCACATCATCCTTTTCTTGCTTAATTTCACGTTTAATTAATGGTGTATTATTGGATTTGATTATTTCCCGAAGTGGCTCCGATATGAGTTTAAATAATTTATTGGTCAACTCGTCCTCTTCCGTTTCACCCGATTTCAATGTGAGATATTTCTTGCGTATAGATCGTTTCAATTGAGCGATTTTTCGTTTACGGGCTCAAAGCACGAAAAGAGTTCGGTAACAACCATGTTTAACAACGCGATTAGTTCCAACTTTTGAATCTAAATTCTCGATTGGAAGTGTCTGTTCTTGTTGAACGGTCTTCATCATGTGAAACATTTCAACTTAATGATAACGTATGAAAAGAAAAATCACCAGAGCGTATGCTCATTAACAATGTTGATTCATCAAGGTGAAGGTTTATTGAATACACTCATAAACAAGCTCCCGTTTGAATTACACATTCCTTCATATCAATTCTGTGGTCCTGGAACTAAATTGGAGAAGCGTCTTGCACGCGGTGATGAAGGTATCAATCCTTCAGATTCCGCTTGCCGCGAAAACGATATAGCTTAATCACAAAACAAATCTCTGGAGGAACGTCATAAAGCCGATGGAATATTAGAGGACGCTGCTTGGAAACGAGTTGAATCAAGAAATGCTAGCGCAGGTGAAAGACTTTAGAATTTATTGGTTACCGGTGGGATGAAGATTGAACGAGAACTAGGTATGGGTTGTAACGAAGCTTAAATTTCGAAAGATTATTTGATTCAGATAAGGCAATAAATACGGATGTTACATGTAATTTCAGTTTGAAATAATGCAACAGATATGAATGAATTCCGAATGTGTATTCCGTGGTTGTCACTTTGCTAAATCTCCGTAATTTCAAATAAGTATAATTATTCAAATAGATGAATCTAATTCATGCCCGTTCAAAATTGCAATTCATTCCGATAAAACATGTTGCAAAAACATGTCTGGCCAGTTAAGACACCAAACTTTGTGCAGCCTTATGTATAAAAAGGGCGAACAACCTAAAAACTCCGATAACACATGTTTAGTCCGCCGAGAGAAACTACCGGAGCGTCATGTGCGCGAATTTTAGATCTAAAAAGTAGCGTCACTTTTATACATTGTTCGGGGCATAAGTAAAAAACTCTGGGCACAAAATGAGGAATTGGTGGAGCAGACCTGTCCAGAACCTCGTGAAAGATATAAAAGCCGTGACAGCCGAAAGATCGCTCCCTTGTGTTTTTGAATTTTAATCAGTGCAGTTACGCTCTTCTGTGATTTCAAGTTCCAAGCCGTACAGTATCTCTTGTGTTTTTGAATTTCGATCAGTGCAGTTAATCTCTTGTGTTTATTTGAATTTCAAGTATAAATTAGTACCTCTGAAGAGTGATTATAATCAAAGTAAATTAATTATCCGAGTTTGAGTCAGGTTTAAAACTGTGAATTAATAATAGTTTTCCGTGCAAGTGAATTTTTTCAGAAGGTAAATGATAACAAATAAGTTTAGATTTTTGAGCATTACGATATATTGATTTCCGTGATTTATGATTGTTGTTGTGATTGGTGAACGTTTGTACAATACCTGAGTTCCGTAGCAGTCAGTAATTTGAATTGAAATAATTGAGTTTATCCCGTTATAGGTCAGATCGCGCACGATTTGGATTTACGCGCGAATTGAAATATTCCAGTAATTGTATAGTGTGTATAGAGTGTGTATGTTTGAACGACAGGGGCGTCTTTGGTATATTTGTACACGCCGTGCTGATACCGGAAGTATAAGTATATCATAGACAACCAAACCGCCAACAGTTTGTGCACGCCGTGCTGATACCGGAAGTATAAGCTGAGGGTGGTTGGTGATTGTGTGACAATTGAGAATCGTAATAATTCCTTTAATACTATGAGAAGTCCTCGGCCGTGGATATAGGGGTTATTGCAGATACGATAATTAGGACTTGTGCACGCTGTGTCCATCCCGGAAGTATAAGCCCTAATTGTCTAGATTCTGAATCTACAAAGTGTATGAAATCTATTACTGTCATACAATTACCGGGTAATCCGTGGATAGCTAATACCAGGGTTGGTGTTATGACAGAATAAACTCAATTAGAGTAATTAACCGAAACATAGTAAAATCTGATATCGTACAATCGGAAAACTAGTGCAAACAATATTTTCCGAACAAACCGAATTAATAACCGAATATATCGTAGTGTGATTTGAACATTTCATTTATTAGTGCTGCTATGTAAAATTTACCGAATACCGCTCATTACGCTGAGACCTTTTGATTCGTACTTTTCCTCAAATTGATCATTCTAAATCATTCATCAACCGATTCCGTACCGCTGAATTGAATTTAGTGACCGAACTTATCGTAGAGTTGATATCTTGAAAGAGTTTTCATTTACCGTTTGAGCTTCATTACATTTTCCGTCTGGGTGTAATTTTGTGAAATACCTAATAACGTTCGATTGCATTTAAATTGATTATTCTGAAAGTGTACTTGTTAAAATCATTATGTATTTTAATATTTGGAATTCCCTGTTTTATTAAATTATTTCTGCTCCATCTTTAACGAGCTAAGTTTTAACCAGGTATCGATTGTAATTAAAGCCTACAATTCTGATACTGTTTTCTGCCCATTGGACTCTGATTATACTTCACTGTAGCTACCCTAGGGACAAGGCTATCTTCAGATAGCATAGTGACAAGCCTTGTGGAGAGGACACTAGCAGAAGTCCTCAAAAGACGTTAACCTTTAGAAAATCTGGCACCCGAGGATTTGAAATCAGCACTTTACCGAAAAGCGACAGGGTCACGTTATAGGGTATCAAGAAACGGAGGCGACAACGAGGATGTTGTTTCCGGAAAGATATCGTTGGAAGCATCGCAAAGTCAATGGAGCCATCTTCTTCATTGAGAAAATCAACCATGAACGCGTTGAAAGCCGCACGGATCGCGATTGAACGAGCTGGAAGTAAAAAGCGTATCAGAGTACCAAGAGTAAAACCACTACCAAAATCTGGAGGATTCCTCCCACAATTACTACCCATCTTAGGAGCTCTAGGAGCCTCAGAATCGGTTGCAGGAGGTGCAAGTGCTATAGCAAATATGGTGGTCAACGCTAAAAATGCCAAAAAAAAGTTTGAAGAAGATCAACGTCACAACAAAGCTATGGAATCGCTGGGAAAAGGTTTGTACTTAAAACGCAACGCTAAAGGAGAATATGGATTGTTTTTGAAGCAGCAGCAGCGGAAAAACTATCAATTGAGCTACCCGATGATAGACCAATGTACGATCGAGATTTGATACGTTTCGCTAGAATTCTGAAAATCCCAAATTTTCGAGGTGTCTTTATGCGAGATACGCTACCGCACAAACCTAGACGTCGTGAATGTATCATTCTAAATTTGGACTTGACTAAAAACAATGGAACGCATTGGGTAGCGCTCAGAAAAAACGGTAACGATGTAGAATATTTTGATTCTTTTGAAAATTTGAAGCCACCAAAGGAACTTGTTCAATATTTGGGTGAGAACGTTAGAATTTTCTACAATAACGACACCTATCAGAACTATAATCAAGTGATATGTGGACAGCTGTGTTTGAAATTTCTCAGTAACACTCGATTATTCAAAAAGTAACAACCACACACCACCATGGATTTCACTTCTGCATTAATACAATACATATGTGAAAATGAGAGTAGTAGTGGGAGTAGTTTGAGGAGAATCATCGATTTAATTTTTGGAAATTCGATCGAGGCTATCAATAAACCTGCGAGCGAACTCACACGTGAGAATTTAACGTTTCCACCATTGGAATACATCCAAAAACATTTGGATGTGGTGTTTCCCAATCAGAATGAGGTTCCGGAACATATGTTTGATTACCTTTACCGTCATATGCAGTGTAAGGAACATGTCGATGAAGATTGCGATGGTATACAACCCACACGCAAACTATGTTCTCAATATTTATTTGAGCAGATTTCTCACATCATGAAGAACGAGGGAACAACTCTTCACGAGAAGCAAGTGTTGAAAGAAGGAGTTTGCGAAGACGATCCATACTTTATGAGATCATACTTATTCCATCTATTATGGAATATAAATTTAAATATAAATTAAGATGTTTCAATAAAGTTTTATTAGTATCATGTCTCAGTAGTTCACGTTAACAAGCACCAACCATATATTATCGTTTACACCGCAGAATTAGATTGTGCTGAGGCCAGACAAAAAATATTATTTAGCATTGTTGGGATTCAATTCATACAATTCCATACCCAATAGAGAGAACGAGAAATTCTACTATTACGTAGAAGGAAATAAAACAAAAGCGAAGACTAAGACTCTTGAAGCGATAACAATTCCGGCTGGAAACTATGGGATAAGCGATATCGAATAATTTATCAGGAAAAAATTGTAGGTTAAAGAAGATTTATTCTCGCTGAAACCGAATAACAATACGTTAAAGTGTGAAATATTCCATAAAAATCACGATATTTCGTTTGAAAAGAACGATAGTCTTGCTAAAATATTAGGATTTTTGCAGGAGGTGTTGAAGAAGGGTGTGGTGCACGTGTCTGATTTATCTGTCAACATAATAAAAGTCACCAACATACGTTTCGAGTCGAACATTACAGTGGGAGCCTTCTATCGAAATAGACCTGCGCATAAGATCTACGATTTTCCTATCACCATCGACCCCGGCTATAGAATTGTGGAGCGTCTGAAGAATCATCTCTATCTACCAGAATCCGATATCGACGAGATTACCAACATAACCGTACTTGTTGTAGATCAGCATTTGAAACCAATAAACTTTCGTGGTGGAGAAAGTATTCTACATAACAGTTCCCCCACCACATCATCATCAGTCTTCAACAAAACACCTTAAGTGCGTGACCTACTCACCAGAGCCTACATCGTAATTTTGAAATCATTGGGGTTTCGTCTCAAACAAGAATGTCATTATCCAAAATGAAGTATGCACTTAACAGTAGCGATGCCAGAGATGTTCATCATACAGCGATCATCTCACCTATTTTCGATATATACCAGGAACCGAAATTTGATGAATCGATTGGAAAAGCCGAGTACAGATCGATTACATCATTCGTCAAGGCGTTCAATAACAGCGATATCATAGAACTTGGAATAAATCAAGTAGACGCTTTTTTTGCTATGAAAGATACTCTGTTGGCGATCAAAGGGAAAATCGAAGGTAATGAAGTGGGGAATGTAATATTGGTACCTAATTATGGGCTTTTTCTTTCCGACTCGTGTTCCTACAGCGAGAGCGGTAGAGACATCGAAAATGTACGTGACCCTGTAATAGTCAGCGCTGTGCGAGGATTCACATGCTATTCCCCCACAGACTCGACGCATATGTCTATAGCCAGCTGGACTTATCCAGAAGAAAGTGTTATATTGAACCCAACAAAGTCGTTCAGTTTACTCATCCCACTCAAGCATATTTTCAACATTTCCAACGATTACACCCGAATCACGTTCGGACGACCAACGATTCGATTGGTACGTGCTCGAAACGATAACGATTGCGTTAAAATTGAGAACGCACCTACCACAGTCAAATTTCTGATTGATAGTATAGAATTGAAGGTGAAATATGTCTATCCCAACGATCTAATCAGAGAGAAGCTATTGCAATCCATAAAGAGCGATTCTCCTGTTCTATTCGCTTTCCGGAAGTGGGAGCCACACGAGTTGCCCCCCGTAACGGCCGATGCGAAGAGAGAAATATGGGCTGTGAAAACTAGCGCGTCCGTCGAAAAACCACGGTATGCTATCGTATTTTTCCGAACCGATAAACGTAACAATGTGAAAGCTAATCCTACAATATTCGATCATGTGGATATATCAAGTATCCGCTCATCACTGAACGGAGAGTATTGGCCTAACGAACGGATGAACTTGGACTTTGCCAAGGAAGATTTCGTTCTAGCCCACTACAACTATACCGATTTCTATCCTAGCTACACGAATTCCACACGAAAACATCCCATATTGTCTTATGATAAATTCAAAAAACGCGCGCTTTACATCATCGATTGTTCTAGACAAGAGGAGGCGGTAAAATCATCAGCAGTCGACATACGATTGGAGATTGAAGCGGATAAAGGAATTCCAGCCAATACCAAGGCATATTGCATCATCATTCACGATTGCTTGAAGGAATACTACCCCGTCACCGAAATTGTCAAGAGTCTCAATTGAACATCAGTCAGTCTAAATCGAAACTTCAAGCGAATCGCATCAACATCATGAAAATCGCATTAGTTGACATTCAGGGGTTCTTCATTGACGATGCTTTCATTTCATCCAGAAGAAATGTGTATACAAATTGGATTCAAACGTCAGTATTCCTTATTCAAACCGCACACATCTTATTCATCGCTAAATGCAAAGAGCGAGAATCCGTATGGTATTTACAAAAGTCTTATCATGGAGTCGATTATGTATCTGGGAATGTGGATTATGAAGAAATAAATAATATTCTCAAATCGATTCTCCTGTGTGCAGTCGACTATATTTATGTCCGTGGACAGCAAAAAGCCGAATTTTTGAGAAGGAAGTGTATAGAATTAGATATTCACCCACACATCGTAGATGTTCATAGTTTCGATGGTACTGAATGTGAAACAGGGGAATTCGAGAAAACAAACAATTTGACCTGTCTGAATCATCGTAATGACGGTGGGATATACATGTGTGCAGTTCACCATGTGGATAAATTACAGCAGTGGTTTCTGGATGTAATACTACCTAAATGATATGAATTTTATTCTGAAATGAATAATATTATTATTATCAATCTTTTGTTTGTTTTGATAAAACACCTCCTTTATATAATAGTTATTATTATTTATTCAAATGGTAAATAGCTTTCTTCACATTTTTAACAAACATTTTCAATAATAACACTGATAAAGAAGATAGAGTAACATACAAAATTGCGAAAATTTTAGGGATTTCTTCTTCTATTGCAGATGATGTGAGTGTAGATGACGTTATATTTTGTACGAGATGTGGTAAACATGATGATTGTCGGATCATTTGCCATTCAGCCATATCCCCCTCACTTCGATCGAAGAATAAGAGTTTAAGTTTATAATGTATGGTTGTACGATTGTCTTGTGGGATGTTAAATGTGAATACCTCCAATTGGTTATCGTTGATTTTTTGAAAATTCATCGGAATCCATTAGGACGGTTACACTCCCCACCACCATCGCCGACATCCTTCTTGCAAATATAGATGCGTTCAACGTGTTGGAGAACGTTCGCGTATAGAATACCATTCAGAATTGTGGTTGGAGTCACAAAATTTGTTTTCAACACCACCACTCCCATCATCCTCACTTTTCACAGTTAATTTGTTCAGCAGTCTTATAACTTTAATTTTATCTGCGTGAAAACTCAAGTCTCTTCTTGGTTCATGAATTTTTTCCACGAATTCGCAAAGTCTGCGTGTGTATTCTTCAAAAAATATGTGCATAATGATATATTTGTAGACTTACTAGATATCCATATTATTATTTTAAGAGCCACAGAACATCTTCCTTCGTAAGAAATTCGAATAACTTCCAACTATTCGCACTAGAACACATAGGATTCACACTATTGGGGTGATGTAAACAGATAAATTCACAATTTCCTCGCTCTAATTTTTAACATTTACCTTTCAAATTCACCACTTCTACTCGGTCTTACCCCAATTTTTGGAACTCCCTTCGTAGGAACTTAGCTTTTACCTTCCCACATACATGAACGGATCGATATTTTCCTTCAAAATTTCATACAATCCATCATATTCCTGATAACTCCAGTTCCATGGAATCCCGTGATATTTTTCACAATGAAATATTTTCTTCATTTGTCTCTCGGATAGTTGATGCATCGATTTGGATGGTTTGAATGAAAAATATTTCTCCAACCTTTTCTTACAGTCCAACAAAGAGAGTTCCTTGATTTTATATACGTTTGAAGAAATCGGGAAACTTTGAATATCAACCACCATAGACGACATTTCAAACTAGGATGATAAACTATCCAAAATATCTAGTTGCACATGTGTAGATCATTGACATATTTCTTTGATGTTACCGAAATTTCGAAAGAGTACGTCGAAGCACAAAATTTGTAGTGATGGTGGACTTATTCTATAGTTGACGTCATCGACCTCCCCTCCTATCTCAGAAAACATTCGAAACATCTTGAAGGTTTAAGAATTGGAAGTATCTCTTCGGATGCTGGGCATGTCCATTATCTCATATCGGTACGGTAGAAGTGCGATCCGATAAAAATCGACATCGATATCATGTAGCACTCTAAAACAATCAAGTATATACGATCCTGGTTTCGGAACGATACCCGAAATTTGATGCATTATGATTTTTCTCATTCTTCTATATTTATATTTGAACTGACCTTCTATATTCATATCGATTATCTTCCAATCTTCTGGAGGTGGATCGAAATCTCCTCCGAAATAGAAAATATCAGCATATGCCCAATGGATCGAGCCCCCACAAGTGAAGTTATGAATTCTGCATCGATTATCCAATTTTTGGATGGTAATTGTAATTCTTCGAGAATTTTCATCAAATTCGGAATCACGAATTTCTTCGTATTGTACACGGTGGTAAGCACACTATGTATAAAACTGTTGTATAATCGAGGAGACATTATCACGAACTGATTCGAGTTCGATTTAGTTGGAGCAGTCACACACAACAACACACTCCCTCATACTCTGCGCATGTCTAGCTATTGACTTTTTCAACCTAAAATATACAATCAAAACTAAATGATATTCTTGAGGGTGAGAGATAAGAGGTCGATCGAACTGGTAAGTATACATGTGAAATAATAAACTCATGAACATTTATAGATAAAAAAGACGCGGGTTCGGATCCCTCTCAATCTTTCTCACCAAAGAATACCATTTTTTTCATTGATTCATTTGATGTACACGTCGTAGACTTTATGATCGATTCACACGTGACAACTGCCATTATACCTCGTGACAGACGCGATGACACCACGTTGAAGACCCACGTGACAGATACCTGGTCGATGTAACACGTGACAGACGCCATGAGACCTCGTTTGAGACCTGCTTGACTGACACCTCGTTTAAGGAACACATGAGAGCCACCTCGTTCATGGAACACGTGACAGACGCCATGACACCTCGTTTAAAACCTGCGTGACAGACACCTCGTTGAAGGAGCATGTGATAGCCACCTCGGTGATGTAACACGTGACAGATGCCAGGACTCGTCGTTGACCGCCTCGTTCAAGGATCACGTGACAGACGCCATGACACCTCGTTGACCACCGAAGGATCACGTGATAGCTGTCGTGACACCTCTTTCAAAACATTGTGTCTAGGACCTCTCTTATGAACAACCTGTATATACAACATAACACACTCTTTACAAACACCCTGTATATACATTCAATCAACCAAACTCGCAATCACCGATAACGCTATCTACCCGATAACACTAATTACAAACAACGGATGCCGATCGCCAGCACAGACCGGGTGACTCACAATCACTGATAACGCTATCTACCCGATAACGCTATCTACCCGATAACACTAATTACAAACACCGGATGTGACGTCACACTTCCTGGTCCAACGGTAGTCCACTGTATCTACTCGTGTATGTGGAATTCCATCTTCTGTCAAGTTAATATGGAAGTGAGGAAGCTAATTATGTGTTTCTATTCAGACAGTGAATTTCAGTGAATCAAATTGGCCATCAAGCGTGTTGAAAAAGCTATGTATATCAAAATTAATAGTCATAATCTCGAAAATATCATGAACATATCTGTACCACAAGTTTGGGAACCGATTGATTTTTGATTTTCAGGAGGTTTCAAGTTCGCTTAGAAAAATATTAGTCATAGGAGATTAGAGTGAATTGTTCATTGCACATCCGCTTGTTTGTTCATAGTAGTCTTTGTTGAAAGTGAATTGATCATGCTCTATACATAAAGACGTGAGGATCACGTATTCTGTGCAGTTTGTATCGGGAATATTAATATCTGGAAGCTATTTTTTCAGGATTGAGGGATTTCTAAATAGTGAAACAACATCGAATAAAATGAGGGTATCACAAGGTACAAGTTTGGAATCATTCAATTTTGCATTAGTTCCGAATAATTTTTCATAGACAAACTTTTTGCGGCTTGGAAGATGCTCAATTTCTTAACTAACCATATTGCTATGTTAAACGTTGAACAATCGATGTTTGAAATGATTAGTCTCATGAAATTACCTGGCTTATGAATCTTAGGCATGCAATGTAGTTAAGGGAAATTGGGATTAGAAAGTTCAAGTTTGTATTTTAAGTTATCGGAGATTACACTGTACAAGTTTTATGAATGATTCACCAATTTTACGCATTTAGATAGAGAGTTCTCCGTGATCTGTTTGTATAAGGATCATCATTCAACAAGGTACTTACCGAATTATGATAATCCTCCATTCCCATAGTTACGATGAAATTTACCTTACCTGCTTTCCAGTAATAACAGTATTTTTCCTGGGATGATTTAAAGAAATTATTGGATGCACTTTTGTATGATTTATTTGATTGTTCAAGAATCGTGTTGTACTTGTTACGAACAACAGCCTTATCTGAAGTTGAGAGACCAAATCGTAAATTCAATACAAAGGAAATGTAAGCTTGAATAAAATAACTATATTACAAGTCCGATTTTCCCTGGTTTAATAAATAAATGTAACCACAGTTTCGCATCAGCTTCTTCAATTAAATATTACAAAGTACTAACTAAATACAATCGAGTTACCTAATAAATAACTTTAATCAAAATCTCAGGATAGATGGTTATTGGAATTTTCTTTAATTGACTTCAATCCATTGAGGGTTAACGGAAAATCTAGTTATACCAATTTGACAAGGGGTGATTATTAAGTATTTCTTGATCGTTCTGTATGATGTCAGACTTCTGATATCCCTTAATTTTTAAGGATTCCAGAAAATTTAATCTATTACTCCTATTTTGAATGTGTAATATCTTGAAATTATCATTAAGGTTATGATTTTCTATAATTGAATGTCCCGCAAAGGTTGAATCTGATTCAATATGAATGAAACTACGCCTATGTTCACAGATCCATTTTTTGAAAGTCCTTCCTGTCTACTGAATGTATATCATAGGACAAAACTCACATGTCAACTTATAAACCTCACATTTGTCTTCATTTGACATTTATCTTCATTATTTTCGAAAAACTTCGCTAAATTATTCTTATACGTTACGTGAATACATGAATTACTGAGAAAATTTGAAATTTTAGTAGTGAGTGGCCCCATATATGTGAGACTTACATAAGAATAGTTTTGTTTTATTGTACGGAAGACTGTGTTGATAGGTAACTTGTATCGTTTTTAAGGAAGGATCTGATCTATCAGTCCGGAAAAGTAACCATTATTCACCGCGGTTTGTATAATGATATTCAACGCTTTATCAAAATTATCGTTTGTATCGGTACGTTGAGAAGTCTGTCTACGAAACTATCGTAGGCTGCTAATAATTTATATTGAAAAGGATCATTCGAAGTATTGTGAATTGTCAAGTCAGTATAGGTGGGTTCACGAAATATTGAAAATCTAATTTGTTACTATATTTCTCGATATTTAAGTCCAAATAATTTTTCATTCTTCATTTCAATTGTGAAACTAATATTTGGATGGATTGTCTTTATGCATTCTAGGAATGTGTTCAATTGTCCATTAGTTCCAATGAAACATGCTATACAGAAAAATAATGGTGACAAATCATCGTTAGCGGATCATATTCTGAATACAGGTCACACCATTTCTCACTAAAATTAAAACAAAGTTCAAACAATTTCTAGGTTACTCAGAATGGAGGGCAATTGCTTGTTTGCATTAATATTCCCCCAAATGATATTTCAACAGGCACATTTTGATTTCTAATTTGGTCTACTTTGATGATGGATACTTGATACCCGAAAAGTCCTCGGTACTGTTAATAGTATTTTCAGTTGATACTCATTTGTAGTACATAACTCAACCTCGTGAATCATAATCCCTCAAATTAACTTACCAGAGTCTTTGGGATCTTATGACAAATATGGACGCAATTCAGGTATACCTTCGAGGTGCTTATCAATCAAAATCTGACAATAACCGCACAAAAATTGTATTATCTACAAGCATCCTTAAATATAACAGAATCAAATTATGCGCAAAATTTACTCAAGGATTGCTAGGGAAATAACGAATAGAAAGCAAATGGTCATGATTGATTGTGCAGCTTACGATTTTTCTTCAACATTTTGCCCTATTTCAAAGCGAGAATTGAGAGGGAACTCAATGTAAAAATGATAAATCACCAACAAGTTTTTGGAGTGACCTTTTGTGTTTAATGATCCCAACTAGCTCACTAGGATATTATACACTCAGGGTTCATAGTGAAACGTGTCAGTTGATTCTTGGTTGATGGGATTACCCAGACTGCGAACTGCTTTAGCCGGAAAAAATTAAGATAGAATCCTCAATCAAGAGTCTCCGGCCATTATTATATCAGAGAAATAAAAACAAGTTTCAGCTTAACAATTAGGTTTAAGTCCTCCGAGGAATTATAATTGGAGCGAAATTTGTCTTTAATTTGATTAAAAGCAGACTCACTTTCTAAATTAACAAAGTTAAATACTGGAAAAATTGGAAGTGAAGCAAACTAGAATTCTCAATAGTTTGATTAATTAAATTGAAATTATTAATTTTATGAAGGAATATAAGTTTTGAGCCAAAGGTTCGAATTTAGGAAATCAAATTGTAGATGAAAACAAATTTGGTTAGGGAACATAAACAACTGATTATGAAAATTTGGTTAAGCCAACTAAGAAAAATTTCTTTGAAGCTTGGTTGAGCTTGGAGGAAGAGCTCTGCCAGGAATTTCCCTCTACAACACGGTACGAGAATAAGGATGGATACGTCTCGATCCTTTAAGCCCTGTAATACAGACCATACGGGCAATACCGTGGCCACAAGTTCAAGGGACAAATAACCTAATCAGCAGGAATAATCAATATATGCTATCTTCGCAAATTGTATATTCCATTGAAAGGATTGAAATCTTGAAGAGAACTAGTGAAATACGATATCAAAATCTGAAAGAGAACATTTGCATATGCTACTTATTGAAGTTATGACAATTTATACTACAAATTATATAAAAAAATGTTGGTTTTAAAAAAATTAGTTAGTTAATTTGGAAATTTGGAACAATTAGATAATAGTTTATGAAGTACATATAGTAAACTGAAATTGTGCTCGTAGATTCTGAATGAATAATCTGTTCAAGCAATATCAGTTGATTTACTCGGTGATACCATAAAGCAGTAAATGAGAATTCTCGATGTCTTCAAAAGAGCAATGCTAACTGTTAGAAGCATCGCGGAATATTGATGTATGAAATATTACTACCAAATAAGACGATATGGAATATGCTAAAATGTAAAATGTCCTTTTTGTCATCTTGTCAAAAAATTCATCGATTTGCCTACCACAAGAAACTTGAAATAAATCGCTTAAGTCCATGTCCAAATTGCGCACGCAATGGGCACACAACTTCAGAGTGTAGATCGTCTACATACAGACAATGCTTACCACACCACAACACCCTTTTACACTCAGATTCTCGCAAACAGAGCAACACAGATTCACCACCTGTCTCTGTTGAAGAAAATAAATAATTTTCTAATACAAAACTAGCACTATCGTTTACTCTATGTTTATCTCTGCTCCTTAGTAACGTATTGTGTATTTTATATAGTTAACTGCTATAACTTGTCAAATAAAAAGTTGTGTGTGCTGTCATTTTTATTTAACTTCTTCGAATACTCAACAGGTTATTGGTCCAGTATTACGTTCTCTGTGAAGTTTGAGAGAGTTGGTTCTTTATATTGTGACCATGAATTCAAATGATGTTCGTTCATTTGATTATGAAGCTCAGGTGGAGAAATTGATAGGCCAACACAACTGGACAAGATGGAAACGTCAGATTACTCTAGTTTTGAAATACCACAAAGTATTGGATGTTGTATCTGGTGAGCTGAAATTAAAAGAGGATAAGTCCAATGAGGCTATCATTGAAGCTAAAGATTCTTTGGCACAGCTGATCATGATTAGTTCTCTGAATGACACGAATGAAGAGCTTACCTCGTCATGCTGTACTTCTGAGGATATTTGGGACAAATTAATGTCAACATACGAACAAAGTTCTAGTCAGAGAGTTGATAGGTTACTCGAATCATTTTTTTCCAGTGAAGGAGTACATTCTGAAGAAAGCATTGTTAACCTTGTTGCCCGTTTACAACGTGATTTCAACGAGTTGAATGTTGCATTGAAGAAACTTGATAAATCTGAGTTATCAGAACTGATTCTGATGGGTCGTATCATGTCTACTCTACCTTCCCCTTATTTCGAATTTAAGTGTTTGGGAGAGTGTACCTATTGAAACTTGACTGAGCGACTTAGGTTAATCGAGATGTGTTTGCCTAGCAAAGGTGAGAAAGATGATAATGCTCTTTTAGCCAAAGTTACTGTTTCAAAAAGGAAGAATTTAGTTCCTCCTAGAAATATAGGAGAGTCTGCAAGAATTTCAAATCCACGTCCTTTCAAGTGTTTCAAATGTCATGAGTTGAATCATTTGGCTAGAAATTGTCCGAAGAAACATTCACAAGGAGCCAAATTCTTGAAACCTGAAGGTCATGCATTTATCTGTAAGAATCGAAAGAGATCCAATGAAATGGTTTGGGTGGCGGACACTGGTGCAACTGAACATATGACAAGTGATAAAGACTCTTTTATTTCTTATGTTCGTTTCAATGAACCGAAATATATTCATGTTGGCAATAAGGAAACGATTAGGGCATATGGTTGTGGTGACATACTTGTTGATATGCAAGTTGATGACAAGTGGCAAACTAATCATCTCAAAGATGTCTGGTATGTTCCTGAAGTCAGTCGCCAATTATTCTCGGTTAGTCGTGCTTTAGAAAAAGGTTTCGAGTTTCATGTCAACAGTCGTATTTGCATGTTTCATAAAAATAATCAAGTATTTTTGATGGGAAGAAGATACGAAGGTCTGTATCTTCTAGATATGAAAGTCCATGTTCTAGATAAGCCTGCTGAAGTTCATTTGGCGTTACCTGTTGACACTTTGCAGCTATGGCATGAACGACTTTGTCATCAGAATAAACGACATGCGAGGAATGTTATCAAGCAGCTTGGACTGAATTTGACTTCTGCTGATGATGATTTGTGTGAAGGGTGCATATTTGGAAAACAGCACCGAGAGTCTTCATGACAGAGCGAACTGACCTTCAGAATGCGGACAATGGACTCACGCTGATGTTTGTGGCCCCTTTCAAGAAGAATCAATTGCAGGATCTCGATATTTTCTATGTTTCAAGGATGATTCCTCGAAGTTCAGGAGAGTATTTTTTTCGAAACAAAAATCCCAAAATTGATTACTCAAAGATTTTCGGAACAAAATGTTATGTCCATGTTCCTAAAAGTAAAAGACATAAGTTAGACAAAAAGAGTATTCCTTGTCTTTTTGTTGGTTATACTTGAGATCATAGTGGATATCGATTATGGAATATTGCCAGTAACTCGATCATTTTGTCACGAGATGTCATTTTTGACAAAGAATGTCTCATTCAGAGACCTATAAATACTTCAATTGCCAAGCCTCTGGTTGAAGAAATAGTGATTCATGTGGAAAATACTTCCGAGGTTCCGACAGAACTAAGTCCATCTGTAATTGAAATTTTTCCTCCAGAAAATGCTCAACCTGTCTTGCCTCAATTAGAAGAAGAGTTAAATGAAGAAGTTGCTTCCAATGTTGTTCGAAGAAGTGGTCGCACTAGACAGACACCTACCTATCTTAGTGAAAACTATATGTTAATTGCAGAAAAAGATTTGTCTTTTACTGAAGTAGTCAGTTCGAATGAAAAGCATTTGTGGCGACAGGCTATGCAAAATGAGCTGAGAATGATACTTGGACTTCAGTGGAACTTCCCAAGGACAAGAAAGTGGTATCTAATAGCTGGGTTCTCAAAATAAAGGAGAAGCACAATGGAGAAATTGATAGATATAAAACTCGTTTAGTAGCGCGAGGCTATACCCAGGAGCCAGGTGTGGATTTTGATCAAACATTCAGTCCTGTGGCTCGTTTTGACACTGTGAGGGCGCTTCTTAGTGTAGCTGCAGCTGAGAAATACGATTTTGGACAATTCGATGTCCAAACGGCTTTCCTTTATGGAACGTTGTCTGAAGAAGTATACATGCATCAGCCCATTGGTTTTAATGATGGCAGTGATCGTGTGTGTAAATTGAATCGAAGTATCTATGGATTGAAGCAGTCTCCACGTTGCTGGAATCAGAGATTTGTTCAGTTCATGGAGAAACAGAATATGAAACATAGTGATGCTGATCCCTGTCTTTTCATTAAGGAATGTCGTAGTGGTCGAAAGTTGATGATAGCCATCTACGTTGACGATGGAATCATGATTGGAGATAAAGATGAAATCAATTCATTTTTAGTCGGACTGAAAAAAGAGTCCAAATCACAACTGGAAAACTAGAATCATTCCTTGGAATGCAGATCGAGAAGAAAGAAGATGGATTCATTTTCATGCATCAAGAGTTCTATACGAAAAACATTCTTTCAAAATTTAATATGAATGATTCGAATCCTGTGTCAACTCCTTGTGAAAGGAAATGCATTGATGATTCCGATATCTTTTTGGAAAAGAATGTACTCTATAGAGAAGCAGTTGGTAGTTTGCTGTATTTAGCTATGACAACTCGCCCGGATCTGACTTACTCTGTGAGTGTTGTATCAGAATTTTCAAATACTTGAATGGAACTTGTAACTATGGTTTATTTTATAGAGGAAATTCGAATCTATTGTTGAAGTGCTACTCTGATTCTGACTTCGCGAATGACTGTAAAACTTGTCGATCTAGAACTGGAGTCGTAACGATGTTTGGAGAAGGAGCTATAACTTGGATGAGCCGCAAGCAAGGGACTACCGCTCTCAGTACTACTGAGGCTGAATACATTGCTGCCAGTGAAGCTACTAAGGAACTGGTATGGATCAAGCGATTGAAGAAGAAAATCTCCAATTTTCATTCGATACCTACTTTGTTTTTGGACAATCAAAGTACAATTCGTTTGATAAGGAATCCCGAATTCCATCGGAGAACTGAACATATTGAAGTTCGTTTTCACTTTGTTCGAGAAAAACTTCTGGATGGTGAATTTACCTTGGAGCATGTACCTAGTGCAAGGCAGTTGGCTGACATATTCACTAAAAATCTACCGCCAGGACCTTTCATGAAAAACAGAGAGTTACTTGGAGTGTTATGTTTTGGGGGAAGTGTTGAAGAAAATAAATAATTTTCTAATACAAAACTAGCACTATCGTTTACTCTATGTTCATCTCTGCTCCTTAGTAACGTATTGTGTATTTTATATAGTTAACTGCTATAACTTGTCAAATAAAAAGTTGTGTGTGCTGTCATTTTTATTTAACTTCTTTGAATACTCAACAGTCTCGTCCTGCACAGATTCAACCATTTGGCAAAGATCGAATAATCGACAAAATAACTACAATCATAATGTGATACACAAAATCAAATATTCGCAACTCGGACACACAAGACTCACATTCACATAATCAAAACTCAACTTATCACGCAAATAATACAAATGGAGCAAATCCCAACAAATACAGCATAGTTCGCATTATTCGCAACAAAAACAGAACACGTGACAGAATACTTCATGAGCGACTCGAACACGCGACACACGGCATGATAGTTCAAGCGCGTGATAGACGAGTGGAATACTGACAGACGCCCTTAAAACGTGACAGTCGCCATGAAACCTCGCCTAGGATCTTCCCAAACAGCCTGTATAGTCCATATAGTCGGAAAACGATTGACAAGTGACAGTTCTACCTCAACAGTTCATTCTTAGATGACTCGCACAGACAGCTATGACAGTTCACAGATTCGCCCTTGACAGCTTATAGATCCAGCATGACAGTTTATAGATTCACTCCTGACAGTTCATACATCCACCACGACAGTTCATATATTTGCCATGACAGATTCATACAGCCGCAATGACACCTCTTCGGAGATGATCACGTAATTGACGTCAGTACACATCTCACAAAGAACCTCTATATATACATCATTCATTCTATAATCTCCATACTCTATGGTTTCATGATCTGTGCATTTCTAAGACTTAGGTTATCTCCGAAATCTATGCTCTGCACCTCAATCGGATGTCAGTCAGAAACTTCCGCTTTGGAGGTAGTACACTGTATCTACTATTCACAATGCTGTGACATCTACACGTCACGTGATAGACGTCATGACAACTCGAAGGTGATCACATGATATGAGCCATGACACCTCTTTAGGAATAACCTGTATATTCAGACCGTATGCATATCTACAGCCAAACCGAAAGTAGAGACCGGATATCCTGGTCGGAAACGCTTCCATTGTTACTACTATATCTCCTAGTTTGTATTGTTTCTGATGTACACAATTATGTTACACGCATGATTGTTACTTTGATGTTTTTTTCAGTTTACATGTATATTTTAAATCTTTTTCCCACAATGATTTCTTCTTTTCTTCATGCATTCTTGGTGATGAACAACATTATTCCTGAGATTTGACGACCTGTGTAGGCATTTTGTTGCAATAGAACCAAATATATGGATGAATGAAGAAACATATAAATCCGCTAATAAAAAGTCCATTTAAAGCTAAATTCATCCCTTATATCATAATTATTTTTAGTCCAATGATGCTCATAGAATTATTATTTACGAAATCAGCTGACTGTTCTTTTGTTCTAGCATAAGTATAAATTAGTTAATGAGAGTACTCTGATGTGCAGATATACTGCATTAGGTCCTGCATACGGTTGCTATATAAGTTCTCCAGTGAAGAAAACAAAGGTAATTGTTTATTATTATTATTACTCTGAAATAGCTCAATGCTTTTGTAGATATTACCTAATTCGGATGACGAGCATATGGTATATATGACTAAAAAACATGTTGGATTGCAGAAGTTACCCTTATCTGGAAACCCTTACAGTTTCATAGGATGTTTTGCACACTCGGATGAAGTATGTACCTATCTGTTACAAGTAGAGCTAGAATACCAGATGAAGCTAATAAGGATCTTGGAAATTTGACTACTTTGCTCGATTTGGTATCGCTTGGCATCCATCATGAAATATTGAGATCAAGAAAATGTGTTGCTCATCAAACGATAAGGCGATATCGAATCTCACCATCAACCCTCGAGGATAATGCTAGCTTCATCTGGTTGATTATACTAGTGGTTCATCAAAATAGTCCAAATATACTTATGTGTCTTAACCAATTGTAATATTCTACTTCCTCAGCTGATAATATAAAAAATATATAACGTCTAGCTCGATACCAAATCTAGTCCAATTTTAGCCACCTTCGTATCAAATCATATGGCTTCCATTAGAGAATGATTAATGTTCTGCTAGATAAAACCAATTTACGGATATTATATCACTTACACGGTATGTGCAGTATAAATTAATTCATTAAGCTGGATAACTTCAAGTCGTTTACTCCAAATGAACAATAATAATTTTACCTTCCTGATCTAGAATTATGTAGGTATGTTTTTGTATTTCAAAATTTTTGTGGTTTCATTTATTAATGTGATGATGGTTGAACTTATAAAAACAATGGTCTTGCCAGAAATTTCAGAGTTTGAGAAAAAAATAATTGACTCTAATTTTGTGAAGGTAAAGTATGGAAAACAATATCAAGAAAAGGTGAACACATAGACCTTTTAGTACATGAGCTGCGCCTTCCCTGAATGTGCCAACATCTGTGGTAATTCGGTTGAGTTAGTCAGGGACTTATATCACTCTAAAGCTGTTCGAACCGTAGTTGGAATATTTGGAAACTTATAAGCATGATGTGTATATACTTGATATTTTACAATCATTTATTGGGTGCGGTCAAGGATGTGTTTTATTAGAAAGGTTGTAAAATCTCGTATTTTATCACAGCACAGTTCACAATTACCTAATCATACAACTATAGATAAGAAGAAATAATCACCCTTATCCACTTTTATAGGGGTGATTATTACCTATGTATAGTGTAACTTAGTATCAACGGTGTGAACTCTTTCATAGCTTATCAATATATTAATAGTACAAAATACCGATGTGTACTATATTTTTTTGATGAAATCATCATTTCTCAATATAAGTTTTGTACACGCAGTTTTTTGTTGCCCGAAGGTAGGTACCCTTCATAATTATTTCTTCATAATAATTGCATATATTGTTATAATGGCATGACACATGAACGATTGGTTTGATCAAAATTTAGAGTTGAGTATCATTGTGAATCTTAATAAACTATGTAGTTATTTAAAAACACATATCGACTAGATATTGCTGGCTGTCGTGAAAGAGAGTTCATTGCAAAATGACGAATACAAAGGAATATTTTGTAGGTGACATAATCTATATTACATGCTACTAGCCACCTTCAGCGTCTGTCACTTGAAATCGGTGAGTTGGAAGAAGATTGGGAATTTGAAAAAAAATCGAAAAGTTAATATTGAAATTATTGGTAATATCAGAATGTATTCACATTTTCGTCTGATTTGTTTATACATTTTATAGAAGGAACAGCAAAACCGAGAAGAATTTTCTCCTTGTTCTTGTAAAATCAGTAATGTGGAAGTATCTGCCAAAAAATCATTTACTTTCCCATTTTTTCTCGATCTTTTGAAAACCCTCAATGAAATATCTCACGTATTATTAGTACACTTTTTCTTGTTTTCACTCACTTCAAAAGAACAGGGAACGTGAGAAGCAAAATTGGAAATATTTCATATCGATCCTATTATGTTCATCGGATAATTGCCAAATCCCCGACAAATACATGTAAGCATCATGAAAGTGTCAATGAAATTGTCAGGAAAGGATTCTGAAATGTTCTACATCCTGGGATTCCACTAAACAAGCAAATGGTACATTTATTCTTATATTTTCAACCACTTTTAATCATGTGATATTGTGCTAATTCACTACAATATTAGACTTCCGCGGATAGCTAATCTTGAGAAATCTTGGCTTCTGAATTAATTCCGCGTCACGATAGCACATCTTGATGCCGACGTTTAACCAACCATCACATCTTCAGGGCTGGCTTGAGGCCTTTTTTAATTTTTTTTTTGAGAAGGTGGGGAGAACCCTCCCGAAGCCTACTGTGAGAGTCAACATTCCAGGCATTTTCACTAAAAAATTCACCCCATTTGTAGGCTTGTCTGACTATTGCCTCCAGTGACACTTAGGCCTGTCTCTCGCCTATGTTTTGCTTCTTTACGGTTTTCACTCAAGTATTTTTGTAGCTTGTACGATTTTGTACAAGTCCTCTACTAGGTGAGAACTGTATAGTTCTGTTTCGCCGTCAGGTTTTCCAAAAATTGATTGTCTTTTACGATCCAGTGCCGCGCATTCACACAATATGTGTGTCACTGTTTCTGTATTCTTACAAGTCTGCATGTCAGGTCGCCATTGTACAGTCCCATTTTGTAAAGGTGCTCTCTTACTGACACATGGCCAGTCATGCTCAGTCTGCTTGGAAGACAGAGGTATGTTTACCCAATGAACAGCTCAAGCCAGTCTTTTGGTTTCTTGGGTATACTCCTGTACCTGCACTTTTTTCAGTCTTAGACCCGTCTGTATACCAGATCTTCTCTTGTAGAATGTCGCCCAGGTTTGTATGTTCCCATTCAGTCTCTTCTGGTATTGATTCTCTGAATGTGTTGGTGAGAGAGTATCGCTTTGGAATATGATCTGTTCTCATGCCTAACACGTCCCTGGTCACGATTTTTACGATACTCATTTGTCCTGGCCCAATGTGAACATTCTCCAGTGTATTTCTTATTCTGAATGCACCAAGCTTTGCCTCTTCTTGGATAACCAATTGGAGGGAAGGTAATCTCAGTAGTGTCTCCATTGCTATAGTGTGCGTAGATTTTGTGGCCCCTGTGATCCCAAGACATGTAAGTTTCTGGGCCTTGGTCAGTCTCACCATGGTCATTCTTTGTTGTGTTTCAGGCCACCATTCCAAAGAGGCGTATGTTATTGCGGACTTAACCACCATGTTGTACAGCCAGTACTTGAGTTGTATTTTCCTTGTACCATGACCGCTATGTTGTCGGCATATCCAAAGAATCTGTATCCTTTGTCCTAGAGGGTTCTCAGTAGCCTGTTCACGACCTGGTTCCACAGGAGTGGGAAAGTCCTCCCATCTGCGAGCATCCTCTGTCCACTCGTGCCTCGTTACGTTCTCCTCCATAATGTTTGCATGTATCATCCTGTACCTCAGCATTTAGTCAATCCGGGCCACACATGGTTTCTCGATTCCTCTGTGTTTGAGGAGGAACCTGATGATTGAATCAATTGAGGTGTTGTCAAAAGCTCCTTCTATGTCTGGGAAAGCCGCTAGAAGAAGCATTTCTTTATTTGCCAGCGTATTTTCCACCCTTCGCACAAGTTGATGGACTGTTGTTTCTATTGAACAGCCAGTCTTGTAGGCATATTGCTCGCAGTGAACTGATCTTTCTACCAGTACACGTCAGATACTCATAGAAGTTTGAAGGCAGACGCATCTGCTGTTTCAGGAATGGTCCCATCAGAGACCCTATCCCTACCACAATTCGAAAATTGGAAGATAAATTTGCAGCAGTTCCATCTGTACAGCCGGATGGAACTATTTTTGAGAACACCTTTAAAAAGACTTTGGCTTGAACCGTCTCCTTATTAAGGTTCGGATATTGAGGAAAGAATTCTTGGCTATAGTGGAAACCGGAACCACACGTTCTTATGTCAGTTCGTTTTTGTCGGGAATACGTGTTGCAATCAATCCCTATCAAAGTCGTTGATACTAGGATGGCCAATCGCAATTTGGTATCTAGTGCAGCCGCCTACAGGATCTCAGTACACTTAGAGTGTGGTGAGATTGAAGTCGAGTTTGTGCATTTACCGAAATTGTTAGCGGAGATGGTAATAGGAATGGACATGTTGAGCTCCAATTTGTTCAAAATACCTATCGTCCTCTGGGGTGTTTCTGAATGACAATTTGATGATAAGCAAATGTGAGAAAAATCTCAATGAAGCTAGTTCTGGACTGAAGGCAGTGGAATGTGTGCGCTTCTGTGATGAAGGGGAGGCACACCCAGCAACATTGTCGGAAATTGGGGAGGATAGACTACACCGATTTCTTCAAACAGAAATGGAATATTTCGAAGGAGTTCAAGGAACCACGCCGTGGACAGACACGATTAAACAGCGTTACTAGCCGCAGAATTCGAGAATGCTTCCGGATGATGAACAAAGTCTCCATGAAAGATGCATATACACTTCCGTGCATAAGTGCCATCTTGAATGGCAAATACCGTTTATCCTGAAGAGTGAACCAATTACTGCATCTACTGTGCCAATTTGTGGGTTATTACAGTTCAAGTAATGGCCTTCGGTTACGTTCCGCGGCTGCCACTTTCCAAACACACATGGATACCATTATAGGACGGGATATGAATCCTCACGCCTTCCCATATTTAGATGGCATCATCGTCTTGAGAGAAACTTTTGAAGAACATCTCATGAATTTGAGGGAAACTTCCGTCGTTTTAGAGGAGCAAATCTGAAGATCAACCCAGAGAAATGTCAATTCTGCCGCACTTCGATCAAGTACCTAGAACATGAAGTCATCGCCGAGGGCCGTCGGTTCTTGGGAGTAGCTTCGTGGTACCGTCGCTTCGTATTTATTTTTGAAAGTGATAAGTCCGTTGACCGTTCCATTAAGTATCAGATTTGCATACATTTTAATTCATAAACCGCGTATATTCCAATTTCATTCAGAACCGTGCATATTTCATGTCAACATAAGATAACGAGACACATGTAATCATAAAAAACACGGCACAGAACCGAGGACCTGGTGGAGCATCATGAACGCGAAATGAATAAAAAAGGGACCGGATTTTTGATAACTCTATTCACTCACTACGTCATATAGAAGTTTTTCATTTCTTATTTAATAAATGTTTGGGAAATTTCTGAAATGATGATTATGCTTGCGAATACAATGAAGCATGTGTTAAGAGAGTCATTTCAGAATTCTTGTATACATTATATTCTTGTTATCAGTTTGGGAACAATGAATATTCCGACAATCCAATGATGAACTAATTGACTAATCTGAAATTTTCAAAATTCAATTATGATAGACAATCTACCAAATTAAAGATATATAAAATATACATATTGAACTTTCCAGATCATTGATTTTGCTGTCAGCGCTGATGGTGAATACGTTTTCACAATAGGTATCAAAGATAGCACGATTTTGAAATGGCGAACAAAACCAAAGTGAGTATAATAATCCACCTATAATCATATTTGCACATCCTCCATTTCCAATTTCGAAATAGTTGTTTATTATTTCCCTCTTATTGAAATTTTGAGGCTAATCGATACGTACAAAATAATAATGAAGCAATAATTGCAGAAATGTTGTTACAAAACTGGAAAAATGTGACTGTAGACTTTAGAATCAAAAGAATTATCTGGCGATCTCAAAATTATTCGGAAAAGTCGTATTCACGGACAAGGCGCTGCCATCGGGAAGTGACAACACAAAGATCCAATATAACATTTTGCGGAGAAGCACATTTCAAGAGTAACTACCCATAGATGTATGAGATGTTCAAGTCAAATCTTTCAACCCAAACAAAAACTAACATCCGTTCTACCTGGAACGCATATTGCCAATGAAGATATGCAATAATGATTGACTATATTTCCCAAGTTTCAACTGAGAACTTTCCTCAGTTGAGCGTTGAGTTTCTACAAACTAATTTGCAACAACGTATTAGTCAAGTATATCGTTCCGATGAGAGTTACTTGAGGTTGTACCAAGCACGTACTCAATGGATTGGTGAAAATTTCGTCGTTTTTCCCAATTGGAAACTTGTCTTGACCAATATGATGTCAAAATCGGGATTACATATTTCAACTTTATTGTTAATCATTTGCCAATTATTCGTCCGATTCGCATTAGCAGTGATTCATCTTTGTAAGGAAGAGTATTGAAAAATATAATGAACTATGGACTATGCTTGCTTAGCCCTACAAGATTCCTTGCTAGCTTTATAGAATACCTTGGAGGTTAATTTATTTCATATTTTATAAGGGATTAGGGAATAAGGTTAGTCAGGGGTGTCAGGTATACTGCATCAAATAACTATTTTATCCCCTTACAGTACTGATTCACAGTACAATGGTGAGGTAGGCTCCAGTGGAAAAATGTTCTCGACGATTGTGTATATTCAGAAGAGTATGCTCCTGCAGGGCAAGGTAGCTTCTTAGTCGGTTTTGAGATGTATCGGTGTCTCTTCTGCTCCTGTGTTGTATCTATCATCTCATCATTCCCTAGGTCAATATTATCCATGCGGCCGTTGATTTTACGGTGTCCGTTCATGAATATTGTTATGATTCTCAGGTTGTTCCTACTCAGCCTTATACTTTCTTAAACCTTCTTCCTAAGTTTATCCAGGAAGGTTTCGGATTACCTGTGTCCCAGAAGAGGACTCCCGTACCTTGTACTGAGTTCTATTTCTTGTGTTCTGAAGCTCTCCTTTATAGTGTGCTGCTTATACCTCAGCAGTGTTCCGATCAAAACTGATGCGTTCCGACTTCCTTGCGTGCAAGGGTGTCAACTTGTTCATTTACCTCAATACGGGTATGTTCTGTAGCTCAGTGTAGGGTAATTTTGATTCTTTTCTACACTCCTAAGGTGTTAAGCTCAGTTTTCCAGTTGAAAATCATCTTTCAGCTAATGATGTTTGAGTTCATCATTTCTATGGCTGCCTGTCTATCGGACATAATGGTTATATCCGTCTGTTTGTATCATTTGTCGATTTTGTCTGTCTGCATCTCTCAATTGCGTGGAGTTCCGTTAGAAAGATACTGCTGATTTTACCCATTGGTTTTGAGTATTTAGATTCGGTCTCAGAAACACCTACATCCATACATCCCTGTTATTGACTTCCTACCAGTGTGAGTGTTCCCTTGTCTTCACTTCCCATCATTCCCATGGTAGGTTGTGAGGTTATGTGTGAACACGGACAGCTTACACATGTTATCTCTTGGTGTCATGTGTTTCTTTTCCAGAGAGACGAGAGACGTTATCCTTCCACCGGAGTTGAATACGTTCTGAGATACTCCTTTGCTCATATTGAGCATAGTATTTCTCACTGTCCTGCATATAACTATGTGGAGGAGATTTAATCCGAATATTTTCTTTATGCTTGCAGTGGGCCAAGACCTTGAGACCCTGGTTATCCGTACGCATGCTTACTTGATTCCCATTGTCTGTTGATTTCATAGGTTTTTTTGCCCCAAACCATAGTCCCATAGGCGAGGATAGCCTATGTGACTATGGTTTCAGAGAAGAGATTTGGGTGAGCCTGTCATCCTTCTGCACATCATCAGGGCACGTGTCGCCTCCTTATCCACATTCTTCAAGTGCTGGCTGTAGAGTCTTGTCTAAGTTATTGCGAAGATATTTCACCTCATCTCATCGAGGACAATGGTTGTTCCATTCAGCTCGATTCGCTCAATGTGGTCCATCTTACTTCCCAGGTGAAGGTCACTTGTAATTCAACTAGGGTTGATTCCTAGTCCTGTAGATTGACACTATTACTCTGCAATCCTGAGACTTCCTTGGATGATGAAGCATAGAGTGCTCTCAGATTTTCCCTTGTGATTTGTTCCTATATCATCTGCATATCTTTGGCAGCGAATTCCTTCAAGAGTTAGTATCTCTAGGATATCATCAACCACCAGGCTCCACGAGAGAGGTGTTAATAGCCCCTGCGAGCATCCCTTTGTTGTATTTACTTGTATGGTGCTCTCTCTAACCCTTGTCTCAACCCTTCGATTAATAGCATTCCCTCCATTCATTTGAATGAATTTTAGTCTACGTTCCTATTCCCGAGGGGGACTTTCATGATGGTGTGTGACGCGTTATCAAAGACAAGGAAGACACAAAGAGCTATTTACTTCTGTTTCAGTGCCTTCTTCACTTAACTTGCCAACTGATGCAGTTCGGTTTATGTTGATCTACTCTCTATATGCGCTTTTCCACTATTGTGTTTTTAGTTAAATTCCCCACCATTTTTGCTAGTGTCTCCAACATAAAGGACGTTAGACCGTAAGTCTGTAAGACTTGTGAAGAGTTGAATCTCTTCAATACACTTTACCCTACTCCAGATTCTGGGATGTACCACAAAGCTGGGTAACCTATACATTCTCATGTTGAGGTGGTGATTACCCATATTCCCCTTTGTAGAAGGGCATCGAAAACACAATCAATTCCAACACTTGTATAGATTGAAGGATAAGATTGCCCAGAGGGGTCTTTTCTCTATACGAATCTTTGTCGCGTTACTTCAACCCTCCGTAGATGGTCTACGAGAAATCTCGTCAATTTCCAGTGCTTCGTTGTACAAACTGAAAAATAAGTTTTCAGAGAAAGTTTCGCAGCTTCCTGCTTAGCTTCCATCATTTTTTCTTCAGGGCAGTATTAATATTTATCATTTTTTTCACGTATGTACAATTTTTTAGTGATATGTGGTGCGAGAGTGCAACGAACTACATACGGACGAGTATGTGTATATGGAAATAATAATTGAGTGGGAAATAAATAGGTTAATTCAAATAGGTAACGAAAATTGTAATTGAGCAGCCTCTTTAGCTTGAATTCATGATTGGTTCTAGTGAAATATTAAAAACAAGAATTATTAAGTCATTATGAAGCAAGTTAAATCTGAAAAGTTCATTATTTCGTTATGAGACTATCGAAATTCGATTATATACCAATTCCTGTTAGGAAATTTTTTTCTTGTCAGAAATCATTGATAAATAACTACATTATGCCAGACTCATGATTATCATTAATATAAGTTGAAATTTGAACATTTACATCGTATCATGAGAATTACTGATTACATCAAGGATACGGGGAATTGTTTACGATGATGGTTAGCCCTCATAATAATGTGGCAACATATGGTTATTTCATGAAAAAGCCATATATTATAGAAGATCATATGAATATTCGAGGATATAGCAATTCTATATTTGCAAGATGAATATAATAATATTATGTTACACATTATTGCAAGATTATAGCCAATCATCAGAATTTTGTTGAATTGGATCATTTATATGTTAGTCTATGTTTTGTTAGTCTAAATCATGGGAAATTTGGTTGTGAATTTTTCTAATCAAGTATGTATGAGCAGAATACTGAATGTTGTCTCATATAAAGAGTAGAATTTTTTTCATTGATAGACTTCATGAATATGGAACATTCTACTTTTAGTCGAGGGAATAAAGCATAAACAAAGCCAAAGTAAAAAAAAATCTGATGAAACGATTTTGATCATTTTTGTTAGTCAATCCAGGAAGTCATTTACAAAAAATGTTTCCATTTTTTTTTTTAATGTGCATTTCAGCATTTCTACAGAGGAAAATCTCTTTGGATGCACTTCCAGGAGAAAATATTGAAGATGTTGAAAAAATGACCGAATATAGCCAAAATTTCTCACTCGGGGGTTTTTGGGGTCGCTGATCACGATTCCGGTGTCATAATCGAACTACGACGCACCTGGGGCTCAAGACATCCTGGTATATCGATGTCTCCAAGGAATTCGTAGAAATGCCTCCTGCAAAGGAATGGAACCTGCTATAGAGGTTCTCTTGAGCCTACGGGTCATGACCATGACACTCAATAGTCACCTTGTGCTCAAGATATCCTGATTACCCTGGTCATCTCCATGGACTGATTTTTAATAAGCTTTGAAATGCAACCAAATTCGTCTATCGGGGGTTTTAGGGACCGCTGTACATGATTCCGGAGCCAGATTTGAACCACGACGCACCTGGAGCTCAGGACATCCTGGTATCATGGTCGTCTCCAGAGAATTCGTTGAATCATCTGAAATGGGATGAAACTTGTGAGGGAGGTCATTTTTGAGGAGGTTCGGTTGTAACCATGACCATCATTAGTCACCTGGTGGTCAGGATACTCTGATGACCTAGGTCATCTCCATGGATTGATTTCAATACGCTCTGAAATAAAACCAAATTCTCCGGGGTTTTTCGGATCGCTGATATGTGAACAGATCTGTGATATCGACAACAAAGAATCAAAAAAATATACCGTTTGCACTACAATGAAACTTTACTGAATTTTTGTAATGCGAAAGAAGTAATACTGGAATATTTTCTATTCTAATGTCAAAAATGTTATTATTGTGTACCGACTGTAGCACCGGAATCGCATTGCAAAGTCCCGGAAACCCTCGAGAGAAGAATTTAGTTGCATTTCAGAGCATATTGAAAATCAATCCATGGAGATGACCTAGGTCATCTGGGTATATCAAGCACCAAGTGACTATAGAGTATCATGGTTATGACCCGTATTCTCAAGAGAACTTCATCAATAGATTCCATCCCTTTGCAGGAGGTATTTCTGCGAATTCCTTGGAGAGGACAATATCTCAAGATGTCCTGAGCCTTAGGTGCATTGTAGTTCAAATCTGGCACCATAATCGTGTTCAGAGACCCAAAATACCCCGCGAGATACGAGCCAACCTGTTTATGACAGACTTTGAAGAACGAGCCATCCAAACAGCCAGCCAAAAACCAAACCTATGGCTACGATACGTAGACGATACGTTTGTCATCTGGACTCACGGAAAAGCCGCACTGACAAAATTTCTGAGCCACATAAACAGAATTCACGAAAAAATCAAGTTCACAATGGAGATCGAGAAGGACAACCAACTACCCTCCCTAGAAATTCAAGAGAAACGGCAGAATAGGATACACCATATACAGGAAACCAACACACACGAATCGTTACTTGAACGCCCAGTCACATCACCATCCAGCACAACTTCAATCCGTAATAAAAACACTCATAACCAGATCAGACCGACTAACTGACAATGACCACAAACAACAAGAAATGCAGACAATACAAACCACGCTACAACAAAACGGGTTTTCAGAAGACAATATCAGATGAGCACTGAGGCCCCGACGCCAGACAGATCGAACCACAGAAGAAGAAAAAGAAAAACCTGTCGCCAAAGCCCATCTCCCATACGTCAAAAGTACTACAGAGAAGATTAGCAGGATCCTCAGAAAACACAACATTGAGACAAGTTTCAACACGACAAGAAAGATTGGTCAAATACTGCCTAACGCTAAATCCAAAATAAATCTGGAAACACAAGGGGTCTGCGAAATACCATGCAAAGATTGCGGAGGAAGCTACAAACTAACAGAAGAATCAACATTCGACGGGAAGAACACCGCAATGCAGTCGCAAAGCAAGAAGCAACATCATCACTTGCCGAACATGTGAGAAAAACTTCACATGAAATCGATTTTGACAACACCCGAGTCCCAGCCAGCCTGGAGCACGAAAGAAAACGCATCATAAGAGAAGCTATCGAAATCGAGAAGCGACCTTCAAATCTCAATACAAGAGATGATACACAGAGATTACCAACTGCTTGGAAACCAGCCCTTCAACCACCCAGGAGAACAGTCAACCAGACTGATTCAATGGACCGACAAACTCGCTCGAACGCAACGAACCGACAAAATCGCTCGAACGCAGTAGACCAACAAACTCAATCAGACGCATCAAACCGGCAAAATCATCCAGACGTATCGAACCGGCAAAATCATCCAGACGAATGGAACCGGCAAAATCATCCAGACGTAACAAGGATACATAAAACACCAGCAGAATCAACGGACATCAGTTTCAAGTTAACTCGAAGCAGAGCAGCAGTCCTGCAGAGAAGACCTGAAGATGGCACATGAGATTGTGCCGAAACGTCGTCATATCAACGGTTTCTATCGAAACCAATCTACGACAACGCGGAGTATATCCCGGCAACCCAATACAGCATGTATATATATATTGGATAGTAGACTTCCGCGGACAGCTAATCGTGAAAAATCTTGTCTTCCGGATGGATTCCGCGTCACAATAGTTCGACTTGATGCCGACGTTTCGCCAACCATTACAGGTGGCATCTTCAGGGCAGGCTTGAGGCTTGAAACTGAAACTGGTTCTACTGGTTTCTGTAGCCGTATTTATTGTAGGAAAAATCCTTCACGCTACATAGTTCACTGCCTTTATTCTGGTGGTTAACTTTGTTCCGGCACCTGACCCTGCCGTTGTGCGATCATGTGCGAAGTGGAATTTTCGAGGATGGGTTTCCAAATGTTGGGAAGGTAATATTCTGAGTCACGGTTCAGATTATTCGGATGTTTTAGAATGTCTATAGCTTCAAGGATTTTTCGCTGATAGAAGTTTGGGGCTCGGACTAGGATTTTAGTATATTCAAAAAGGATTTGATGATTTGTGTTAAACTTGTGTTCCGCAAGTGCAGATCTACTGGTGTCACGAAGTCTTGTACAGCGCTCATGTTCTTTCACACGAGTAGCTACTGTACGACCTGTTTCACCAATGTAGCCTTTACCGCAAGAACAGGGAATGCTATAAACACCTTCTAAGTGGAGAGGAGGAAGGGGATCTTTGATAGGTTTGTAAAACTGAGATAATTTCGGAAGCGTGAAAAACTGGGTGGAAATATTATGTTTTTTGAGGAATTTGGAAATTCGATCTGTTATATTTTGAATATATGGAAGATAGGCCGTGGATAAAGCAGGTAAGAGGGTTTCTGGCTCAGGTCGATTTGAAATTTTAGGTGAAGTGTATTTCTTTATGGCTTTTTGAATGTTATAATGGGAGAAATTGTATGATAATAAGGCAGATGATAGATATTTTAATTCTGGATTGAGGCTGAAGTAGGTTGACAGCTCTGTGGACCAGGGAGTTTATGATAGATTGCGGTGTGATTAGCTAATGAACAAGTTCTTTTTAAATTTCTGATATCGCTTTTGTGGGAGCTAATTCTGTCTTTCAATTTCCTTTTGGTTTGGCCAATGTACTTCTTTTCACATTTAGAACAAGGGATACAGTAAACTAAATTTGAGTTGTCTAATAGAGGATCCTTGTCTTTTAATTTTGGAAAAATATTGTTTAATACGATTTGGTTTTTGTAAGCTATTTTGATATTAGGAATCTTGGAGAGTAATTTATTAAATTTATAGTTCAGAGATTCAATGTGTGGTAATGTGAGATAAGAGGTTTGTTGCAGATTGTTATTGGTAGGATTATTAATTGTATTGACAGGTTGATCAATATCGATGGAAGACCTACCGAAAATAAGTTTGTAAACTAGTTTTTGTGGGTAGCCACTGTTGATGAAAAGTTGTAAATGTTTTTTAAGATTAGTTGTTCGTAGTGAAGTGTGACTTGTTTTAATTACTCTGTTTTTCATACCAAGAACTAAATTTATTTTCTGTCTGTGTTGGTGATATGACTCATAATGTAAGAATCTTCCAGAAGCACCTGGTTTGGTATACCAGCTAGTGATTAGAGTATTGTCAACCCTTCTGATTACTTTTGTATCTAAGAAGGGGACACTTTGTTCGATGTTTTCTTCTTCAATGATAAATTGTAGTTTTTCATGGTAAGAGTTAAAAACAAGTAACAATTCATGAAATTTGTCCTGAGGGGCACTTAAAATAATATCATCTACGTATTTTTTTAAAAAGGGGATCTCAAATTGAATTTTGTTTAAACAATCTTCAATGAGGTCATCCATCACATATTGAGCAATTATAGGAGAAACTGGGCTGCCCATTGGCATACCTAGTCATTGTTGGTAAATTTTTTTTTCAAAACTGAAAACTGTTGTGTCATAGAGAAAATCGATTAATTTTAAGAATAAATGTTTGGAAACTTTGCAATGTAAAGAAATATCATTCCAATGTCTGGTGATACTCTCTTTAGCTAATTCTAATGTAATGTTATTGAATAAGGATACTACATCTAGACTAATAATTTTAAAATCAAAAGGAAGTTGAAACTCATTAATGAAGGAGCAAAATTCAAAGGAGTCTTTGACAAAATAATTATTATTAGAATTATATGATAATGTGAGTATGTTGGTAACCAATTGAGCAACACCTCTGTTTGGACTATTAATGCCTGAAATAATGGGTCTAAGTTGAAGTGTTGGTTTGTGAATTTTTGGTAAACCATAAAACTTGTTAATCGTTCCATTATAAATTCTAAAGGAGAAGCCTTCTTCTTTAGAAATCATATTCTTTTTTTCCAGTTCTGTGATCAATTTGTTAGCTTTTTGTTGAATGGTACTTGAGGGGTTACCATTTAATGATCGATAGTAGGTAGCATCGCTGAGAATGTTAAATGACAAAGTGGAGTATTGTTCCTGTGTCAAGATTGTCGTTACTTTCATTTTGTCTGATTGAATAATTTTCAACTGTGGATTGTTTTTGAGGAATTTTTTGCATTTGGTGTAAGTATTATGAATTGAGTTGTTAACAGAATCATTGGTGTGTACAAAATTGGTAATAATATTGGTAGTTTGAGTTAAAAAAATATTTCTTTCACTATTTGGAACAAATTGTGAGATTGAGTCAACATCAGCTAAAAATTTTGGAATGTTAATATCTTTGTTTTTTGGTTCAATGCTAAATTTTGGTCCCAGAGCTAGAAAATTCGAGATTTCTGAAGGAATTACTGTATCTGTTAAATTCTTAACCCATGTAGTTGGTGTTTTTATCTTACAAATTTGTGATTGTTTGAGTTTGTTAAATTTGAGAATATTATTCTTCTTAATTTGGAAAAATTGTAGGTTATACGAAATAGACTGTCGTTTATAAAAGTCAATGGCAATGTCATATGGGATAAGATTATTAATAGAGGATTTCGCATTAATCAACATTTTTTCCAAATTACGAAAGCTATCATGAGTGATTTTGATCTCTAAATTTAATAGATTATTCCTTAACCTGTTGTTAAATTGTGATGTGTAATGAAATGTCCTTCCAACAGCAGCTGCGGTCAGATCAACTACATTCTTGATACCATGAGTGATGTGTTGTGGGATGATGTTATTCTTTTTGCATTTCGTAAGGAACGTACATCTGTTTCGTTGTGTGGCAAGTTTAGCATAGATGTTCGCCATCATTTTAAATTTATTCATTGTGGTGTAACCATATCGTAATCGGATGTCTTGTTAAAAACCTATATCTATAGGAAGGTGTGAAGGTTAGACGACTGTCTAAGTTAAAGAAGAATCTCTTTAGGTTCAGGTATGCAGTCAACAAGGGGATGGAAAATAAAGTGAACTCTTTTTTCTATTCAAGCTTTCGAGTCATTTATTGGCTCTTCATCAGGAACTCTACAATGAATTATAATGAACAATATTTGGTTTGAAAAAAGAAAAAAAGAAACCTTTAGGCATGTGTACTTACGAAAGTGAGGTTTGAAATCCCTTTTACTCGCGTTAATTTATAAAATAACATGTCACAACAGACAACACTATTGGTTTAATACGGTTACAGTTAAAATTTTATTAAAAATGAACAATTAAGTGTAAAAACATCTTAAAATTCCACCTGGGCTCGTATAGAAGTCATGTCAGATTCAGGAAGAAATGATGTGTGTGAATGACATATGACATTGAATTAATTGAAGTTGACACTTGACGTGTATAATAGATTATTAGTGACTTTGTTGTTAACATAGAATGAGATGAAAAAAAAAAAATAAAAAAAAAAAAAATAAAAACACAAACTACTCAAGGGTACCAACTTGATATTTATTGAAATGAATTTTGGTCTGTCTCATAAGGAGGGAGACTTAGTAAATAAGAGTAGATTATGTTAAGATTGTGAATATCGGTTCTGGAATTTATTGAATTAGGTTCTTTGAAAATGTGTGTCATTTCGAGGAAAGTTCTCTTTTTTAAATTGGATTCATGTTTCAAGATAGTCACATTATCATAGTCTGGGTGATGGTCAAAAGAGATGGTGTGATTAGCTAATGAACAAGTTTTTTTTAAATTTCTGATATCGCTTTTGTGGGAGCTAATTCTGTCTTTCAATTTCCTTTTGGTTTGGCCAATGTACTTCTTTTCACATTGAGAACAAGGGATACAGTAAACTAAATTTGAGTTGTCTAATAGAGGATCTTTGTCTTTTAATTTTGAAAAAATATTGTTTAATACGATTTGGTTTTTGTAAGCTATTTTGATATTAGGAATCTTGGAGAGTAATTTATCAAATTTATAGTTGAGAGATTCAATGTGTGGTAATGTGAGATAAAAGGTTTGTTGCAGATTGTTATTGGTAGGATTATTAATTGTATTGATAGGTTGATCAATATCGATGGAAGACCTACCGAAAATAAGTTTGTAAACTAGTTTTTGTGGGTAGCCACTGTTGATGAAAAGTTGTAAAAGTTTTTTAAGAATAGTTGTTCGTAGTGAAGTGTGACTTGTTTTAATTACTCTGTTTTTCATACCAAGAACTAAATTTATTTTTTGTCTGTGTTGGTGATATGACTCATAATGTAAGAATATTCCAGAAGCACCTGGTTCGGTATACCAGCTAGTGATTAGAGTATTGTCAACCCTTCTGATTACTTTTGTATCTAAGAAGGGGACACTTTGTTCGATGTTTTCTTCTTCAATGGTAAATTGTAGTTTTTCATGGTAAGAGTTAAAAACAAGTAACAATTCATGAAATTTGTCCTGAGGGGCACTTAAAATAATATCATCTACGTATTTTTTTAAAAAGGGGATCTCAAATTGAATTTTGTTTAAACAATCTTCAATGAGGTCATCCATCACATATTGAGCAATTATAGGAGAAACTGGGCTGCCCATTGGCATACCTAGTCATTGTTGGTAAATTTTTTCTTCAAAACTGAAAACTGTTGTGTCATAGAGAAAATCGATTAATTTTAAGAATAAATGTTTGGAAACTTTGCAATGTAAAGAAATATCATTCCAATGTCTGGTGATACTCTCTTTAGCTAATTCTAATGTAATGTTATTGAATAAGGATACTACATCTAGACTAATAATTTTAAAATCAAAAGGAAGTTGAAACTCATTAATGAAGGAGCAAAATTCGAAGGAGTCTCTGACAAAATAATTATTATTAGAATTATATGATAATGTGAGTATGTTGGTAACCAATTGAGCAACACCTCTGTTTGGACTATTAATGCCTGAAATAATGGGTCTAAGTTGAAGTGTTGGTTTGTGAATTTTTGGTAAACCATAAAACTTGTTAATCGTTCCATTATAAATTCTAAAGGAAAAGCCTTCTTCTTTAGAAATCATATTCTTTTTTTCCAGTTCAGTGATCAATTTGTTAGCTTTTTGTTGAATGGTACTTGAGGGGTTACCATTTAATGATCGATAGTAGGTAGCATCGCTGAGAATGTTAGATGACAAAGTGGAGTATTGTTCCTGTGTCAAGATTGTCGTTACTTTCATTTTGTCTGATTGAATAATTTTTAACTGTGGATTGTTTCTGAGGAATTTTTTGCATTTGGTGTAAGTATTATGAATTGAGTTGTTAACAGAATCATTGGTGTGTACAAAATTGGTAATAATATTGGTAGTTTGAGTTGAAAAAATATTTCTTTCATTATTTGGAACAAATTGTGAGATTGAGTCAACATCAGCTAAAAATTTTGGAATGTTAATATCTTTGTTTTTTGGTTCAATGCTAAATTTTGTACCCAGAGCTAGAAAATTCGAGATTTCTGAAGGAATTACTGTATCTGTTAAATTCTTAACCCAAGTAGTTGGTGTTTTTATCTTACAAATTTGTGATTGTTTGAGTTTGTTAAATTTGAGAATATTATTCTTCTTAATTTGGAAAAATTGTAGGTTATACGAAATAGACTGTCGTTTATAGAAGTCAATGGCAATGTCATATGGGATAAGATTATTAATAGAGGATTTCGCATTAATCAACATTTTTTCCAAATTACAAAAGCTATCGTGAGTGATCTCTAAATTCAATAGATTATTCCTTAACCTGTTGTTAAATTGTGATGTGTAATGAAATGTCCTTCCAACAGCAGCTGCGGTCAGATCAACTACATTCTTGATACCATGAGTGATGTGTTGTGGGATGATGTTATTCTTTTTGCATTTCATAAGGAACGTACGTCTGTTTCGTTGTGTGGCAAGTTTGGCATAGATGTTCGCCATCATTTTAAGTTTATTCATTGTGGTGTAACCATATCGTAATCGGATGTCTTGATAAAAACCCATATCTATGGGAAGGTGTGAATGTTAGACGACTGTCTAAGTTAAAGAAGAATCTCTTTAAGTTCAGGTATGCAGTCAACAAGGGGATGGAAAATAAAGTGAACTCTTTTTTCTATTCAAGCTTTCGAGTCATTTATTGGCTCTTCATCAGGAACTCTACAATGAATTATAATGAACAATATTTGGTTTGAAAAAAGAAAAAAAGAAACCTTTAGGCATGTGTTATAACGTGACCTTGTGCGACATTTCGCTATATTGCTTACTGCGGTAAGCTTCGAATCCTCGGGCGCCAGATTTTTCCCAAAGGTTTACTCCTTTTTGAGGACTTCTGCTAGGGTCCTCTCCACAAGGCTCGTCACTATGCTATCTAAAGATAGCCTTGTCCCTAGGGTAGCTACAGTGAAGTATAACCAGAGTCCAATGGGCAGAAAACAGCATCGAAATTGTAGGTTTCAATTACAATTGATACCTGGTTATAACTTAGCACGTTAAGGATGGAGCAGAAATAATTTAATAAAACAGGGAATTCCAAATATTAAAATATATAATGATTTTAACAAGTACACTTTCAGAATAATCAATTTAAATGCAATTGAACGGTATTATTTCACAAAATTACACCCAGACGGAAAATGTAATGAAGCTCGAACGGTAAATGAAAACTCTTACAAGATATCAACTGTACGACTAGTTCGGTCGCTAAATTTAATTCGGCGGTACGGGATCGGTTGATGAATGATTCAGAATGATCAATTTGCGGAAAAGTACGAATCAAACAGTTCCTAGCGTAATAGCTGTACTCGGTAAATATTCAGATAGCAGCACTAATAAATGAAATGTTCAAATCACACTACGATATATTAAACGGTTGAAATTTCGGTCGGATCGGAAGATATATCGTAATGCCCAAAAATGTAATATTAAGACATCATTTACCTTATGTAACAATTCACAAACACAAACACTATTGTTAATTCACATTTTCAAATCTTTGACTCACTCGAATAAATTCAAAAACACAAGAGAGCAACGGTACTGATTCTAACTCGAAATCACAAGAGAGTAACTGCACTGATTGAAATTCAAAAACACAAGAGCTACTATACTGATCAAAATTCAGAAACACAAGAGAGCGATCTTTCGGCTGTCACGGCTTTTATATGTTTTCCGAGGTTCTGGACAGGTCTGCTCCACCAAATCCTTATTTTTGTGCCAATAGTTTTTACTTATGCCCCGAACAATGGTTAAAAGTGACGCTACTTTTTAGATCTAAAATTCGCGCTCATGATATCACACCAGTTCTTCCCAGCGGAGTAAACAAGTGTTATCGGAGTTTTTAGGTTGTTCGCCCTTTTTATACATAAGGCTGCACAAAGTTTGGTGTCTTAACTGGCCAGCCCCTGTTTTTGCAACATATCTTTATCGGAATGAAATGCAATTTTGAACGGGCATGAATTAGATTCATCTATTTGAATAATTATACTTATTTGAAATTACGGAGATTTAGAAAAGTGACAATCACGGAATACACATTCGGAATTCATTCATATCTATTGAAATAATGAACTGTTCAAACTGAAATTACATGTAAAATCCGTATTTATTGCCTGATCTAAATTAAATAATCTTTCGAAATTAAAGCTTCGTTACATCCCCCCCTAAGTTCGGTTAAAAATGAAAGAATCTGATTCTTTCATTTTTCAATTCTCATCCGAGAATTCATACGAAAAAAAAAATCTAATACAAAGGTAAGATACCCTAACCTGACGTTAAAACTTGAATTTCCTTCGTCGGGAACATCGCGGAATAGCAATATCTTACTTGGAACATAAAATGAAAATTCTGCTGCGAAACGGAGGACTGCACTTGTTCGGAATGGGAAAACTTAAAACTTCTTCTTCACAAACTTGAAGACTTCTTCTTCTTTGGAATGGAAAAACTCAGAACATCTTCTTCGGAACGGAAAACTTAAAACGTCTTCGGAATGGAAACACAAACTTGGGAACGAAAACTTGACATCTTCTTCGAAACGGAACTCCTTAAAACTTCTTCTTCGGAATGGAAAAACTCAAAACATCTTCCCCGGAACGGGCAACTTCTTCTTCAAAACGGAAAAACTGACTTCTTCCGCGGATCGGGATACTTGAAGATTTCTTTGGAATGCCAAACTTCTTCTTCGGAAACTTCATTTTCCGAACGGACACTCGAAACGTCTTCGGAATGGAACATTTCTGCTTCGAAAACTTGAGGACGTCTTCTTCTTTGGAACGGAAACTTCTTCTCATTTTGCTGACATGAGCACGTTCGGCAGCGTACGCACCGCGGTCTCGGTGGTACTACAAAGGATGGACGCGCTGTCTGGTTGCACCTTTCTCTCCGGTGTCCTGGATCTCCACATAGCTCACATAATCCCCATAACTGGACGGGCAGGTAGATCGGTTCCATCCGCGTCTGGGATTTTCATAGCTTGGACTTGTTCGGACTGTACCTCTTCCGGTTTCAGCGGAGATGATGCGGCATCCAACATGGTTGTTTTCGGTTGAACCTCCATATTTTGCAGTGCTTCATCTAGCACTATCTCAATGAAATCGGACGGTTCGTACGACATATTATCACCTGTGAACATTGAATCATAATAATGAGTAATTGTACTACTTGATACTTTGTCCAACGGTATCTATATCTTTCGGTACCTCGATTCATTTCAACTTCCCGGAATGCCAGGAACATTATACGGCTTCAGATTTTTGATATGGACTCGTTCCACTTGCTTGCCATCTTCGCCTTTCAGGTCGTAAATGACTGGAGAAATTACTTTGATTACCGTAAACGGACCGGTATATTTTGGGGCCAATTTAGCGGCAAAATGTCGAACACTAGAAGACAAGTGATGCTCTACCTCCATTACTTCATCACCTACGTGACAACGCCAATCTCGACGACGGAGATTATAATAACGGCTTTGATGGGTAAAAGCACGGGATAACTGGATACGGACCAGTTGGAAAGTTTCACGTAATTTGTCTAATCTAGTTCGGTGTTCTGAAATCTGTACCCGATTCGGATCGGTAGGAATATTTTCCTCGATCTCCACCGGAGCGGTAAAGGAACGGACTATCGAATTTGGAACTTTAAGTTCTCGGCCAAAATTTAAAAAGGCAGGTGAAAATCCGGTGGATTCATGTGGGGCAGAATTCAGGGCAAATAGAAAATCGGGTAGAAACTTATCCCATTTTCTTCACTCCTTCAGGAGTGTCTTGAAAATTTTACTTTCGTACTGCGTCCCATTGTCGCTGATAACGGTTTCCGGACAACCAAAACGAGTTATGATCTCTTCGTAGAAGGCTTGAGTTACCGCCTGCGCGGTAGCTTTTCTCAACGGCTTACACTGTACCCACTTCGTAAAACGGTCCTGCATGACAAGAATAAAATTGTTTCCCTTGGCGGATCTTGGTAACGGTCCTACCAAGTCAGTGCTCACACACTTCCAAGGAAACTGATTTACTGTCGGCTGCATAAATCCAGGCTTCTGCTGTTGAGACGCTTTGAAAGCTTGGCACTGCGTACATCCACGCACGTACTTCGCTATATCGCGGAACATCCCCGGCCAATAATACTTGTGGGATATTCGCGCAATCGTCTTGGCAATACCTAAATGTCCTGCAGTCGGACTGTCATGGTTTTCTTTCAGAACGTTCAACCGGAGTTGTTTCGGAACACAAAGCTTCCATGGATCTCTCATTTCCGGTTCGGACAAGTCATTAGAGTCCCAGAAGTGGCGGTACAACCGATTATCTTTAACATAATAATCCGAATACGCTTCTGGACTCTTTTCAACTTCGGCTTTCTTTGAATTGTACCAGTTACAATTCACGGGATCATTCAGTACAAATAACTCTTGATTGTCATTTGTTTCCTCCTTGTTCGGTAACGGATCGCGTGACAGGGCATCAGCCACACGATTCAACACTCCTCTTAGGGGACTTCTACCCCAGGCGGGTTTCACCGTTGGCCTATTAGTAACCCGGAACCAACACGGGGCTAGAATACTCTCATTTTTCAATTTACTGTTTTTCGTCTCTATAGCGGTATCTACTTTAATTTCACTTTCACACTTATTCGGTAATTTCGGTTTATTATCGGTATTACAATCAACGGTATTTTCAACGGCACCGGCGAACTCCTTATCCGCGGTGCGGTTCACAACAGTGGTGCGATGAGCGGTTTTCACTTCCTTCGTTGAGGCCAGTTCAACCGGGATCTGCTTCGGCCTCGCTACCTCGCAGTCCCGCGGACGTTTCCCTGTCCCGGAAACGGACAATCTCGCAACATTATCCCAGGGCGGCGGCATCTCGAGCAAAATAATTTCGGTGCATTCCGACAATTATTCTTGCTATGCCCAGTTTCCCCACATCTCCAACATGAGATGGGCTGTGTTGCGGTATTCGGCTTCAGCCTGGTAGGGCACTGCGTTCTGAAGTGGCGCGGAGACCACAATCCCCTCAAGTCTGTTAGTAGGTATGGGGACACTTGAGCAGGACTCTGCTGAGGCTTAGCCTCCGACCACTTCCGGTGAGCAGATGGCTAGACCTTTGGCAGAGTATTCGCGCATGCGTGGTGGGCACCCTGTTGGGTAGACGGTTAGGGTGTGGTCTCGCATCTAACCTCTAGGTGTTACCGGGTAGATGGTTAGGGTGTGGTCTCTGACCGCTAGGGGCCCTTCTGCTATGGTTGTATGATGGAGACCGAGTAGTGGTAATCAGCCTGTATATACAAAATCGTTCAAGGTAGACAGCAAGCAATATGTGAGGTTAGGGAGAACTTCAATGTAAAGCAGCATCAAAATATTTTTCTACACACGGGAATCGAACCCGAGAAATGAAATCCAAAGCCAGCTCCTTAACCGCTCAGCTATGGAGGAATTGAGAACAAGTGATTTTAATGTTGTAGATATAACCGCAGGGTATCCGGTCTGAGTGATAAGTGCGAGTATATTGCAGTCTATATGATGCAGGTAATTTGTTTTTACATGACGTCAGTCATGCAGGTATCTGAACATGCGGGGGACGAAGTGTCGGATTGAATAAAGCTGGCGCGGTCTCCAACGAGACAGGTGTGTGTGTGAGGTTATACAGAGTGTGCAGGTATAATGATGTCTATCACACAGGTCTTCAACGAGGTATCTACCTTGCAGGAGCCTTCAATGAAATGTGGGGTTGTTTGTACATGCCGTTAGTCGCAGGGGTTTTGTCTGAGTTATAATGATATCGATCGCGGCGCATTGTCTGCCCCCCACAAGTCTTCAATAAGGGGTCATAACATCTAACATGCGATAGTTTACAAAAAATGCTGCTTCTCATAATAGCGATATTATGAAGCGTTTGCAGAAATAACTATTAAATCATCTAAGGACTTTTTGCTTGATTAGTACTAGCGAGTACAATATTTGTTATAAGATTATGAGTATGCATCATTAGCTCACTTGAGCGATAAGGTTATGCTAAATCATCTCCAAGAGCAATGTATTCAACTTGGAATTATCGTAATGATGAGCGATGCTTCAATGTTAAAGTAGTTCCATAAGTTATCCGAAAGTAATATGAATATATAAAATGTTTTTCCAAAATTAGTTCCGAAGTAAACATAATTCGCTATAATATTCATTCATGTATGTTTCATAAATTATCCGATATAAATCAAATAAGTTTATGCTAAATTTGTGCCAGGTTGAACAATATTCACTATCATATTTTGCGGTAGAGCTACAGCTGGTTCGAGAGATAAGAAAGTTACGCCGATCACCTTCAAACGCGATGAGAATACTTTATTTTAAATCACACATGTAGTATGTATATATTCGAATCATATTGATTGTAAATCGCATAATATGACCCGAAATCTAGCTGCTGCTGGGTGTAGCCCAATACCTATACAGAATCTAGACGAAGCGGTGTTACGCATCACGATGATTATTCGAACTGTCTGTACAGCTCGATTGCTATATAACAAAATACATTTTTAATCATCTTAAACATATAGATGTGCTAATATAATTTTTTCAGTATGCAAAAATATACTAATAAAACATTTTTCATCGACACACATTTCTCCATAGGATAGTTAGTTTTTATAAAATTCAATCAATTTCAATGGGAAACATATATGCGAGGGAGTTTTATAGAGATCGAACTCATTTCCCCAACCACCCAAGAGGTAGAACTATGATGGCAGGATGAGGAATAGATGTGGATAATGATAATAATCATATGAATATCTTCATGAGCGCTAATCTATATGACATTCAAACACATGCTTCATAAAAGTCTGAATATTGAGTAGAGCTATAGTATCTTCTTCATAAGCGATCATTATCAACATTTAGACACTTGTTTAGCACTTGATTCAACAGCCTATGACGTCATCATCGTTCACGAACTATGATGGGCTGATGAGGACTCAAACATTGAACACATGAATCTTTGAGGTTAAATATCTGCTGTAGAAATTACCCCACTTTTATTACCTTTTTATTTGAGAATATCGATATTTCCCATGTAACGGCTTATTGCCTAAAGCTATTTTGTATGCAACATTGTTATCATTTGCGAGCCTACGAGGGCCTGTGTGTTGGTCGGGGCTAAATGAATATGTTTGACTATTATTACCTGTAGATTTATTTGAGATTCTTCAAGTTTGAGATTGATAATCCACATGAAGAAAGAAGCTTCAACGAATTGATATCAATGAATATTCGTTATTCTGAATGTGACAACTTTATCGGCTTCAACACTCGAGATAAGAGAGAATATTTACCGCAAACTGTCTTATAACCACTACTACATATTATAATAATTGAAAAGATAACATAATAATCTGAATCACTTTTTGAGGAACATTATATGTAAACATGTAATAAAACAAAAGTATATTTATATTTATTAATTAGATAGTAACATAAATTTTTTGTTTCTAACTCTGAAGCGATATTTATAATTTAGATTACAATCCTGATGGGTTGATCCAAGGGACTGTACTTTACCAAACGGCTTGTTCATTATTGTGATGTCTTGCGGGAAAGTGAGAGAAATAAAATACCAAAAATAATAATAATAACATTTATTTAGAAAAATACATTTAGAATTGAAATAATAACATTATGATTCATGGTTCTTCACACTAAACTCCGAACTGATCCTGTAATCGGAGAATACTCCATTATGCGATCGTTAATGATGATGCAATAAGCCCTGGTGTTTTTGGGGAAATTCAGGAAACTTTCCATCTCTAGTTTGACGTCAACTGTTGATGACTTTATAGCATCGTTTTTTTTTGAACAGTCAATCACAAAAATTGCTCTATTCTTGAATGCTATATAATCTAACATGGGCTTACTTATTATTTTATTTGAAAATGATTTCTGGAAATCATAGTACATCTGGTATGCTTCCACGTATTGCTGGTCGGTGAAATTCAATTTCATTGCTTCATATGGATAACACTCTGAATTCAAGTATAATTTTACATTTAGCAAGTTTATATTATCGAAATATGCACTGTGCTTAACAGGATTATTTTTTCGATCAGTTTGGAAAGCTAAAATCACATATCTGGGTCGTTCCAAATTCATTGATGTTTTAACAGCCCAAATGTCACGAGTGCTCTCCTTCATCAACGGATTTTCATGCAGATCCCAGCTGCGAAATGGAATCAAAATAGGCTTCTCAGCACTCAAATTCTCCAACATTTGAAATTTAACCTGATCACTTGGAAACACATGTCGCACTCTTAATGCTATCGTCTTCACATTTATCTTAGCCGTTTTCGTGCCTGTGCTATTAGTATAGCAATCTTTATCGGTTCGAGACCTTATCAAGCGCAGCTTATGTTTTCCACTCAAGACTTTGTTATAGTCAATGAATAGGCCTAGTAGAAAATTCAACGGTATCCATAAATTGATTTTATTATTGTAGACTGAACTCAATGCATACTTAAATGACCATCCAGAAATAGCTAGAGGTATAGATTCATGTTTGGCATATGTTAGATAAGCTCTGATGGTGCTGACAATACCAGGATCACGTACTTTGTCTATCTCTTTTCCATTCAATTCATAACTAATTTATTCGAAGAGAAACGCTCCGAAATTATTCGTTAGTTTACATTCGCCATCACCACTTGCTTCTGGCTGGAATTCTGCCTCGATGAATAAAGCAGACGATGCCAAATCTACCAACACATCTTGTTGATTGATTAATATCTCAATTTCATCGCTGTTGCCAAAAGATGTTGTGTGTGGATAGTAGGTATGAGTTCCTTCCCGGATGATGTCTTCAATGAAGTTTGGCTCGTTGAATATTTGAAGTTTTTCCGACATTGTAACCAAGGGACTTCAAAAAATTTATATTTTCCAATGATAGTGATGCAGAAGCAACCTTCTCCTTCTTCAATGACAGTGATGCAGGAGCAACCTCCTCCCTCGAGCTCGTTGTAGATAATGACTGATGACCACTATGGAGATGTCTTTTATTGCTAAAATCCAAACCCATGTTCTCAAGTGATGGCTACTGCAACCTTCTCAGTTGAATTCCTTTCATATAATGAGTGGTGGTGAGTATTGGATTATTATTTATTGTTGTGAGCCATAATCCCTAGCGATCTTTTTCAATTCCAATCGTATAATAATTTCTTCTCCACGAAAATTTACCGGTTTCCAATTCTGATCTAAAATATTCAGCGTGATGTTATCGAAGGATGTCTTGCTGATGACCGGTAGATAAATAAGATTCTTCGGCTCTATATCAATGGAAAACCCAGGTGGTACAAGAGGTGAGAACTCATATATCGTATGAGCTATCTTATTGTTATAATATGCTCCTGCGGTTAAGTTACACTCTACGCGTATAGTTTGAACTTTGATTATGTTTATAGGTCGATCAGATACGTGTAGTTCACGAGATGTCAATTTCTTTTTGCTGAATCCCAACAGTTCGCTTATACTATCTTTAGGAATAAAATTCACTTTAAAATCGCTCTTCAGCTCTGTGTGTAGAGTGTTGTTGTTAGATTTTATTGATAATTTCCGGTCACGCTTCACTCCTATCCCACAAACTGTACTTTGTATGAAATCTTCGAAGTCTGTCAACTCGTAGGACCCCGTAGGTATAGTAACTACTTTTTCCTCACCCTTCACATCTTCATAATAAAATTTATTAAAACCTTCTTCAATGTTCGGGATGCTATTGTACGTATGCAAACCAACAAGTGCGATAGAATAATATGAATGAGGATCTAGTTCTATAGGTGGGTGAAAATCTACAGATAAGCGGGAGCTCTTACCCGTGATAGTGAACGTCTGAGACATGATTGATGAAAACTTCATCAACAATCTATTTATATACTGATAAAATGCAATGTTAGCCGACCACAACTGAAGAGTTAGAGAGGAATTCCAAATATAACTGGCTACAATTATAAGTGTTATATTGCATGAAATATCGTGTTGACTGCAAACTTTATCGAATGAATTGATACCCTGAATCTCCTCAACCGTTCTTCTAGTTTTGCCTCTGGCATTGATTTGAAGTTCAAACGGGAGCTTGTTTATAAGCGTATTGGGAACACCTTCTCCTACGTACGCTTTCATACAGACTGATGAGAATTCAAGATTGCACCGTTATTCAACGAGGGGGTGTGAGGAAGACCAAAGATCTCAAAATAATTTTTTTATTAATTTTCTCAATACAAAAGACTTAAGTATAATCTTAACAATATATGTTTCAAATATCTCAATCTTGACTCTTGATTCATCGTCCTAGTCGTATTGCATATGCCTGGGTTTACGTCTTTCCACCTATATTGAAGTCCTTTCATGTATGTTCGACGCTGGTAAAAGTTCTTTCTTCTGTGCTCATGAAGCTCATGCAAAACTTGTTCTCTACTCATCTTATCAATGTGGAAATCTAGTGTAGAATTAATTTTTTGGGTATATTCACAGGATTTGGAGATATAAATTTCACAGAGCCCTGCTTTGTTGTTGTGGATGATGAGGGTCTCTTCTTAGAAGGTTCCACAGATGTCATCCGTCGTTCTAACGCCTCCACTTTACTAGTAATGTCATTTAGACGCATGTTCACACTGTTAAATGTGTTATTGATCTCTTTCAATTCATTTCTGTTTTCCCTCACACTATCACTGATTGTTTTATACTCTGATTTTATATAGATTCCCATTTCATTATATTTATTCTGAATGTCCATCAGATGTTTATCAATGTTGAGAATAACCTTCTCATTCGTTAAGTTATGTTCATCCAGGTCCTTGTTGATATCTTTGATCAAATTATCAACCCTAACATTGAAGGTATCTTTAAGACTGGTTTCCGTTTTCAGATTCAGTTTGTGTGTTAATTTATCAACATACACTTTATTTGCAACATCTCCATCATCATTCGGTGATTTTACGTTGCACAATCTACGATTTTCCATATCATAACTTCCATCGCTCGTTAGGAATAATCCTTGTCCGTGAACTTGTTTGAAATTATTATTAAATACATTTGTATCATATATCCACATGGAAGAGGAGGCTCTGCCAAACTTATCCATTGAAACCATCTTTATAACTGTGATGAATTTGTCTTACACCTGGTTTTTGTTCAATTACCCCAGCCTCTATCAATTCTTCTATTATAGAGATTATCTCATTATGGTTACCGGCATGCGAGGATGCAACAAGAAGTCTCAGTCTTTCCACCATTTCGTTAACGTCATCCCAATAAACATATTCGATAGGTTTCTCGTTATATTCAAGCATATCATTTTTGATATATGCACTTCCAGTGTAAGTTTTGGCTCTGGGTCTTTTCATGGAATTAAAGGTTTCAGTACATGTTTGTATTTTACTGTGTATCTTATTCGATCAGCTGGATCGTTATTACGTCTATGGGCACTAGTCATTTCCATCATTTGACTGTAATTTTTCTCATCTTCCACAGTGTAAGTATCAGGTAGAACATCTCTGTAAAATATCAAATTATACAGTCCTGTGGTACCCTTGAACGGAGTACCCTTGATAATTATATTACTCTCACTATCAATCTCTATAGGTTGATTACCCATGAACCATTTGTCTAAAGTTGAATTATATTGCAAACCCATTTTATCATCATATCTCTTAACATCATCATCCAATAGGAATCCTTCCAAGTAATAACGTGCTAATGTGGGGTATTGTTGCAGAAACTCCTCTGTAGCCTCTGCATTATCTTTCTTATGTTTTCTGAATTCTTCACGAATCTGATCGATAGTAGGTTCGAGGGTAAACACATCTTCCTCAGTATTTTGGGGGTTATATACGAACTCTTCCCCTTCAGTTACAATATTTGGGATTGGTATGTTCTCCATTTGTGTTGCTGTAGAAACAATACTTTTAGGTTTAACCAACGAATTTTGTTTGATTATTTCAGCATTTTTCGCAATTTCCTCCAGAGGTTTAGATACATTCCTGAACATATTATCTAGAATCTCATCATTTTCAGCTTTACCCAATTTCACAGCCATATATTTTTTCCTCACAACGTTTGCTAACTCCCAAATTTTTTTCTTCAATTGTTGTTTTTCTTCAAGCATGTTACTCACACCCACGTCCATGCTGAGCGGTTTGTCTATTTCAAATGAAAGTATATATACATGTTAGATGTATATATAACTATCAAAACCTTTGCGATAACGTCCTTTGTTCATATCACAGTCTTTGTTTATCATAAGGAATCCATATTTATCTTTCCAACATACGCTACATATCTCTTTGAATTTTTCGAGTGACATGTCGGTACTTACATGATCGGTGAATATATGCTTCAAATTGAGTTCATCCTGTTTGAAAATAATCAAGCAATTGGCATTGTCGCAATCCATGTTTTGGACATTCAGCAAAAGACTGACAGAAATAGAAACTATCAATTGAGTTGTGTTTCCCTCTTGAAAAATAAGCACGAATTTTCTGCTGTTTCTCAAACATCACGTCATCGAATATTATTATCGAATTAGGCCTCGCTTCTGTGAGGTCTATGACCTCATCACTTTCGGTACAAGGAAAATATCCAAGCCCCTCAATTTTCTTCAATATCTCCTTTCGTAACTGGTATTTTGGTTGGTGTAAAGACTTTGAATATATGTACACGTTTTCAAATTTCAGGCCGTTAGCATCTAACAATAGAGATAACATCACATTTGTTTTCCCACAATTACTTGGACCACAGATTATTGTTCGTAGAGTATTAGGCAGCAAAGAGCTGTGACGTTGTGGTTGTTCAACATTCTCATTGCTTGACCCTAAGTTCATAATACTCAACGAGTCTTTTTGCTTAACAATCTTCATCATTCCTGAAGGCAAATCGAAATCATACTAGAACATATGTTAATGAGCATTTGTTTATATACTAGATGATGATGTTATATTGTGTATGTCCGATCACGCGGTTAGGTACTTCTACACTTCTCTCTCAAAATCAGGTATCAAATACATGTTAAATAGGTCTGAATGCTGAAACACGTGTCTGAATGCTGAAACACATGTCTGAATGTTGAAACACGTGTCTGAAACACGTGTCTGAATGCTGAAACACGTGTCTGAATGCTGAAACACGTGTCTGAATGTTGAAACACGTGTCTGAAACACGTGTCTGAATGCTGAAACACGTGTCTGATTGCTGAAACACGTCTCTGAATGTTGAAACACGTGTCTGAAACACGTGTCTGAATGTTGAAACACGTGTCTGAAACACGTGTCTGAATGTTGAAACACGTGTCTGAATGTTAAAGCATGTGTTGAATCATGCGATAAAACATGTGCATGAATGTATTACAAACATTATGATTATTCACATTTTATTCCTCATTAGCCCATCATAGTTCGTGAACGATGATGACGTCATCATCGTTCGTAAACTATGGTCGCCGGGTTGAATCAGTTACTGTCATTGGCTTGAAGCAGTGACGTCATCATCGTTCGTAAACTATGGTCGCCGGGTTGAATCAGTTACTGTCATTGGCTTGAAGCAGTGACGTCATCATCGTTTGTGAACGATGGTCGCCGGATTGAATCAGTTACTGTCATTGGCTTGAAGCAGTGACGTCATCATCGTTCGTGAACGATGGTCGCCGGATTGAATCAGTTACTGTCATTGGCTTGAAGCAGTGACGTCATCATCGTTCGTAAACTATGGTCGCCGGGTTGAATCAGTTACTGTCATTGGCTTGAAGCAGTGACGTCATCATCGTTCGTAAACTATGATCGCCGGATCTTCAATTCAATAAAACACCACTTACTCGTCAAAATCCTTATGTATTTCGATACACATAAAGCTATAGTCTGATGTTCTCACCCACCCCAATTTGTATGCATCATATTGATTTTCCCTACATCAGCGGTAAATATTCTCTCTCTCTCTTATCTCGAGTGTTGAAGCTGATAAAGTTGTCACATTCAGAATAACGAATATTCATTGATATCAAATCGTTGAAGCTTCTTTCTTCATGTGGGTTATCAATCTCAAACTTGAAGAATCTCAAATGAGTCTCTACAGGTAATAATAGTCAAACATATTCATTTAGCCCCGACCAACACACAGGCCCTCGTAGGCTCTCAAATGATAACAATGTTGCATACAAAATAGCTTTAGGCAATAATCCGTTACATGGGAAATATCGATATTCTCAAATAAAAGGTAATAAAAGTGGGGTAATTTCTACAGCAGATATTTAACCTCAAAGATTCATCTGTTCAATGTTTGAGTCCTCATCGAACCATCATAGTTCGTGAACGATGGTGACGTCATAGGCTGTTGAATCACGTGCTAAACAAGTGTCTGAATGTTGATAATGATCGCTTATGAAGATACTATAGCTCTACTCAATGTTCAGACTTTTATGAAGCATGTGTTTGAATGTCATATAGATTAGCGCTTATGAAGATATTCATATGATTATGTAAACCCGAGAACAAAAAAAAATGTGTTCATCATTATAATCTTTTACGCGAACGTATGGAGTTTGTAAAAGTCGTGCTCGTGAACGAAAATAGTACAGATTCCTAATGGAGATATTTATATAATTATTATTGGTATTTTATTCCTCATCAGCCCATCATAGTTCGTGAACGATGATGACGTCATAGGTTGTTGAATCACGTGCTAAACAAGTGTCTGAATGTAGATAATGATCGCTTATGAAGATACTATAGCTCTACTCAATATTCAGACTTTTATGAAGCATGTGTTTGAATGTCATATAGATTAGCGCTTATGAAGATATTCATATGATTATTATCATTATCCACATCTATTCCTCATCCTGCCATCATAGTTCTACCTCTTGGGTGGTTGGGGAAATTAGTTCGATCTCTATAAAACTCCCTCGCATATATGTTTCCCATTGAAATTGACTGAATTTTATAAAAAGCTAACTATCCTATGAAGAAATGTGTGTCGATGAAAAATGTTTTATTAGTATATTTTTGCATACTGAAAAAATTATATTAGCACATCTATATGTTTAAGATGATTAAAAATGTATTTTGTTATATAGCAATCGAGCTGTACAGACAGTTCGAATAATCATCGTGATGCGTAACACCGCTTCGTCTAGATTCTGTATAGGTATTGGGCTACACCCAGCAGCAGCTAGATTTCGGGTCAAATTATGCGATTTACAATCAATATGATTCGAATATATACATACTACATGTGTGATTTAAAATAAAGTATTCTCATCGCGTTTGAAGGTGATCGGCGTAACTTTCTTATCTCTCGAACCAGCTGTAGCTCTACCGCAAAATATGATAGTGAATATTGTTCAACCTGGCACAAATTTAGCATAAACTTATTTGATTTATATCGGATAATTTATGAAACATACATGAATGAATATTATAGCGAATTATGTTTACTTCGGAACTAATTTTGGAAAAACATTTTATATATTCATATTACTTTCGGATAACTTATGAAACTACTTTAACATTGAAGGATCGCGCATCATTACGATAATTCCAAGTTGAATACATTGCTCTTGGAGATGATTTACCATAACCTTATCGCTCAAGTGAGCTAATGATGCATACTCATAATATTATAACGAATATTGTACTCGCTAGTACTAATCAAGCAAAAAGTCCTCAGATGATTTAATAGTTATTTCTGCAAACGCTTCATAATATCGCTATTATGAGAAGCAGCATTTTTTGTAAACTATCGCATGTTAGATGTTATGACCCCTTATTGAAGACTTGTGGGGGGCAGACAATGCGCCGCATGATCGATATCATTATAACTCAGACAAAACCCCTGCGACTAACGGCATGTACAAACAACCCCACATTTCATTGAAGGCTCCTGCAAGGTAGATACCTCGTTGAAGACCTGTGTGATAGACATCATTATACCTGCACACTCTGTATAACCTCACATACACACCTGTCTCGTTGGAGACCGCGCCAGCTTCATCCAATCCGACACTTCGTCCCCCGCATGTTCAGATACCTGCATGACTGACGTCATGTAAAAACAAATTACCTGCATCATATAGACTGCAATATACTCGCACTTATCACTCAGACCGGATACCCTGCGGTTATATCTACAACATTAAAATCGCTTGTTCTCAATTCCTCCATAGCTGAGCGGTTAAGGAGCTGGCTTTGGATTTCATTTCTCGGGTTCGATTCCCGTGTGTAGAAAAAAATATTTTGATGCTGCTTTACATTGAAGTTCTCCCTAACCTCACATATTGCTTGCTGTCTACCTTGAACGATCTTGTATATACAGCCTGATTACCACTACTCGGTCTCCATCATACAACCATAGCAGAAGGGCCCCTAGCGGCCAGAGACCACACCCTAACCATCTACCCGGTAACACCTAGAGGTTAGAGGCGAGACCACACCCTAACCGTCTACCCAGGCCGGTAATACAGGGTCAGTACTTACCGATACCTGTCTGGGCATACCGCGCATGCGCGAATACTCTGCCAAAGGTCTAGCCGTCTGCTCACCGGAAGTGGTCGGAGGCTAAGCCTCAGCAGAGTCCTGCCCAAGTGTCCCCATACCTACTTCTGTTCAGGGATATTCGGTATCCCAAACTTGACTGGCGATGACGGTTCAGATGCAGGTTGCCTACCCAGCGCTGACGGGTCCATAATCCTTGCTGCGGGACTTGGAATTTGTGCCCTCACTGACACTGGAAATATCCTCTACTGCATGAGTTGCTGCTCAGCCTGCAGATTCTCAAACTCCTTTGCCTGTAACATTAACGACGGCACGTCGTTAAAACTCCCTTGTCGGATAAATTGCCTATACTCCGGCAATAAATTTTGGTGCAACCAGAACAATTCCCGTTCTGCGGTCATTGCACCATGTCTTCAATATTGGTAGGCGTAGGCTGCGGCGCCTCAGGTATAGCACCAGTGTACCCAGAGAACTCCATGTTTCCAATCCAATTCAAAATCAAAATGTTCAACCCCAAAAATAAATTATTTTTCTCAGGGGTAAGTAACGGGAGAGGGTGCGGTAACCAAAACCAGTCCACACCTTCCTTCCAATAAGATAGAAGCAATCAAATCACTTGCCCCAATTTGGGCAACGTAACTTTGATTTCGGGAGGTAACTCCAAAACGGTTTAGCCAATCCGCCCAAAAATGTTACCAACGGCTTCCTTGGTATCGATTTACATGGAAAGGAGCTATCACTTGCCCAATTCGGGTTAAGGTTGACTGGGAAAATCAAAGGGAAAAATAAGGACAAAAATCGAAATTTGGGCAAAACACTGAGGTGTAGTTAACAATTCTACACCTCACGGAATAATCGATTTTTCAGTCAGATTCTCTGTTAAAAACTTGATGTTTCCCCTGAAACGGGGGCGGATCGAAAAACAAATTTCACCAAGCAACCTTGGTGAACATGGGGAACAAGTTTGTGTCAAAACTTTTCCAAATTTACAAAATTCAAAAACAAACTCCTGGGGATGTTTCGAAAACGTATTCGAAACGTCGGGGACTTGAAGCTTGTTTTTCTGTCACCCTATATCTGAAATTTCGTTCAAAACGGACTACCGGTTCAATTGCAATAAATTATTCAACATTTCACTTTTCGGAATAGAAAAAATATAATTCCCCCTCGGTCAATTTTCAAAAGTCCCTGCTCGGGCGCCATTTTATAACGTGACCTTGTGCGACATTTCGCTATATTGCTTACTGCGGTAAGCTTCGAATCCTCGGGCGCCAGATTTTTCCAAAAGGTTTACTCCTTTTTGAGGACTTCTGCTAGGGTCCTCTCCACAAGGCTCGTCACTATGCTATCTAAAGATAGCCTTGTCCCTAGGGTAGCTACAGTGAAGTATAACCAGAGTCCAATGGGCAGAAAACAGTATCGACATTGTAGGCTTTAATTACAATTGATACCTGGTTATAACTTAGCTCGTTAAAGATGGAGCAGAAATAATTTAATAAAACAGGGAATTCCAAATATTAAAATATATAATGATTTTAACAAGTACACTTTCAGAATTATCAATTTAAATGCAATTGAACGGTATTATTTCACAAAATTACACCCAGACGGAAAATGTAATGAAGCTCAAACGGTAAATGAAAACCTTTTCAAGATATCAACTCTACGACAAGTTTGGTCGCTAAATTTAATTCGGCGGTACGGGATCGGTTGATGAATGATTCAGAATGATCAATTCGCGGAAAAGTACGAATCGAACAGTTCCTAGCGTAATAGCTGTACTCGGTAAATATTCAGATAGCAGCACTAATAAATGAAATGTTCAAATCACACTACGATATATTAAACGGTTGAAATTTCGGTCGGATCGGAAGATATATCGTAATGCCCAAAAATGTAATATTAAGACATCATTTACCTTATGCAACAATTCACAAACACAAACACTATTGTTAATTCACATTTTCAAATCTTTGACTCACTCGAATAAATTCAAAAACACAAGAGAGTAACGGTACTCATTCTAACTCGAAATCACGAGAGAGTAACTGCACTGATTGAAATTCAAAAACACAAGAGCTACTATACTGATCAAAAGTCAGAAACACAAGAGAGCGATCTTTCGGCTGTCACGGCTTTTATATGTTTTCCGAGGTTCTGGACAAGTCTGCTCCACCAAATCCTTATTTTTGTGCCAATAGTTTTCACTTATGCCCCGAACAATGGTTAAAAGTGACGCTACTTTTTAGATCTAAAATTCGCGCTCATGATATCACACCAGTTCTTCCCAGCGGAGTAAACAAGTGTTATCGGAGTTTTTAGGTTGTTCGCCCTTTCTATACATAAGGCTTCACAAAGTTTGGTGTCTTAACTGGCCAGCCCCTGTTTTTGCATCATATCTTTATCGGAATGAAATGCAATTTTGAACGGGCATGAATTAGATTCATCTATTTGAATAATTATACTTATTTGAAATTACGGAGATTTAGAAAAGTGACAATCACGGAATACACATTCGGAATTCATTCATATCTATTGAAATAATGAACTGTTCGAACTGAAATTACATGTAAAATCAGTATTTATTGCCTGATCTAAATTAAATAATCTTTCGAAATTTAAGCTTTGTTACAGTGTACTTACGAAAGTGAGGTTTGAAATCCCTTTTTACTTTCCTTAATTTATAAAATAACATGTCACAACAGACAACACTATTGGTTTAATACTGTTACAGTTAAAATTTTATTAAAAATGAACATGATGGATGCAATTAAGTGTAAAAACATTTTAAAATTCCACCTGGGCTCGTATAGAAGTCATGTCAGATTCAGGAAGAAATGATGTGTGTGAATGACATATGACATTGAATTAATTGAAGTTGACACTTGACGTGTATAATAGATTACTAGTGACTTTGTTGTTAACATAGAATGAGATGAAAAAAAAAAATAGAAACACCAACTACTCAAGGGTACCAACATATTTATTGAAATGAATTTTGGTCTCTCTCATAAGGAGGGAGACTTAGTAAATAAGAGTAGATTATGTTAAGATTGTGAATATCGGTTCTGGAATTTATTGAATTAGGTTTTTTGAAAATGTGTGTCATTTCGAGGAAAGTTCTCTTTTTTAAATTGGATTCATGTTTCAAGATAGTCACATTATCATAGTCTGGGTTATGGTCAAAAGAGATGGTGTGATTAGCTAATGAACAAGTTTTTTTAAATTTCTGATATCGCTTTTGTGGGAGCTAATTCTGTCTTTCAATTTCCTTTTGGTTTGGCCAATGTACTACTTCTTTTCACATTGAGAACAAGGGATACAGTAAACTAAATTTGAGTTGTCTAATAGAGGATCTTTGTCTTTTAATTTTGAAAAAATATTGTTTAATACGATTTGGTTTTTGTAAGCTATCTTGATATTAGGAATCTTGGAGAGTAATTTATTAAATTTATAGTTGAGAGATTCAATGTGTGGTAATGTGAGATAGAAGGTTTGTTGCAGATTGTTATTGGTAGGATTATTAATTGTATTGATAGGTTGATCAATATCGATGGAAGACCTACCGAAAATAAGTTTGTAAACTAGTTTTTGTGGGTAGCCACTGTTGATGAAAAGTTGTAAAAGTTTTTTAAGATTAGTTGTTCGTAGTGAAGTGTGACTTGTTTTAATTACTCTGTTTTTCATACCAAGAACTAAATTTATTTTTTGTCTGTGTTGGTGATATGACTCATAATGTAAGAATTTTCCAGAAGCACCTGGTTTGGTATACCAGCTAGTGATTAGAGTATTGTCAACCCTTCTGATTACTTTTGTATCTAAGAAGGGGACACTTTGTTCGATGTTTTCTTCTTCAATGGTAAATTGTAGTTTTTCATGGTAAGAGTTAAAAACAAGTAACAATTCATGAAATTTGTCCTGAGGGGCACTCGAAATAATATCATCTACGTATTTTTTTAAAAAGGGGATCTCAAATTGAATTTTGTTTAAACAATCTTCAATGAGGTCATCCATCACATATTGAGCAATTATAGGAGAAACTGGGCTGCTCATTGGCATACCTAGGCATTGTTGGTAAATTTTTTTTTTAAAACTGAAAACTGTTGTGTCATAGAGAAAATCGATTAATTTTAAGAATAAATGTTTGGAAACTTTGCAATGTGAAGAAATATCATTCCTATGTCTGGTGATACTCTCTTTAGCTAATTCTAATGTAATGTTATTGAATAAGGATACTACATCTAGACTAATAATTTTAAAATCAAAAGGAAGTTGAAACTCATTAATGAAGGAGCAAAATTCAAAGGAGTCTTTGACAAAATAATTATTATTAGAATTATATGATAATGTGAGAATGTTGGTAACCAATTGAGCAACACCTCTGTTTGGACTATTAATGCCTGAAATAATGGGTCTAAGTTGAAGTGTTGGTTTGTGAATATTTGGTAAACCATAAAACTTGTTAATCGTTCTATTATAAATTTTAAAGGAAAAGCCTTCTTCTTTAGAAATCATATTTTTTTTTCCAGTTCTGTGATCAATTTGTTAGCTTTTTGTTGAATGGTACTTGAGGGGTTACCATTTAATGATCGATAGTAGGTAGCATCGCTGAGAATGTTAGATGATAAAGTGGAGTATTGTTCCTGTGTCAAGATTGTCGTTACTTTCATTTTGTCTGATTGAATAATTTTTAACTGTGGATTGTTTTTGAGGAATTTTTTGCATTTGGTGTAAGTATTATGAATTGAATTGTTAACAGAATCATTGGTGTGTACAAAATTGGTGATAATATTGGTAGTTTGAGTTAAAAAAAATATTTCTTTCATTATTTGGAACAAATTGTGAGATTGAGTCATCATCAGCTAAAAATTTTGGAATGTTAATATCTTTGTTTTTTGGTTCAATGCTAAATTTTGGTCCCAGAGCTAGAAAATTCGAGATTTCTGAAGGAATTACTGTGACTGTTAAATTCTTAACCCAAGTAGTTGGTGTTTTTATCTTACAAATTTGTGATTGTTTGAGTTTGTTAAATTTGAGAACATTATTCTTCTTAATTTGGAAAAATTATCGGTTATACGAAATAGACTGTCGTTTATAAAAGTCAATGGCAATGTCATATGGGATAAGGATAGAGGATTTCGCATTAATCAACATTTTTTCCAAATTACGAATGCTATCATGAGTGATTTTGATCTCTAAATTCAATAGATTATTCCTTAACCTGTTGTTAAATTGTGATGTGTATTGAAATGTCCTTCCAACAGCAGCTGCGGTCAGATCAACTACATTCTTGATACCATGAGTGATGTGTTGTGGGATGATGTTATTCTTTTTGCATTTCATAAGGAACGTACGTCTGTTTCGTTGTGTGGCAAGTTTGGCATAGATGTTCGCCATCATTTAAGTTTATTCATTGTGGTGTAACCATATCGTAATCGGATGTCTTGATAAAAACCCATATCTATAGGAAGGTGTGAAGGTTAGACGACTGTCTAAGTTAAAGAAGAATCTCTTTAAGTTCAGGTATGCAGTCAACAAGGGGATGGAAAATAAAGTGAACTCTTTTTTCTATTCAAGCTTTCGAGTCATTTATTGGCTCTTCATCAGGAACTCTACAATGAATTATAATGAACAATATTTGGTTTGAAAAAAGAAAAAAAGAGACCTTTAGGCATGTGTACTTACGAAAGTGAGGTTTGAAATCCCTTTTACTCGCCTTAATTTATAAAATAACATGTCACAACAGACAACACTATTGATTTAATACTGTTACAGTTAAAATTTTATTAAACATAAACATGATGGATGCAATTAAGTGTAAAAACATTTTAAAATTCCACCTGGGCTCGTATAGAAGTCATGTCAGATTCAGGAACAAATGATGTGTGTGAATGACATATGACATTGAATTAATTGAAGTTGACACTTGACGTGTATAATAGATTACTAGTGACTTTGTTGTTAACATAGAATGAGATAAAAAAAAAAAAAATAAATAAGAAAAAAAAATTAATAAAAACACCAACTACTCAAGGGTACCAACTTGATATTTATTGAAATGAATTTTGGTCTGTCTCATAAGGAGGGAGACTTAGTAAATAAGAGTAGATTATGTTAAGATTGTGAATATCGGTTCTGGAATTTATTGAATTAGGTTCTTTGAAAATGTGTGTCATTTCGAGGAAAGTTCTCTTTTTAAAATTTGATTCATGTTTCAAGATACTCACATTATCATAGTCTGGGTTATGGTCAAAAGAGATGGTGTGATTAGCTAATGAACAAGTTTTTTTTAAATTTCTGATATCGCTTTTGTGGGAGCTAATTCTGTCTTTCAATTTCCTTTTGGTTTGGCCAATGTACTTCTTTTCACATTGAGAACAAGGGATACAGTAAACTAAATTTGAGTTGTCTAATAGAGGATCTTTGTCTTTTAATTTTGAAAAAATATTGTTTAATACGATTTGGTTTTTGTAAGCTATTTTGATATTAGGAATCTTGGAGAGTAATTTATTAAATTTATAGTTGAGAGATTCAATGTGGGGTAATGTGAGATAAAAGGTTTGTTGCAGATTGTTATTGGTAGGATTATTGATTGTATTGATAGGTTGATCAATATCGATGGAAGACCTACCGAAAATAAGTTTGTAAACTAGTTTTTGTGGGTAGCCACTGTTGATGAAAAGTTGTAAAGGTTTTTTAAGATTAGTTGTTCGTAGTGAAGTGTGACTTGTTTTAATCACTCTGTTTTTCATACCAAGAACTAAATTTATTTTTTGTCTGTGTTGGTGATATGACTCATAATGTAAGAATCTTCCAGAAGCACCTGGTTTGGTATATCAGCTAGTGAGTATTAATCAAAAGAGAGTAATCAAAACAAGTCACACTTCACTACGAACAACTAATCTTAAAAAACTTTCACAACTTTTCATCAACAGTGGCTACAATTAACAATTTTGATAAAGGCAATAAACGTTGTCGAAACGTCAAAACAGAATTTTTATTTCATTATCAGTATATATACGAACCAATATACCAAGAAAACATACAAATATATATATAAATTGATAAAAGGAAATATAAAGTAGGAGCAAATATTTTATTAGAAGTAAGGGGTTTATTTTCATTAGAGAGCATTAAAAACAATCAAAGTACTTTATCAGAGAAGGATAAAAAGAAATGTAAAATCAAAGAGGGAATTTATTTACAAGAAATAGGTTAGAAAGAAATGAAAGAAAGTATATGAATAGGGAAATGAGAAAAAGAGGAAGGTTAATTAAATTTGAAATAGGTGAATTAGTAATAGTAAGAGCAATGAGAGTAACTAATAATAAAAAGAATATATGTGGAAAATTATGTTTTGCTTTTGAAGGTCCATATGTAGTCATGAATGAAAATGCTGAAAATAGTTATGAATTAATGAATCCTGAAAATGGAAAGATAAGGGGAATATTTAATATTGATCAAATATACAAGTATAATTATTAATAAATTTAGTTCATGAAAATAAAATCAAAAGATAAATAAATTTTAAATATTAATGTGATTAATACGTTAAAATTGATTTAGGGGAATTTGTTATGATTTCATTTCATAAACAATAAAAATTTAAAAATAATAACTTACCGAACTTTGAAAATCAGAAAAGTACAAATAAAAGATATTTATATGGAATTAAAAACAATAGTAAAAGCTAAATAATAGTTAGGATATTAATATTAACAATGTAAAACATAATAAACAACAATGTAATAGAATAAGAAGTGATAAACAAGAACTTCAGTGAAAGTGAAGAAACGTACTGTGTAACGAAGGCAGAAATCATAATTAGAGTGATTACAAAACTATCATGAGATAGTACAAAACATTGAATAATGTTATAGATATAAGTTAGGATTAGTAAATTTGAGTTATGTAATGTTAAAAGAATGTTATTGATATAATATGATATGTATTAGATTTAAGAATAAGTAACTGTCAAGAAAACCATAAATATGAGAATAATAATATAATTAATAACCCAATCATAGGTTATATTATACCAAAGTGTGGGGAAAAATGTAGGCAATATTAATTTAAAAAGAAGGAATCACTATCAATTAAAACAAGTTGAAAATCTCCAATAATTCAAAAATTAAAGAATACTAAATTCTGATTGGTTGAGAGGAATTTCTAGTGTCAGTCTGGTAACAATGAGTACTTCTGTCAGTTTAACAACAATTAACTTGGCATTCTTGATAAGAAAAGTAAGCACCTGATAGGTTGTTTATGACATAATGTAGCGTCGGTTTTGGGGGCCTATAAAAAGGTCTGAAAGTAAAGCTAAGGGGAGTTTGCATTAATATCCAAGCAGAGACTGTTCTCCTCTGGCAACTCACCAAAATTTTCTAACCTAAGTTTATAAAAATTAAACATCAGAGAACGCAAGTGTTCCAAACTTCGATAGGTTCAAAGTAACCAAAGTTAATAAGTTTTATTAAAAGTCAACAAGTATCCCAAGTATCTAAACCAAATAAAAGGTAGTAATAACCTCCAATTTATAAGAAGTATCCAACGATTGCCATTCTTCAACATAATTTCAATAAAGCATCGAAAAGTTTTATGTCTTATCTAAAAGAATAAAACAAAGTATTATCAACAGTTCCTGATCCTCAAGAAGAAGTAACCTAAATTAGTTACCTGTGATTATCGTGAAAAAGCTTAGTGTTGTGTAAAAGGTGAATCAACGAAATAACAAAAGGAAGTAAATTGAAAATTGCCCACATTGTTAAACACACTTTTGGATATTGTCTAAACGTAAGTTTGTTTATAATTTCTACATCATATTATTCGTATTATCTGTAAAGAAAAAGGAAGATTGTTGATTATAACAATATAAACAAATATTAATTGAAAAAGTGATTGTAAGGTTATGTCATAGATTTTGTAAACATAAAGTTGGATTACACAAGATAATAAGAGTCATAGAAATTAAATATTGTGAAATCAAAGAGCATTGTGTTTAATTCCATATAAAATTATTCTATAGATAAACTTCAAAACTTCATAAACATTAATTAAAAAATTTTTCAAATATAATCAAATCAAAAGATAATAAGCTAGCCGGTAGAATCTCAAAATATAATTATTAATTATTAAAAACAAAATAAAAACAGTAAGAGTTTTATAAGAATTGTCACCACAACGTGGGGAAAAATAAAAAAATAAGTAAAATAATTCATAATTCTTCTTCTCTTGTTAAAGTATCAGCTATTATATTTAATTTTCCTGGAATATGTTTTATTTCAAAATCATATTCCTGCAATAACAAAATCCATCTTCGAATCCTACTGTTTTTAAACTTGTTTTTGAATATACTTGTTAATGCACTATGATCAGTTTCTACCCTTACTTTGCAATTGAACCACAACAATGGTTCATCAACCAATCGTTCTCTTATTAATTTTTTCATTCTCTCTATATTCCTTTCATACTGTATTTCATTTTTTAAATCTTTAACAAAAATGCATGGATGTAATAATTTTATGTTTCCATTAAACTTTATTGTATTCTCATGACCTACATTTCTGTATTCTATATTCATTCTCTCTTCGGATCTATTCTCAATTCTTTTTATTCTTTCATCTTGTTCATTTATCATTTTTTCCTGATTTTCTTTCATACTTTGTAAATTCACATTCACATTCTCTTCAATATTCTTCCCCATATCATTCATTCTATTTTCCATAATATCTATTTCTTTCTCTACATTATTAAACTTTCTATTTACAAAGCTATTATATTCTTCTAATTTATCATCTATACTTTCTTCAACATGTTGTCTTATTTCCTTTTTTTCAGTTTCAACTATTCTCATAATTTCCTCAGTTCTTTTATCAAATTTATCATTCACTCTCTTAATTTCATCTCTTATATCACTCATTCTAGCATTTGTTTCATTAGCTTTTGAATTTAAACTTTCAAGCAATCTCATTATTTGTGATTGACTATCTATTATTGGTGGTCTTTCTGCACTAATCATTTCACCCTCTTGATCAAATCCTATCAATTCTGGAGTCCTCTGTCTATCTCCTTCCATTTTTACTTTCTTATTAATTAATCTAGTTCTTTAAATTATTTTGATACGCGGTTCTATTCCTTTTTTCAAATGGCCTCACGTTTGAGCGACAATTATTATGATAAATTGTTTTTTATTTTATTTGAATTTTATTTGGATTTTAAATAATTCTTATTTTTGATTCTACCGGCTAGCTTATTATCTTTTGATTTGATTATATTTGAAAATTTTTTTAATTAATGTTTATGAAGTTTTGAAGTTTATCTATAGAATAATTTTATATGGAATTAAACACAATGCTCTTTGATTTCACAATATTTAATTTCTATGACTCTTATTATCTTGTGTAATTCAACTTTATGTTTACAAAATCTATGACATAACCTTACAATCACTTTTTCAATTAATATTTGTTTATATTGTTATAATCAACAATCTTCCTTTTTCTTTACAGATAATACGAATAATATGATGTAGAAATTATAAACAAACTTACGTTTAGACAATATCCAAAAGTGTGTTTAACAATGTGGGCAATTTTCAATTTACTTCCTTTTGTTATTTCGTTGATTCACCTTTTACACAACACTAAGCTTTTTCACGATAATCACAGGTAACTAATTTAGGTTACTTCTTCTTGAGGATCAGGAACTGTTGATAATACTTTGTTTTATTCTTTTAGATAAGACATAGAACTTTTCGATGCTTTATTGAAATTATGTTGAAGAATGGCAATCGTTGGATACTTCTTATAAATTGGAGGTTATTACTACCTTTTATTTGGTTTAGATACTTGGGATACTTGTTGACTTTTAATAAAACTTATTAACTTTGGTTACTTTGAACCTATCGAAGTTTGGAACACTTGCGTTCTCTGATGTTTGATTTTTATAAACTTAGGTTAGAAAATTTTGGTGAGTTGCCAGAGGAGAACAGTCTCTGCTTGGATATTAATGCAAACTCCCCTTAGCTTTACTCTCAGACCTTTTTATAGGCCCCCAAAACCGACGCTACATTATGTCATAAACAACCTATCAGGTGCTTACTTTTCTTATCAAGAATGCCAAGTTAATTGTTGTTAAACTGACAGAAGTACTCATTGTTACCAGACTGACACTAGAAATTCCTCTCAACCAATCAGAATTTAGTATTCTTTAATTTTTGAATTATTGGAGATTTTCAACTTATTTTAATTGATAGTGATTCCTTCTTTTTAAATTAATATTGCCTACATTTTTCCCCACACTTTGGTATAATATAACCTATGATTGGGTTATTATTTATATTATTATTCCCATATTTATGGTTTTCTTGACAGTTACTTATTCTTAAATCTAATACATATCATATTATATCAATAACATTCTTTTAACATTACATAACTCAAATTTACTAATCCTAACTTATATCTATAACATTATTCAATGTTTTGTACTATCTCATGATAGTTTTGTAATCACTTTAATTATGATTTCTGCCTTCGTTACACAGTACGTTTCTTCACTTTCACTGAAGTTCTTGTTTATCACTTCTTATTCTATTACATTGTTGTTTATTATGTTTTACATTGTTAATATTAATATCCTAACTATTATTTAGCTTTTACTATTGTTTTTAATTCCATATAAATATCTTTTATTTGTACTTTTCTGATTTTCAAAGTTCGGTAAGTTATTATTTTTACATTTTTATTGTTTATGAAATGAAATCATAACAATATATATATATATATATATATATATATATATTTGTATGTTTTCTTGGTATATTGGTTCGTATATATACTGATAATGAAATAAAAATTCTGTTTTGACGTTTCGACAACGTTTATTGCCTTTATCAAAATTGTTGATTGAAATTAGTGTTTCCATGTAATTTAGAAAAGAATAGATGATTTCGATTAATGAAATGCGTCTGCAGCCGACTTGTGTTTTAAGATCCAATTAAAACTGCAGAAAACATTGGATCGGTTGTGTGTGAAAGAGTAATGTATGGCTAACTACAATTTGAAATAGATTGAATTTGATTAAATACAAGACATTCCAATATTGTACAATTATAAATATCTATGAATTATTGTATGAATTAGTTACTCTATGATGAGTATTTCTATCATAACTATTCAAGTTTAAGATAATTCTATGGAATTTAACCTCAAAATTGTTATTCTATAGTGTCATAGTTAAATAATACTTCATCTTTTTTAGGTTGAATTTTAAATAGACAATGGAAAGTGGCACTTCAAATTAATAAAATTTTGTTAAGTTTGAATTAGATTATTGTACAGTTTCGAAAGATTGGAATCTATTTTGTCATTTACACAATTGTTCTTTTTAATTTGAATAGATTCTAATATCAAACGTTTGTTGTCGTTTGTTTCAATATTTAAAATTTTTGTATTGTTGTAGTCGAAAGTATGGTTAGTGTCTTTCACATGTTTATTGAGCGCAGTTGATGAATTTTTGGTATATTTGTGGCCATTTAATCTTTTTTCGAGGTATTGTGAAGATTGGCCAATATATACCTTTTCGCAATCTTTGCAAGGGATGGAATAAACAGTATGGGTTATTTTTTTGAAAGGTACGCTGCTTTTTAATTTTGTAAAGAGACTTTTCTGATTTAAATAACTCTTATGACATATATGTAGGTCATAAGGTTTCACTATATTACAAATTTTCTCTGAAAGTCCACTGATATATGGTAGTGATATGTAATGCCTATCATTAGTTTTCTCATTATTGGTATTGATTCCACCAAATGAGTTATAAAATTTATGAATTTTGTCTTTAGTTATCGAATTTACTAAATCAATGGGATAACCATTTCTTATTAAAGTTTCTTTTGTTTTTGTAATAGATATAGTTCTCAGTTCAGGAGAACTTAGTCGAATAGCTCTATCTATTAGATTTATAATAACATTTTTCTTATATTTTTTAGGTATATTAGAATTGAAATTAGTATACCTTCCTGACCAAGTAGGTTTGGTATACCATTTTGTTAGAATTTTGTTATCATTTGATTTTCTTACTAAAGTTAAATCTAAAAAATTTATTTCGTTATGATTTTCTAATTCAATCGTAAATTGTAACTTATGGTGAAAGGAATTGAAAGAATTCAAAAATTCATTACATTTGTTTTCAGGGATTGCAGCAATACAATCATCAACATATCTTTTGAAGAAGGCTATATTATAATTTAGTTGAGATACTACTTTTTCTTCAAGGAATTCCATTACTATTTGGGCTATGATACTTGATATTGGAGAGCCCATTGCACAACCATCTAATTGTTTATAACAATCATCTTTATAATGTAAAAAATTAGTGGTGAATGTATATTCTATAGCTGTTAAGAACTCATTCATAGGTAAATTTGTATATAGTTTTATTTCATCCCATTTATTTTGAATTATTTGTTTAGCTAATTCTAAAGGGATATTTGTATATAAAGATGTGACATCTAGTGATACTAAGATATAGTTTTTAGGTATTGTAATTTTGTTAATGAATTCCTTGAAATCCCAAGAATCTTTGATGTAAAATTCATTTTTGTAAGCTATGTTTTTTAGTATGTTGGATAAGTATTTAGCCATTTCATAAAAAGGTGATTGAATGCTGCATACTACAGGTCGCATCGGTATATTAGGTTTATGAATTTTGGGTAAACCATATATTTTTGGAGGATGAGCATTATGTATCGTTAATTGTCTATGAATGTATTTTGAAATATATTTCTTTTCAAACCATTTTTTTACTAAGTTATTATTTTTAGTTTGGTAAATATTAGTTGGGTTGTTATTTAGTTTCTTATATACTTCAGGATCATTCAACATTGTAGACATTTTATCCTCATATTCATTTGTGTCCATGATAACAGTTTTATTACCTTTATCTGCTTTTAAGATAGTAATTTGTGGGTTAGATTTGATGAATTGTTTGGTTTCTTTGAAATTTTTGATTGATTTGTTATTTTTATTATTAAATTTATTATTTTTAACTGTTTGTTTGAAATTAGTTATTGTGTTTATACATTTTGATCTTATCTCATTCGCTATTTGAGTAGGTTTTTTAGCAATTTCAGTTTCAAGTGAAGAAATTATGTTATTAATAGGTATTTGTCTTTCGTTATATAGAGTATTACTAAATTTCTCACCGAGAGCTAAAGTGTCTATTACATTTTTTGGAACATTTGTTTGAGATAAATTCATTAGCCAATTATTATCAACTATGAGATCTCTTTTGTTATTGTTATTTAATTTATTTATTTTCTCAATATTTCTATGTTTAATTTTATTAAAGTTTTTTTCAAATTTTTGAGTTTCTAATTCTAAATACGTATTGTAGATTTGAGTAGGTAGGATATTTTTCATTGTAGATTTGGTTCTGCCTATGTTATTTTCAGTTTGTTTTACATTTTTACAAGTGTCAGATATTAAGAGGTTTAATACTTTTAATTGAAACGTTTCTTTGAATTGAAGATAAGTATTATCTAAGTACTCACTATTGAAAATGATGTGATTATCATTGATTTTTAAAAATTTTGGTATTATTCTTAAACTTTTTAGTCGTAATAAGTATATTTTCCTATTTTTTTGATTGGCGAAGGTATTCATCATTTTTGAGAACGTTTTCAATAATTGGACGGTGTAGAATCCATAATCTTCTTCAATTTTCTTATAAAAAGCCATGATTATTACGATGTATGTATATTGATGTTGAGAGTAGTGTATTCTTGAAAAATAAAAAACCTATTTCTCCAGGCCAAATTATTCTTTTGTTGATATTCTTGAACCATTTGTAATATTTGTATGTTTTCTTGGTATATTGGTTCGTATATATACTGATAATGAAATAAAAATTCTGTTTTGACGTTTCGACAACGTTTATTGCCTTTATCAAAATTGTTGATTGAAATTAGTGTTTCCATGTAATTTAGAAAAGAATAGATGATTTCGATTAATGAAATGCGTCTGCAGCCGACTTGTGTTTTAAGATCCAATTAAAACTGCAGAAAACATTGGATCGGTTGTGTGTGAAAGAGTAATGTATGGCTAACTACAATTTGAAATAGATTGAATTTGATTAAATACAAGACATTCCAATATTGTACAATTATAAATATCTATGAATTATTGTATGAATTAGTTACTCTATGATGAGTATTTCTATCATAACTATTCAAGTTTAAGATAATTCTATGGAATTTAACCTCAAAATTGTTATTCTATAGTGTCATAGTTAAATAATACTTCATCTTTTTTAGGTTGAATTTTAAATAGACAATGGAAAGTGGCACTTCAAATTAATAAAATTTTGTTAAGTTTGAATTAGATTATTGTACAGTTTCGAAAGATTGGAATCTATTTTGTCATTTACACAATTGTTCTTTTTAATTTGAATAGATTCTAATATCAAACGTTTGTTGTCGTTTGTTTCAATATTTAAAATTTTTGTATTGTTGTAGTCGAAAGTATGGTTAGTGTCTTTCACATGTTTATTGAGCGCAGTTGATGAATTTTTGGTATATTTGTGGCCATTTAATCTTTTTTCGAGGTATTGTGAAGATTGGCCAATATATACCTTTTCGCAATCTTTGCAAGGGATGGAATAAACAGTATGGGTTATTTTTTTGAAAGGTACGCTGCTTTTTAATTTTGTAAAGAGACTTTTCTGATTTAAATAACTCTTATGACATATATGTAGGTCATAAGGTTTCACTATATTACAAATTTTCTCTGAAAGTCCACTGATATATGGTAGTGATATGTAATGCCTATCATTAGTTTTCTCATTATTGGTATTGATTCCACCAAATGAGTTATAAAATTTATGAATTTTGTCTTTAGTTATCGAATTTACTAAATCAATGGGATAACCATTTCTTATTAAAGTTTCTTTTGTTTTTGTAATAGATATAGTTCTCAGTTCAGGAGAACTTAGTCGAATAGCTCTATCTATTAGATTTATAATAACATTTTTCTTATATTTTTTAGGTATATTAGAATTGAAATTAGTATACCTTCCTGACCAAGTAGGTTTGGTATACCATTTTGTTAGAATTTTGTTATCATTTGATTTTCTTACTAAAGTTAAATCTAAAAAATTTATTTCGTTATGATTTTCTAATTCAATCGTAAATTGTAACTTATGGTGAAAGGAATTGAAAGAATTCAAAAATTCATTACATTTGTTTTCAGGGATTGCAGCAATACAATCATCAACATATCTTTTGAAGAAGGCTATATTATAATTTAGTTGAGATACTACTTTTTCTTCAAGGAATTCCATTACTATTTGGGCTATGATACTTGATATTGGAGAGCCCATTGCACAACCATCTAATTGTTTATAACAATCATCTTTATATTGTAAAAAATTAGCGGTGAATGTATATTCTATAGCTGTTAAGAACTCATTCATAGGTAAATTTGTATATAGTTTTATTTCATCCCATTTATTTTGAATTATTTGTTTAGCTAATTCTAAAGGGATATTTGTATATAAAGATGTGACATCTAGTGATACTAAGATATAGTTTTTAGGTATTGTAATTTTGTTAATGAATTCCTTGAAATCCCAAGAATCTTTGATGTAAAATTCATTTTTGTAAGCTATGTTTTTTAGTATGTTGGATAAGTATTTAGCCATTTCATAAAAAGGTGATTGAATGCTGCATACTACAGGTCGCATCGGTATATTAGGTTTATGAATTTTGGGTAAACCATATATTTTTGGAGGATGAGCATTATGTATCGTTAATTGTCTATGAATGTATTTTGAAATATATTTCTTTTCAAACCATTTTTTTACTAAGTTATTATTTTTAGTTTGGTAAATATTAGTTGGGTTGTTATTTAGTTTCTTATATACTTCAGGATCATTCAACATTGTAGACATTTTATCCTCATATTCATTTGTGTCCATGATAACAGTTTTATTACCTTTATCTGCTTTTAAGATAGTAATTTGTGGGTTAGATTTGATGAATTGTTTGGTTTCTTTGAAATTTTTGATTGATTTGTTATTTTTATTATTAAATTTATTATTTTTAACTGTTTGTTTGAAATTAGTTATTGTGTTTATACATTTTGATCTTATCTCATTCGCTATTTGAGTAGGTTTTTTAGCAATTTCAGTTTCAAGTGAAGAAATTATGTTATTAATAGGTATTTGTCTTTCGTTATATAGAGTATTACTAAATTTCTCACCGAGAGCTAAAGTGTCTATTACATTTTTTGGAACATTTGTTTGAGATAAATTCATTAGCCAATTATTATCAACTATGAGATCTCTTTTGTTATTGTTATTTAATTTATTTATTTTCTCAATATTTCTATGTTTAATTTTATTAAAGTTTTTTTCAAATTTTTGAGTTTCTAATTCTAAATACGTATTGTAGATTTGAGTAGGTAGGATATTTTTCATTGTAGATTTGGTTCTGCCTATGTTATTTTCAGTTTGTTTTACATTTTTACAAGTGTCAGATATTAAGAGGTTTAATACTTTTAATTGAAACGTTTCTTTGAATTGAAGATAAGTATTATCTAAGTACTCACTATTGAAAATGATGTGATTATCATTGATTTTTAAAAATTTTGGTATTATTCTTAAACTTTTTAGTCGTAATAAGTATATTTTCCTATTTTTTTGATTATTATTACGACTAAAAAGTTTAAGAATAATACCAAAATTTTTAAAAATCAATGATAATCACATCATTTTCAATAGTGAGTACTTAGATAATACTTATCTTCAATTCAAAGAAACGTTTCAATTAAAAGTATTAAACCTCTTAATATCTGACACTTGTAAAAATGTAAAACAAACTGAAAATAACATAGGCAGAACCAAATCTACAATGAAAAATATCCTACCTACTCAAATCTACAATACGTATTTAGAATTAGAAACTCAAAAATTTGAAAAAAACTTTAATAAAATTAAACATAGAAATATTGAGAAAATAAATAAATTAAATAACAATAACAAAAGAGATCTCATAGTTGATAATAATTGGCTAATGAATTTATCTCAAACAAATGTTCCAAAAAATGTAATAGACACTTTAGCTCTCGGTGAGAAATTTAGTAATACTCTATATAACGAAAGACAAATACCTATTAATAACATAATTTCTTCACTTGAAACTGAAATTGCTAAAAAACCTACTCAAATAGCGAATGAGATAAGATCAAAATGTATAAACACAATAACTAATTTCAAACAAACAGTTAAAAATAATAAATTTAATAATAAAAATAACAAATCAATCAAAAATTTCAAAGAAACCAAACAATTCATCAAATCTAACCCACAAATTACTATCTTAAAAGCAGATAAAGGTAATAAAACTGTTATCATGGACACAAATGAATATGAGGATAAAATGTCTACAATGTTGAATGATCCTGAAGTATATAAGAAACTAAATAACAACCCAACTAATATTTACCAAACTAAAAATAATAACTTAGTAAAAAAATGGTTTGAAAAGAAATATATTTCAAAATACATTCATAGACAATTAACGATACATAATGCTCATCCTCCAAAAATATATGGTTTACCCAAAATTCATAAACCTAATATACCGATGCGACCTGTAGTATGCAGCATTCAATCACCTTTTTATGAAATGGCTAAATACTTATCCAACATACTAAAAAACATAGCTTACAAAAATGAATTTTACATCAAAGATTCTTGGGATTTCAAGGAATTCATTAACAAAATTACAATACCTAAAAACTATATCTTAGTATCACTAGATGTCACATCTTTATATACAAATATCCCTTTAGAATTAGCTAAACAAATAATTCAAAATAAATGGGATGAAATAAAACTATATACAAATTTACCTATGAATGAGTTCTTAACAGCTATAGAATATACATTCACCGCTAATTTTTTACAATATAAAGATGATTGTTATAAACAATTAGATGGTTGTGCAATGGGCTCTCCAATATCAAGTATCATAGCCCAAATAGTAATGGAATTCCTTGAAGAAAAAGTAGTATCTCAACTAAATTATAATATAGCCTTCTTCAAAAGATATGTTGATGATTGTATTGCTGCAATCCCTGAAAACAAATGTAATGAATTTTTGAATTCTTTCAATTCCTTTCACCATAAGTTACAATTTACGATTGAATTAGAAAATCATAACGAAATAAATTTTTTAGATTTAACTTTAGTAAGAAAATCAAATGATAACAAAATTCTAACAAAATGGTATACCAAACCTACTTGGTCAGGAAGGTATACTAATTTCAATTCTAATATACCTAAAAAATATAAGAAAAATGTTATTATAAATCTAATAGATAGAGCTATTCGACTAAGTTCTCCTGAACTGAGAACTATATCTATTACAAAAACAAAAGAAACTTTAATAAGAAATGGTTATCCCATTGATTTAGTAAATTCGATAACTAAAGACAAAATTCATAAATTTTATAACTCATTTGGTGGAATCAATACCAATAATGAGAAAACTAATGATAGGCATTACATATCACTACCATATATCAGTGGACTTTCAGAGAAAATTTGTAATATAGTGAAACCTTATGACCTACATATATGTCATAAGAGTTATTTAAATCAGAAAAGTCTCTTTACAAAATTAAAAAGCAGCGTACCTTTCAAAAAAATAACCCATACTGTTTATTCCATCCCTTGCAAAGATTGCGAAAAGGTATATATTGGCCAATCTTCACAATACCTCGAAAAAAGATTAAATGGCCACAAATATACCAAAAATTCATCAACTGCGCTCAATAAACATGTGAAAGACACTAACCATACTTTCGACTACAACAATACAAAAATTTTAAATATTGAAACAAACGACAACAAACGTTTGATATTAGAATCTATTCAAATTAAAAAGAACAATTGTGTAAATGACAAAATAGATTCCAATCTTTCGAAACTGTACAATAATCTAATTCAAACTTAACAAAATTTTATTAATTTGAAGTGCCACTTTCCATTGTCTATTTAAAATTCAACCTAAAAAAGATGAAGTATTATTTAACTATGACACTATAGAATAACAATTTTGAGGTTAAATTCCATAGAATTATCTTAAACTTGAATAGTTATGATAGAAATACTCATCATAGAGTAACTAATTCATACAATAATTCATAGATATTTATAATTGTACAATATTGGAATGTCTTGTATTTAATCAAATTCAATCTATTTCAAATTGTAGTTAGCCATACATTACTCTTTCACACACAACCGATCCAATGTTTTCTGCAGTTTTAATTGGATCTTAAAACACAAGTCGGCTGCAGACGCATTTCATTAATCGAAATCATCTATTCTTTTCTAAATTACATGGAAACACTAATTTCAATCAACAATTTTGATAAAGGCAATAAACGTTGTCGAAACGTCAAAACAGAATTTTTATTTCATTATCAGTATATATACGAACCAATATACCAAGAAAACATACAAATATTACAAATGGTTCAAGAATATCAACAAAAGAATAATTTGGCCTGGAGAAATAGGTTTTTTATTTTTCAAGAATACACTACTCTCAACATCAATATACATACATCGTAATAATCATGGCTTTTTATAAGAAAATTGAAGAAGATTATGGATTCTACACCGTCCAATTATTGAAAACGTTCTCAAAAATGATGAATACCTTCGCCAATCAAAAAAATAGGAAAATATACTTATTACGACTAAAAAGTTTAAGAATAATACCAAAATTTTTAAAAATCAATGATAATCACATCATTTTCAATAGTGAGTACTTAGATAATACTTATCTTCAATTCAAAGAAACGTTTCAATTAAAAGTATTAAACCTCTTAATATCTGACACTTGTAAAAATGTAAAACAAACTGAAAATAACATAGGCAGAACCAAATCTACAATGAAAAATATCCTACCTACTCAAATCTACAATACGTATTTAGAATTAGAAACTCAAAAATTTGAAAAAAACTTTAATAAAATTAAACATAGAAATATTGAGAAAATAAATAAATTAAATAACAATAACAAAAGAGATCTCATAGTTGATAATAATTGGCTAATGAATTTATCTCAAACAAATGTTCCAAAAAATGTAATAGACACTTTAGCTCTCGGTGAGAAATTTAGTAATACTCTATATAACGAAAGACAAATACCTATTAATAACATAATTTCTTCACTTGAAACTGAAATTGCTAAAAAACCTACTCAAATAGCGAATGAGATAAGATCAAAATGTATAAACACAATAACTAATTTCAAACAAACAGTTAAAAATAATAAATTTAATAATAAAAATAACAAATCAATCAAAAATTTCAAAGAAACCAAACAATTCATCAAATCTAACCCACAAATTACTATCTTAAAAGCAGATAAAGGTAATAAAACTGTTATCATGGACACAAATGAATATGAGGATAAAATGTCTACAATGTTGAATGATCCTGAAGTATATAAGAAACTAAATAACAACCCAACTAATATTTACCAAACTAAAAATAATAACTTAGTAAAAAAATGGTTTGAAAAGAAATATATTTCAAAATACATTCATAGACAATTAACGATACATAATGCTCATCCTCCAAAAATATATGGTTTACCCAAAATTCATAAACCTAATATACCGATGCGACCTGTAGTATGCAGCATTCAATCACCTTTTTATGAAATGGCTAAATACTTATCCAACATACTAAAAAACATAGCTTACAAAAATGAATTTTACATCAAAGATTCTTGGGATTTCAAGGAATTCATTAACAAAATTACAATACCTAAAAACTATATCTTAGTATCACTAGATGTCACATCTTTATATACAAATATCCCTTTAGAATTAGCTAAACAAATAATTCAAAATAAATGGGATGAAATAAAACTATATACAAATTTACCTATGAATGAGTTCTTAACAGCTATAGAATATACATTCACCGCTAATTTTTTACAATATAAAGATGATTGTTATAAACAATTAGATGGTTGTGCAATGGGCTCTCCAATATCAAGTATCATAGCCCAAATAGTAATGGAATTCCTTGAAGAAAAAGTAGTATCTCAACTAAATTATAATATAGCCTTCTTCAAAAGATATGTTGATGATTGTATTGCTGCAATCCCTGAAAACAAATGTAATGAATTTTTGAATTCTTTCAATTCCTTTCACCATAAGTTACAATTTACGATTGAATTAGAAAATCATAACGAAATAAATTTTTTAGATTTAACTTTAGTAAGAAAATCAAATGATAACAAAATTCTAACAAAATGGTATACCAAACCTACTTGGTCAGGAAGGTATACTAATTTCAATTCTAATATACCTAAAAAATATAAGAAAAATGTTATTATAAATCTAATAGATAGAGCTATTCGACTAAGTTCTCCTGAACTGAGAACTATATCTATTACAAAAACAAAAGAAACTTTAATAAGAAATGGTTATCCCATTGATTTAGTAAATTCGATAACTAAAGACAAAATTCATAAATTTTATAACTCATTTGGTGGAATCAATACCAATAATGAGAAAACTAATGATAGGCATTACATATCACTACCATATATCAGTGGACTTTCAGAGAAAATTTGTAATATAGTGAAACCTTATGACCTACATATATGTCATAAGAGTTATTTAAATCAGAAAAGTCTCTTTACAAAATTAAAAAGCAGCGTACCTTTCAAAAAAATAACCCATACTGTTTATTCCATCCCTTGCAAAGATTGCGAAAAGGTATATATTGGCCAATCTTCACAATACCTCGAAAAAAGATTAAATGGCCACAAATATACCAAAAATTCATCAACTGCGCTCAATAAACATGTGAAAGACACTAACCATACTTTCGACTACAACAATACAAAAATTTTAAATATTGAAACAAACGACAACAAACGTTTGATATTAGAATCTATTCAAATTAAAAAGAACAATTGTGTAAATGACAAAATAGATTCCAATCTTTCGAAACTGTACAATAATCTAATTCAAACTTAACAAAATTTTATTAATTTGAAGTGCCACTTTCCATTGTCTATTTAAAATTCAACCTAAAAAAGATGAAGTATTATTTAACTATGACACTATAGAATAACAATTTTGAGGTTAAATTCCATAGAATTATCTTAAACTTGAATAGTTATGATAGAAATACTCATCATAGAGTAACTAATTCATACAATAATTCATAGATATTTATAATTGTACAATATTGGAATGTCTTGTATTTAATCAAATTCAATCTATTTCAAATTGTAGTTAGCCATACATTACTCTTTCACACACAACCGATCCAATGTTTTCTGCAGTTTTAATTGGATCTTAAAACACAAGTCGGCTGCAGACGCATTTCATTAATCGAAATCATCTATTCTTTTCTAAATTACATGGAAACACTAATTTCAATCAACAATTTTGATAAAGGCAATAAACGTTGTCGAAACGTCAAAACAGAATTTTTATTTCATTATCAGTATATATACGAACCAATATACCAAGAAAACATACAAATATTACAAATGGTTCAAGAATATCAACAAAAGAATATATATATATATATATATATATATATATATATATATATATATATATATATATATATATATATACAAAGGGTACTTCGGGGACAAAAATTTTATGGAATGCGCTCTTTGAGCCCCCAAGCTTCCCTTTGGGGTCGACCCCAAAATGCTCCATATATGCAAAGGTCACACCGGGGACATAGCAATTCCGGTTGCAGGTAGTGACGTCACGGTAAAATCGATGGTATCGGTATATATTTTACATGACTTGACAGCTTGGCAACATCTAACGTACGCGTGGAGTATGAATACGTAGGGATGGGCGATTATGAATCGATTCATCACGGAATCGATTCAAAGATGTTTAAGCACCGAAGGAAATGAATCTTTTCAACACTCTTAGATTATTTGGGGAATCGTTTCAATTGTTTCGATTATTTAATTAGAAACGATCTTGTAATTTTGATGCCGCCCTCTATTGAGCGACAGTGCAATTTTTCGCTTCGATTATAAATTTCTACTACTAGAAATCTATAAATAGAGAAACTCTGTCATCTATTATTATAGTTATCTAACATCCAGCTTAATCCCAAGAGAAGTTCAGATGAAGCTCTAATCTCGCTCTACATGATTACGGGAAGTCCCTTTTCCGTCCTTTACTCCACGGCGAATCTAAATTGATTTATAAATTTTACGTTTTATTGGATTAAATTATGACATTATGATTGAATAAAGTGTAACGTGATAATGTAAGCTGTTGAATGTACATTTGTTGAAATGGCGGCTCCAAAAACAAGTAACGTGTGAAAATTTTTCCTTAAAGATAATACAAATACTGTACGCTGTAAACTTTGTCATAACGTATCGACATTTTCTGGAAATACGACAAATGTCAGTAACCTCCTGAAAAGAAAGCATCATAGTAATTTACGTAATACTGTAACTGATTCCAGTTCCATTGCACATCCATATCTATCTCTAGGATTGAAAATAAAGGACTAGAACATAGGTAAGTTGTAATAATTATAATGAGAAACATTCTCTTATTTATTTGAATTCTATAGAAGTGCATGTGATGATCACCATGATGCTTCCAAATCACCTACTCCGAGCACAAGTTCAACTGCAACTACAACTAGTGCAACTACAGCCCTAGACTTAGAGCAACCAGTGATCATCGGAAGGACACAGCTACATCAATGTACCAGCTCCAGACCGAAATTAAGAATTCTGGATGAAGCATTCCAATCCATCAGCTCTTATAGTCGTGAAGGCACTATCAACACAAATTACTGACGCGTTTTGTTCATGATCGTTAAAAGTACTTTGTCTTTTTCTATCGCAGAAGCTGTATTTGACACATTCGGGAAATTCAAACAACTCTCATGTTTCGCACACAGATTAAATCTTGTGGCAACTAAAGCTATATAATGTTTTGATCTTGCAGTTCAACAATTATTAAATAAAATTAATAGCATAGTAACTCATACTAAACAGACAGTGAGTGCATCAGACAAGTTACAACGTTTATAATTGGATGAAGGTAAAGTGATGGTAGTTTTTTCGAACTAATTCAGGAAGTACCCACCTGTTGGAATTTCACATTCTAGAACATTTTATTTTATTGGCAGACATAGTAAGCTTAGTGTTATTGAAATTTCCAAGATGTTAATGGGATTTGAATTGGAAATGGCAAAGGAAATGAAAAACCTTTTACAACCAATTGAATTTGTTACTGTTTAGCTTTGTGGAAGTGACTATGTAACATGTAGTTCTGTAATTCCTCTCCTAAAATGAATGACCCACGTTATAGAAATGTTCGATCTAATTTCTGAGCCTGTGTTAGATTTAAAATCAAATATTTTGAAAGAAATGGATAAAAGACTTGAAGGCACTGAATTTGTTAAAATTCTTGCAATAGCTACACAATATTAGATCCCCGGTATTAAAAAATTCATTTTAAAAATCCAATGCTGCTAATTCAATAATTATATTAATTTCGAATGCAATTCAAGAGACAAGTTTACAAATCGAAGAGCAACTTCCAGAACAATCAAATTATAATCTAAATGACTTGTGGTCATACCATGAACAGTTAGTGTCCTCTAATACTAATGTTCAGCAATCTGAAACTTTAAATGTGGAACGGAAGTGCATGAGTTGAAACATTATTTATTGGTCAACCTTATCCTCAAAAGCAAGATACATTTAAGTACTGGGTAAATCTGGAGAAATTTATCAAAAATTGCCTTAAAATATTTGATTGTCACCCCTAATACATCAGTGCCTTCGGAAAAGCTATTTTCAAAGGCAGGAAACTTATTGACAGTCATTAAACTGCCTAAAAGATTATCAAAACTTCTTGGTTCATTACATGTGAAGGATTGGCAGCAAAGAATCAAAACGGAATTACCAGAATCTTAATTCATGGCTATAAGAACCCAAAATAATTTTTATTTTTTGTATCTTTATTATTTATTATGTTCTTTATATTTGTCTATGTTTTTTTTTGTACATTTATAATTTCAATAAATTGCGTATTGGGTAATGATTTTGAAGTTGTGAACTCTTTTGCTTCCCGAAACTAATGCTTTTTACCTAGGAACAAACTAGTGTTTTTAGCTTTTTTCCACTCTTTTTGAATAACCGAATTGAATTCGAAGCATAGGTAAAAAGGAATCGGTTAATTAATCGAATCAAACTATGGCATTCCGAGTCGAATCGATTCATTGTGAATGAATCCTACGTATATGTCAATTACATGCATAACCAACACCATAGAGTAATAATATTATTACTCTACGCCACGGTCGTACATACAGGTCCGGAAACTCTATGGTTGAGATGAGTCGCTTACGCGTCGTCAAACTCGTAGTCCCTCGCTCAGTCACCAGCTGGCGCTTGGATCACGAGGTGGTAAAACGATTCTGAAAACGCAGGTATGCCTTGTGTTTACAGGTCAACTGACAGTTTTCAGAAAATACCCCTACGTGGCGCCTTTTGGTACTACGCGAAAGTCGACGCTTAGCGGACTCACTTCTCACATAAGAAACAAGCTCGAGTTTTTAGACCTGTCTATACGACCGTGCTATGCGCCAACACTAACATAGATAGAACTAAAAATATCCAACGGGCACAGTAAAACAAAGCAGAAGCAGATGGAACTGTTTCCAATTTCATTATTCAAAATATGAATTACGGACTAGACTTTATTATTTATAATGTTTAGCAATCATAATATTATTTGGAATGATAATTAAATTTTGAGGACCCGTTTGTTTGCATGGCAACTTATGGTGATGAATGCAGAAAGAGCGGATAAAGCTCTATTTATCTTTATTTATTTTTAGTTATCTATCCCATTCTCCTCATTTCCTCATTTCTTTTTAGCTTTGAAATAAGACCTGCGAAATATTGACGATTCAGTAATGTAGAATTGTGTCAATATTATTATTATTTTTCTTAATTTACATGTTACCGAGAATGTGCCACTGTTCTAAAACATGTAATGTGATGATTCTGAGGAATAACGGTTATTAGGTGAATCAATTGCTTCCGAGAAGTTCCCTGATTTCGTTAAAAGATTAACAGTAGGTACCTTATGTGTATGTTGTCTATTGATAATAAATTTCAATGTTGTTATGTGACTTGATAGCTTTGAAGACTTCCTAGTTTGGATAATATTTTACTAACTTGTGAAAATCTTCAGGGATATATCGTATGAGCTAAATTGCTAGGCAGCAATATTAGTTTGAATTTATACCTACCGTACGTAAAAAGAAACATCAAAGTTAATATATTAGTATCAATTCCTCATTCAATGCATACTTGAGCTTTCATCAGTAATTTATATAATGATTCACCTTTCAAACAATGAGTATTAGGTATTCGACAGAATTAATCAACTATTTGTTAGTGATTTTTCACATTTCCAGAAATATATTGCATTTTTATTTTTGTACATTTATTGAACTTATTTCATTTTATCATAATTAAAGACTGAATTTAAATTTTCTATTCAATTCTTGATAAAATCTTATATTTTATCGATAAAATACTTTTTTATTATCGAATGCAAAAGCTCATGAAATATAGAAAAGGTAAGATTCTCGCCACATATTTACTAAAATTAATCGCAAAATTTTTGTGAATCAATCTTCATTACTTTGTCTATAAACTACATTTTAACATAGTAGGCCACCTAGTTCAAATAAGCGGAAAATGCTTTGTCTCAATTCTGATCAGTCGAATAATTGATTATGAATGATTTGTAAATTTTTTTGAAATATTTATAATCTTTACACATATCACAAATTTATTGTCTCGGTTTAAGATTTATATTCAGATTTAAAAATGATTTCACCAAGGATAACAACCCTCTGAGTATGAGGCAACTATTTTATTTTCATTTCATCACATATTAACAACGAAATATACTAACAATTCAAGTAGGACGAGAAATAAGAGCATTCTGCTACCAAACATAATTAAAACAATAGCTACAAAAAAGTTTTTATATAACTATAAAGATCTATACTATAAAACGCTAACAAGTAACTTAAGTATATTGATGGTCCTATCGGCAAATATGCAAACCATCTAATAATGATTATGTGTTGCCTAACCCCATCTTGCTTTTGAAAAATGAAATGGAAATTTAGGTGAACAGTCTGATAAAAATTTAACAAAATAAAAGCGATGATGTTACTTCCACATCAACAAATACCAGGTGGTTTTTTTTTTAATCAACTAAGTATTTAACCTTTTTCTGATAAATATAAATATAAATATTTCTTGATGAAGCTAAATGAGATAATATACACCTACTAGGTTTGGCTTGATATAGTGGACTGTAGATTTAATTGATACACAGTACTAACCTTAAGACCTATTTATTAACTTTACATTTCACAATTAATTACAGTTAGAAATATAGATGTTCGTCGATTGGTGACAAAAATACTTATGACCTAAAATGCTACGGAAAGAGTCTCATGCCTGAGTGGCAACCCAAGAGATATAAATGTTGGTACACACCTTATGCAGTTATGTTACAAGGAAAGCGAATGATTGTGTATACAAGTCTATATTTGTGACCACAATTATTTATTTAAATGCAATCGAGATTATCCTCTGATATTTATTAATATGTATCCTCGGTTGATATCATTGTTATCAGAAGCAATGTAAATTGAATTCAGGTAAAAACTTAAGCCTTTGAAAATGGCTGTATATCGCAATCAAAAACTGCCTTAGATTAGTTAGAAATTTAGTGCAAAAAGGGTGATAATGTGAACTAAATTATATTATTTAATTATGTAAGAACCATCGAATTAGTTCATTTCAATCGAATAAATTACTCATATGCGAAAATTTACATGCCTAGTAATTTGTTATTTCACTCCTGAATACTATCAACTGAAATGACATTACAAATTTCATTTCCAGGTAATTCAAATTTGGCTCAAATGAAGCTTAGAAATAAACGTATTTGTGAGAATCATTGTACTACTGCATCTTTTTGCAACCCTACTAAAAACGGATTAAAGAGAAACGTGCATCCTGTAATGTACGAGGAACTGTCGGTTAAGAAACCTGTACAACAATAGACAATTTTTTGTTAAATTCTCCGGAATCTTCTGTTCTGGATGATACGAATGAAAATGCCAGTGAATTTTTACAGAATGTATCAAATTTGCCACTACCTGAAACTCCTAAAAGGAAAATAAGGGTTGGCGTTGGAAAGATCTGCTTTGTTTAAACTCAGGAAGAAACGTATTGCTACTATTTCAAGAATGAATTTTTCATCAATTTTAGATTCTGATAAATTATAATTCTGAGTCTAATAAAACTTTTGTGAAAATGATCTCGCTACACAGAATCTCCGTTGAATAATCTCGAAAACAAGATTTGAACTGTTCATCATTTTTTTCGGAGGTGGAGAAATTTTGAATAAGACGCATATTTTTATGTTTTATCGAAATAAAAAATTCCTTCATTCTCAATAGATTTCTTCTCAGTATTTTAATTTATGTTGAAGCGGGAAATTCAAAACCATTTAGGCAATAAGATTATTATAAAAATTTATGGATATACTTTCTTTTTAAATTAATAAAACAGAATAGATAATTCTTTTATAATGGTTATAGGATAGGCCAAGCAGTTATTGATAAAAATTAAAATCTATTTAAAAATGATTTAGTTGCAAAGTACACAAAATCGCTAACTTCTGGAAAGTTATTAAATGTCTTTGGTTCATTCATTGATAAAAAAACATTAATCAATGGTTCATTAGATGCTTTCTTTCTTCTAATTCAAAAGCATCAATCAGCTTTATTAAGTTACATAGTAAGTAAAAATTTGCGCCATCTCTTGACAAGTAGAAACGTTACGTTACACAGTTGATAGATTTTTAATTTTACACATTTTTTTCTTCATTCATTTTGCATGCCGTAATGTGTGACATTTACAAAGAAATTTTGTTATGTTATATGCAACGAAAGTATGTTCTGCAAACTGACATTTATAAAATCGATCCAGAAGAGGAATCACGTTATTTGCCGAAAAATGAATTATATTTTGGAGTAGACATTCATAATGAAATTAATAAAAGAGATATAACAAAGATCCGATTTATTAGTAAGGCACTTTTATGAACGCTGTCAAGAATTGTATGGTAAATTACGTAAAGAAATTGAAAAACGATATGATTTTAGTGATAGTATTTCGTCAGTTGACCAATAATAATAATAATAATATATGTTTATTCACATAAAGATAAAGAAATTACAATAGAGTGTATAATTGAGATGATGCAAATAAACAGGGAATATCACAGAAGCTTTAGTTCCGAGGGAACTATCGCTTGTACGTGATTTCAATTTACCTTATTATTTATAATTGGTATAAGTAGAAGTGAACCACAAGAAAGAAAATAATTTATGATGAAATAACTTTAAATATAAATAGCAAAAATAGGTGATATGCGTAAACATGTCCTCTCATATACACCTATACACAAGCATATAACAGACACATCCCGATTCCCACAACAACCATCACAACACATCACACAACATTCAATAATAAGGATCAGCACACTTTTCACTGTTTTGGTTATAGAACACAATTTAATTTAGTAAACCATTTTTTTTTGTCTATTTCACTAAGTTATGAGATGAAGCCAATTTTCAGAAAATTTGCCATCTGGTATCTTTTGTTTTGTATATTTCGTCTTTTCCTCATTCAAATGCTAGTTGTGAACGAGTTTTTAGTGCCGTAAGCAATATAAAAACTAAAAGTCGCAATAAACTTATAACGGAAACTATTAATGGCTGTCTTTTGACAAAGCAATGTGTGAGTGAATATGATGATTGTATCAAATTTACCCCAAACGAAAATATGATATCCCTTATGGCAAATTCAAATTTACATGGGAAACAAAATGTCGTCGAAGATGCCAAGGATTCCGTTGAAGCAGATGATGATATTGTTTTTGTTGAGTTTTAGTGATAAGGTAAAATGTGAGGTTTAATTTTTCCAACAATTATTTTTTTTTTGGCTTCATCTTGTACTTTTAAGAAAAATTAAATAAAACTATTTTTGAAATTTTGATGTTGTATGTTTCAATGATTATGTAATATGTTCAGCCTATAAATAATAGTTTTTACGACAAGTAACAAAATAATTAATGCACGGTAATTTCAACTAGGCATGTACGGAATTTTAGTGTTGAACACATGACAACATTGCACGTCATATAAGCATGAACAGGAATAGGTGACAGTTGGTGGTTCGTTGAGAACTGATTCCTTTGTTATTGTTTGTTTATGTTTTAATTCGAATACAATACACCCATATTCCTAACATTATTTCTCTAAATTCTTGTTATTATTTTAGATTAGCTAACTTTCGTTCATCAATGTTCGTTATTTAACCTCAACAACTTTGAATTAGTTTCTACAATGACATTGGAAGTTTAAAACTGCTCTGTTCGAACGAGTTAACGAGTAATATAGTTTTTAGATAATTATTCTCCGTATATCTTCTATTTGAAAAGAACTGTTTTATTTATTTAATAGCTTTCGCGAGCTGTTTTTCATCTTTATGTTGTTATTTCATCCTCGTATGACCAACAATTATTGTTATAAATAATATTTACTTCAAATTCCCGTAATATATTTCAACTGCCAACACATATTTGCAGATGATATTGTGGTTACAATGAACCATAGATAACTAGTAGAGTTATCTATGCAATGAACTCACATATATTATATTATGTTGATCTATGATAGTACTAGTTACGTCATCACTGGCCGCGAAAGCAACGTTGTTTGAAAGTTCCTCGGAATTGTCACATTTTCAAGAGGTGTTTTTATGAATATTACAGCATGTATTGTTCGAAAAACTATGCGTACATATAATTTTATTACTATATTTCAGTTACAGGGGTAATTAAACTGAATTCGGAAGATAGTGATATTGCCTATTGAAGTAGATATTTGGGAATGAATCGGTTTGGCGAAACTAAAAACGCAGAGATAGATGGTGTAGGTAATTCAGTCTACAGTCCCTCATAATGTGAATATGTCTCTCTGATTTCTATGATATTAATGGAAGAAATAAAATAACTTTCTTTCATGTATATTAATTATCATCAATTTATCAATTTGATTAGACATTGTGTCTCGTTAAATTATTATAAGATACAGTCGAATTTAGATGCAATCAAAATAGTCGAATATTTATCAAGCTCTTGTTATATTATCCCTGATACGACCGACCATCTCTCCAGAAAATCAAGTAATTTCATACTACATAATGATGAGAGAATACAATAGGTATCTGTGAATAGATGAAAGTGACAAAAATTAGAATGAAATGATGTCAATGTTCCAAGGAGAACAGATGATTAAAGATGTCTCAGTAGTCTGCAGGATAGGCAGACCTCTAGCTGCTCTGGCAAGAAACTTTGGACAACAACCATAGATAAGTCTACTCCTTTCGGTACGCTCTGACAAGATTCCTCGATGTCTGAGGTTAAAACTATTGGTAGAATCGAATTTCTCATCAATGAGAGTGTATTTTGACCCAGTTATATGAGAATCGATGAGATCGAACAAATTCACTATTTTTCAGTGATAAATGCGATTTTATAGTGTATTTATCCAACGAATAGCCGAAATTCAGGGTTTCGGAACACTCTCACATGATTCCTCAACGTCTGAGGTTAAAACTAATCGTAGAATCGAAATTCTCTTCAAGTAGTAGTAGAGTTATCTATGACAACAACAAACGTAATTTTTGTCTCGCCTCTATTATAACCCTTATAAAACTGTCCCTGGCGGAGTGATCGCTCTTGGCTACATGCTTCTGTTACAATTTTTACACATCGCTCAACAGTTCTAGTGCGACATGGCAATTTGCTTATATTAATAAAGGATCTATTTTTAATAGCTACCAACAAATCTTCATTCTCAATATTCATTGTTAGTGGAGGGCTCTGTAATTGAGAATTTGCTCCAATCAATTAACTCAGCATAATCTTCGGTATTCCAATTTATAGCAGGGATTTTATCAAATATTTGCACTATTCCTCGTGGTTAATCAGTACCGAAACCCGACTAAATATTCTAGACAATATTTTAGCTCACAAGTAAACCAAAAAGAATTTACTTTTAACGTAACAGTTCAAAAAAGAAATTTTTTTAATTTCCTTATTTCAAAAGCTCTAGGGGTGCGGCTAAAATACTGTCACCAATCGTTTTTCTGTTATGTGGAAGCTAATACATATTAGTTTTTGCTGTCAGATCTAAGATGAGATATATAAAAATTAAAATTTCGACTCAATTCCTTGATGTAATTATAATTGTTAGTAATTCATAATTCTCCGTTCAAACCTAGAATTGTAATTAATTGACAGTTGAACAATGATTTCATTTTACTTTTTTACTTTTTTTGCTTATAACAATTAATCGTTATGAGAGGTTTCTATAAGTTGTTTTTTTAACCAGTTCGAAGAGAACAGTTCTATAAAATTAAACTTGTGATGACGTCCAATTTTATATTTTGTATATAGAAAGGTCAGAGGCAGGGTCCAGGAGGCACTGCGACTCTGTGACAATTGAGTCACAAATTGTGGCAAGTAGAACGCTACTACTGCCGAACGGCGGGCGAATATAGCGCAAAGACTTCCAAAGAGATCTATATATCGAGTGGACTTCTAAGCCTTTGACTGGTATGTTAACGGACATTCTGTCCTTCTCGCACATGTACTGCGGTCTCACCCGCACGATGTGCGCGCGTTATACTCATTCTTGTATTCTTATACTCTTTGTGAGAGAAGGAGAGACCGTGCGAGCTACATGTGCGAGAAGGACAAAATGTCCGACAGAATGTTCAACTGCTTACCAGCGCTTTCCTATGCTTAACACACTACTTGTCCACTCTATTTATAGAACTCTTCAATATAGCTAGCCAATGTCGCATGGGCGAGACACCTATTAGGCGAACGGATTGATCTGAGATCGCAGTGAGCGAGCAGGCCCCAAGGTCGCCGGTGAGACCCCTCGGGAGAGCCGAAACTTACACCTACACATACAAAGGCGATTGATCTTGTTCTGTGACCCTCAAAAACTTCAATGATGGTAAAGAGTGTTGTTACTATAATTTATTGAACAATGATAATAAGTATATTTAGGTAATGTTTTAACCCAAATTTCAACATTTTTCCATGACTTTGTACACTTTGAAAGGGTTAATAAAACATTTCCGTTCGTTGACTTTTGGTTTTCGTTCAATTATCAAATCCTGACCTAGATTATAATCAAAATTGAGTCACTCGCATAAAATTCATTCTGTATGACAACTTGAATAACTGAAAAATCTTGCGCCTCATGTACAAAGCTAAATTGGAAATAATTGAGAAATAATTTAAAACTTTCCATGGAAAAGGTAACATTTCAAGAATGCTTGACATGTTAAAGGAGAAGGTTACATCTCAAAATTTCTGAAAAGCAATCCAATATTCCTTCAACACTGCCAAAAAATTAAATGAAGTGATCATGGGCTACCCGGGTCATAATGGTAGCATATGATTGATGGAGATATTACAAATGTCAGTGTGTTTAAATGAGGAGGTAGTCAAAAGTGTAGAAGAAAATCTTTGAAATATGATTTCTGAATAAATTAAATTTTTGAGTTGTTTTACCTCTTTCCCCTCAACGAGTTCTACAACAAATCTTTGATTCCACGACGGGTGCGAATCTCTACCAAATTCTATGAATACCACAAATTCAGATTAATACAAGTGTTCCGTGCTCCGGTATTAGATAATTTCAGGAGGCAATCGAGCATGGCAATGGAGAATCGAGGCCATCATTATTTATTCCAATTTAATCCTGATATTAACTGGTGAGTACAATAATTAAAGTAAGTAAAGTAGATAAGTTTTGATCCGGGTGTTGTAAGTATTTCTCAGTTTGTGATTTAGCTTCATATTAAATTAAATATTAGGTTCAGTTCATAACACATTGAGCAAATTATTTCTATCATTAATCGCTATTTCTTCCAATATTTTAGTTATATGAACAGACATCATAGCTACTTTGCACAATAGACGGGGTGTGGCATTCATTCTCGACATAGGACATATATATGGAAGATTCGGTGGAAAATGTTTCAGTAATCATGTACACTTGCGACCTCACATTTTTACGAAAATTGTATTACAGACTACATACGTCTTCCTTATGTAGGTACCTACGTTTCAAAAAGCAAAATCTGTGGAAATGCACCGTTTTCCATGATAAAAGATAAAATGTTTCCATGATGTTCAGGATAAATGCTGTACACTTGTTAAAATAAGAATAGAAATAACATCAGAATACTATGAAAAAATTAAAACTAGTTTTTCACAATCTCAGTTGTGTAAAAGTGAAGTTGATATGAAATAAATCATAGCGGATTACACTAACTCACATGCTGTTTCATTTCTAGGGTTGCCACTACTGCCATTCACCAAACTTTTTCAATCCATCGAACAGTGTTTTGCATAGTTGCTGCATTACTTTTGCATCATTCCATAGAATTTTATTTAAATTTTGCATTGTTGCATATGAATCAAGGTTTTGTCAAATCAAGTAATATGCCTAGAGAAAAGCAGGCTAGGTTTGCATTAGTTCGTTATGAAGAAGATGGTATACATTTTGTTTGCAAGAGGGAACACCTGAAGATTGTGGGCGGAAAATGTCAGGCTAAATATTTTGATGGTGTTTACTATCCTGCAAACGTCTTGGTCTGTAATGATGTAAGAAGTATCCTGCTAAGTCTGAAGACAAATATTGAAAGTGGATTCCCAAAAGTGTCAGTGATAGATGCCTATGGAATTTCTTCATCACTACAAAAAAATTATGCAACAACAGTAGATTCCGTAGACCTACTTGATGATGATTACATAACAGATGACAACTTGATGGAACAAATTGATCGGTTCTTAAAAGTAAATAATGAAGTCTCAGATGTACAGACCCCAGAAAAAACTATTATGAAAACTAGAAAGGTAATTAACGTACTTCCCATATACAGTATGTCCATCTTGTAGATTTAACATCACCATATGCCTCTATTTTTGGATCAGATTTCATAAACTTTTGCTTGTTGGAAAAATAATATGGATATTCATTCAGAAATTGCAAACATAACTACTCGATTGACAAGTCAAAATGATGAATTCAAGTAGTGTAGTATTTAAAAAAGATTAGAAATACATATTTTCTATAGAACACAGGAACTCCATAAAATGCTTTTTTTCTAAATAGAAATGAATAGTTTTGTTATATGATTTTATTGATAATCAAATTGAAGTATTTAGTCAATTAGTTGATCTAATAACTAAAATGTTTCAGACAAAACCACCATCAACAAGTGTTGATGAAGTGCCTGATTCCAGGTCTGGAGAGAAAAAGGACTTTTGTTGCTACTGTGAGAAATTGATCACAAAATTCGCCAGACATATAACAACCCAGCACCAGGATGTGCCAGAGATCAGGAAAATTCTAGAATTCCCGAAAGGTATCTATTTTGATAGTTGATTGTATATTAAATTAAGATATAGCAAAGTGCAATTTGGATTTATTTATTTATTTATTTATTCAGGTGTTAATACAACAATTATCAATACATGACATTTGCCCTGCTGAGATGGGTTCTCCATCTATGCGCAGGCCTGATTCTTAACAATAATAACTTAAAAACTAAATTATAAATTTTAATTAAAGCCTATTTCCAATTGCACATTTTTTTCCTTATTTAACTAATAAACATTAATCAATCGTTCAGCTCAATCTTTTTGATAAATTGAACGTATTGCATTTTTCAATAAAATTTTTACTAATAATATTTTTCCGGCTTACAGCTGTTATGTCTTTCAAGTTTTTTAAATTATTTGGCAATGCATTAAACAACAATCTCGCAACATATCCATTTCTTTGTTGTCCCACAGTTTTGTATTTGACTCGCACAAATAAATAATGAACCTATATTTTGAGGAAAAATACGAAATTTTGTAGTCATTAATCTGAAAGGTGATATCTCAAATATCTTTGTATTCTTAAGATTTTGATCTTGGATTTCAATAAATTTTTGGTTTTGCATTATCTTGTATTATCACATGCTTGAAAATTCAAATACAATGCATATGGTATATTGAGATTTGTTTATGTTCATACTTAATGCCCATTTTTTTTAGGTAGCAAGGAGAGAGCAAAATTAATCACTTCTGTTAGGCAAGAGAGCAACTATTTGTACAACAGTAACAAGAAGAATAGTGGATCGATAATTGTTTCCCGAAGGCCACAAATTGGAAGTAATCGAACATTTGAACACTATGTTCCATGTGGAAATTGTAAAGCAATGTTTTCAACAGTGTCATATAGGAAACATTTCAAAAAATGTACTGGTCTGAAATGTAGATCGAAAGATGCCTTACTGACCAGTAGACGAATAGATTGTGATATTCATGTTAAGGCTTCTGATGTTCTGAAAAATGAGGTTTTTCCTGTAATGAGAAATGACGCTGTGGTGGAAGCTATAAGGCATGACGAATTGGTTATTATATTTGCTAACAAATTATTAAGCAAATACAGATTAAAACATCAACATAACATGATCAGGAGCAAACTGAGAGCAATTGGACGTTTCATTTTAGAATTTAAAAAAATTCATTCAGAAATATCAAACTTAGCAGATGTTTATCACCCTAGATATTTTGATAGTGTTGTTGAAGTTATTGACATCATTGCTGGTTTAAAAAGATCAAGTGGTACTTACAGGGCTCCTGGAACTGCGTTTAGCCTTGGTTCAATATTAAAATCAATTTGCGATCATTTGATCAGTGAATGCATAAAGAATAGGGACCATGTTAAGAAAACATTAGTCAAAGATTTCAAAAAGTTAATGGGAGAAGGCTTTGCATATGGCATTAACAAAAGCGTTCAAGAACAACAAGTAGAACGCCGATTCCGAAAACAAATTCAATTACCGTCATTGCATGACTTGAAGTGTCTCAATAAATATCTTTCTTCAAAACGAAGAGAAGAATATTTAAGATTGAAGGAAAAATTCACTTTCGACAGGTGGAAGAACCTCCTAACTTTTCTCCTTACATCTGCTCAGATTTTTAATAGACGTAGATCTGGTGAAATTGAAAGGGTTCAATTAGCAGATTTTGAGCTCTATCAGACTATTGATCCTGAAAACGAACAGATTTTGCAAACTTTAGGGGTTGATATACAAACTCATGCTTCTCGTTTTGTGAGATTTACTGTACGAGGCAAATTAGGCAGACCCGTTCGAGTAATTCTTAGCCATGAATTGCTTATTATGCTTCAGTTAACAGTGACTTACAGGTACAAAGCAGGTGTACATAAAGATAATCCATACCTATTTGGATTACCAGGTAGAGACAACAAGCGTTATAACCATTTATCAGCATGTGATTTAATGAGGAAATTTGCTACTGAATGTGGTGCGAAAAATCCGACTTCTTTGAGAGGAACAGAGCTACGAAAACATTTCGCAACTCAATGTTTAAAATTAGAATTGGACCCTGCCTTGGTTAAAGAGGTGGCAAATTTCATGGGCCACGAAGATAAGATCCATGAACAATATTATAGAATACCTATTTTAGCACAAGATGTCACAGTCATGGCAGATTTGCTCCAAAAAGTGCAAGGTAGCTCTGATGATGAAGATGCAGTTCATAATCGGGGGAATAGAGAATCTGTTAAATGGAGAGAAGTTAATAACAATTCAGTAGGAGATTCATTTACTTTCAGCAGTATTGAATCAGAAAGCTCAATTTTAACTCCCAATGTTAGCAAATCTTGTGTGGAGAAAAAAGCGAAGACGAAGCGGTCATGTCTCACTGAGTATTCGGAAGAAGATTCTTCAGGTTAGTAATAATAGAAGAATAGTTCCTATTCTGTTAAAATATATTTATTATAACTGTTCCAGCACTAAAATAAGAAATAAACACCCTTATCCACTAAAAATACTATTTAAGTATTGGGGACCTTTCGGCTACAAAGTAATCATCATCAGAGTAAACTGTTCGCAAATTCTCTGAAACAAATTGAGCAAATGTTGATGGGTGGCTGTACATAAACGTCAGTTTACTCTGATGATTACTTGGTAGCCGAAAGGTCCTAACTACTTAAATGGTATTTTTAGTTGATAAAGGTGTTTATTTCTTATTTTAGTGTTGAAGTGTATCCACAGTGTGAACTCGTACATCTTCCTAATAATAACTGTTCTAGATTTGGAATCTGTGGAGATGAAACCAGCTATTGTCAGGCGGTCATGGTCAACCCCAGAAAGAACAATTGTGAAAGAGGCATTTAAGGACCATATAAGAACCATGCAACTTCCTTCTTTGCAAGATTGTCAAGAACTCATTGCCTCCAATTCTGTCCTTCGCAAACGCACTCCTCAGCAAACTAAAGCTTGGGTGAACAATCAAATTCGAAAAACTGAACCAAAATAGATAATTATATATAAATTCTTTTGAAATAGGCCACTTTTAACACTTGTATCTGTATTTATATATTCTTTTCTCTATGTAAGATTCGGTATCACGACTATCCATTAGAAGACGTTTGAAAAACAAATTCACATTAACTAAGTGCGTGAATTCTTAAATTAGTTGCAAGCACGAAGCCTCTATATTGCACCAATCACAATTAAACATGCGTACGTCGCAGCAAACGAAATGAACGCGAATATTCGAAAATTAATACACATATTTAACTGAGATTGATGCGATATAGATGCTTAGTGCTTGATTCAACTTATTTTGGTTAACGTAAATTTGTCTTTCAAATGTCGTCTGATGATGGTCGTGAGAAGGAAACGTACGTTAAGACTGATTATACATAAAGTGTTTAAAGTGACCTATTTCCTAAGAATTTACATATAATTCATACCAGGGTCAAGAACCATCAATATACAAAATAAATGGATATTTAAATTACAGTTTTTTTGTTATTACACTTTTTTCCTGATGATTTC